>OY979713.1:36218264-36818264 GCA_963855925.1 Inga laurina
TAATCACATAGAATACATGACTTCATTAATTCAAAAGGAAATAAATTCAATACAAAATCCAAGTGCACTAATTAAAACAAAATTCAATAAAAGAGTAATCCATCATAGATAAATAATCACTGATATTTAAGTTTCACAGACATGTACCAATACAAAATTAATCAAAACAAAACATAATACATGAATTGAGCTAATGGAAAACTAATGAACCCCTTTATAGCACATTGAAGCTCTAACCACCTTCTCTGCCAAAACTCAAAGAAAATCAGCTACTCATATTGTGAAGAACATCCACAAATTGTTCAAATTAAAGTACTAGAATTCCATGGAATCAGAGAAGGAAGATCGAACCTGATCGATAAGAAGAGTGGGAATGGGTTTGTCAGTCTTTGAAGGAAGGAATGGAAGGAGACTCTGGAATGTTGGAAAGCAAATCTGTGTTGGAGAAAGAAGATGTAAGCGATCGAACTATGGTGAAAGAGAGAGGTATTGGTGGTGATCGAGTTGGCGAAGGTCCGATGATGGTGGAGGAAAACAGTGATTAAGAGAGAGAGTGGAATGGTGGAAGGCAGTGGAGTCCGACGGTGGTGTTCGGAGATCAACGATGTCTCTTTCCCTCTCCTCTCAAGCTCTGTCGAGCTCGCCCCTATCTGTTTTCACTCCCGTGGCGCCTCTGAATGTCCGGGCCTCCAAGGTCTGAATTCAGACCTAATGACTAGGGATCACAATGAAACTTTCAAAAGTTTGTAGAGGGACTCAAGTAAAAACTATAAACTGTTTGTGAGATTAAATGAAATTTGTTAAGATTATGGGTAATTTTATGTAATTTTTTCTTGCCCTTTTCTACATTGATTTGTAGTTTTCAAAAATTATGGTAATTTTTTCTAAACTGATTTGCAAAGAACATAAACCCAAAATGTAATGCCTTATATTCTAAAAATCAATCAATCAAGATAAATCATCAAGTATATGAAATTTTTTTCCCCTTTTAACCTTAATTTAATGCAAACAACTTTAATTACAATTAATCATAATCAATACAATTTAAATCTAAAAATAGTGATAAAATCTACAAATATACCATGAAATAGCTTAGCAAAATATGATATAGTCAAAGATAATGTCACATTTGTTATTATTAAGTAATTTATTTTACTTTCCTAATTTACCCAAATTAGTAAAGTAATTCTTATACTAAGCATATGAAGAGTATGTAATCAACAATGTGATGTCACTCTCTTCTCGTGATAACCAGGTAGATCTATTCACCATCAATCAAATTAGCATAAAGCTAAGTTAGATTTATAATACTCCATCCGGTTCTAAATATAAGATAGAGTTGATTTTTTTTAAAGAGATTAAGGAAGTTAAATAAATTATTTAATTATATCATATATTATGTATGCTTAGATGATTATATTAGTTTATTAATTAAATTAATTAGTTTGAAGAAAAAAAAATATAAATATAAATAATCTAAAATAATTCAATTAACTTTCTTAATCTCTCTAAAAAAAAATCAGATTTATCTTATATTTAAGATTGGAAAGGGTACTCTTTTTTTTTTTTTTTTTTTTGAAGAAAAATTAAAGAAGAATAAGGAAAATGCGATCAGAGATCTACAATCGGCTCCGGCCGTAGCATATGGCCGCACGTAACTGTGGGGACACGTACTAAGTATTCGTTTCTTTAACAACGTAGGTGGTGACACGTGCCAAATCATTGAGGACCACGTAATCTTGGTGTAGTTTTTTGCCAGGGTTAGTAAATCATGACTGAACTAAAATACTGAGATTAAATATATATCATGAATTGAAAAAAAATTATATTAAGAGGATTCAAATTTTACGTAAATCCATCAAATTAGCCCATATGACACTAAGCACTTCACTTTGTCAAGTTGTGAGTTTGAATCGTTTTTATATGATAGTAGTATATGATAGGTGCACAAGTTATGAGTAATGGCCAAAAATAATAATAATAAATGAATAAGTATAACCAAACACAAGGCTGCTCCTGCAACAAAGGTATGGCACCGCCATCCAAAGCCTGTCGTTCATGCACATACCAACCATCCATTACTTGCTACTATTTCACATTTGTCACCATTTATATTAATTATTATTTAATAATAATAAATAAACACACACGCGTACTATTCCGGCCTTATTTATAAGTCCTTTTTAACTAATTCTAGTATATTAAGGAGAGTTAGTTAACCCATTAACTATGAGCTAAATTTTCAATTTCGTTCTTATCTATGATTGGTTCTAAAAGTCAACATGAATAAATTTTTTTTTATTTATTGCAATTAGTAGAGGTAAAAAAGTATAAAATACATTTACTACTCTGAAACTAAACTTATAAATAGAACCAAATTTTTTAATCAGAAAGGATTTATAGATAGAACCAGAATGGTATATATCATATATTAGTCCACCCTTTTTATTGCTTTTGCATTTATATACATGAATTGAATTCATACCATATTCCTATTCCTACAACTTTCTTCTTCTCCTTGCTTCTTTTAATTTCTAGAAACCCCTCTTCATCCATCATCATGGCTTTAATTTCCAAACTTACAAACTTGCAAGTCGAAGGTGCATATATACCCAATAATATCTATTTATGCATGAATTATTATTATAATAATAAATAATAAATATCAAAATAAAACGAGAACGGGGAATGGGGGGATATTAAAATGAAAGGACATCTGGATTACAAGGTTTATAATTTCATATATAATCAGGGGTCGGGGACCATTATTAGATTCAATCAAATCTAATTTGGTGAGATACTAGTTTATCATTACTGGATCATCATCATTATATATATATATATATATATATATATATATATATATATATATATATATATATATATATATATATATATATATATATATATATATATATATGATGGATGCCTCATGTTTGATACATATCACTTTGATACATATTACTCTGGTCCTATTTATAAACCTCTTTTAACTAAATCTCACATAACAATAAGAGGTAGTTAACTCAATGATTATAGAATAAATTTTTAACTATGTCCTCATTTATAAATAGATACTTTTCAACTATTTCTTTTCTATCTATCTTTAAATTATTTCTTAATTGGTATAATAAATAGGGAAAAAAATTTTACAATCTCATTTACTATACTAAACCTGGACTTATAAATATGACCAAATTTTTTAATAAAAAAAACTTATAAATAAAACCAAAGTGGTACATTTGTTTTTGTGAAATCGAAATCGCTTGACGAGTTTCTCTTTGTATGTGTATTGTTGGTTCGTATTTTGCGTATATTATTTTGAAAGTAGGAAAAGTCCAAAAACCCTCACATGGCCAAGGAACAAAAGAAAATTGTGTGAAGGAGTAACACATGCAAGTAACAGAAATAGCCATACCTAGAGAGGATGGTGGAGTTATGAGACAGGAGTGACCTTAGCTTGTCAGATATCTCATTATTCATCTTATATATGTATGTATGTAACTAATTCACGTTGTCCCTGTCCTATAATTCAATCACCTACACCTTTTGATTCAAGAATATTCCAGCTTTCTTTTTATATATGAGCTTTTTGCTTTCAGTTTTATTGTAAATGAAGAATTGGCATGAAAACCTAGAAGGAGTGTAGCAGATTCAAAATAGGGAAAATCACTCTTAGGTCCCAAACAAGCAACATATTATCATAAAAGTCCCTGGAGGTTGTAAAACACACTCAACAGGTTGTAAATATCTGTAGAAGAGTTGTAAATAGGGATTTTTCTGATAATATGTTGCTTGCTTGGGACCTAAGAGTGATTTTCCCTTCAAAATATTACTATGTTATGTACTTGAAAGAGGGTTACGTCGGTAAATGTCCAAGCTCCAATAATTAGAATTTTTAATTTGTGTGACTCATGAACCGCTACGAATTTCTCATGAATCGTTGGGCATATGAATGGATTAAAAAATTTAAAAAATATATTTTATATTTAGAAGTAAGATAAATTTTTTGAATAAGTCTTATATTTAAAACTGAAAGTAGATATTATATTTAGGATCAGAGGCAATATACTTCATTTCAATCCTCACATCTACAGTGTTATTTCATATTTCTTTGGTCCTGAATTATAAATAAATGTTACATGAGTTATTTACTGAAATTTTTCCTTAAAATGACCACATTGTCCCCACACATACACCCACATATTTAATACGATGAGTAATGCACTAGTTTCTCCCTCTGTTTATTTTTAACACAATATAAGGATGCGACTCTAACTATGTGGTATTGCTATATTGTACTTTGATCGGTAGTATATTTCACTTGTTCAAATGAGATTCACAACAACATGTGTATTATCTTTAAGGTTTTGTTTGATAAATAGAATTTAGTCCAAAACAACCCTATATATGGACATTTTTTTAATCTTCCTGGGAAAAGATTTTTTCCCTTTTTGTTCTAAATAATGACCAAAATGCTCTCCCTAATAACACAATCACAACGTTGATTGGCTGTGAAAACAACTTACAACATATATTAACGACAAGTTTGTAGTCTCCAAGATCTGTTCGCTAGCTCCTGGTTGCTGGGTCATCATATACATACATAGTGTACCAAACAAGGCCTAATTGTATATATGTAGATTATGCATTTGAAGAGGATTTTATTGTTAATTTTATTTGAATAATAAACAGTGCGGTTCTGTTTAGTGTGTGTTCAGTAAGCTCTGAAACTATGGTTTCAGAAGCATTTTTCCACAAATCGAGACAAAACTCCTCTCACATATTTGCCTCGTAAATCGTAAAAGTTATTATTCAAAAGCTAATCCGAACATATTCTAATGTAATATATATAAGGAGGGATAAGCACAAATCCAAATGGGAAGAGAAGAAAAGACCACAAATCGATCCACTAAAGCACATGTGAAAGAGATCTTTAAAAGAACAATAAACAGAGAAAACGAAAAGAAAGAGGGATTAGGTGCATGTAGGTAGAAACATATTGGAAGGAGGATCTCAAAATCCGGATAAAGAGTCAAAATGCTTTTGCACCAAGCAATCAATCAAAATTATATAATTAACAATAAGAAATTAAAGTTGCAGAGAATATTATTAATGATAAAGTCATAAACAAACAAACAGTGAGAGAGAAAGGACAAATGCAATGGCTTCACATTAATTGGTTGAGAGTTCGGCGTAAGCAGTGACTGTGTACATGTGTTCGCGTTTGAGTTTGCTTTCCCTTCTATATCCAGCTAACATAAGACCAATCCTTAGCCTTATCTATATTCTATAAATTAAAATGCAAAAAGTTCAAACTAAAACGAATCCTATCTCACCCTTCTTCTTCTTTTTTTTTTTTTTGTTATTTTCACTTTTAAAACACATATTTTTTCGTCCATTTAAGTCTCTTCTTAAAGCTAGTTTTTTCGAGACACAGTGAGTACAAAATATGGGCATACTTTCCAGTAGAAATTTTGGAGTCTTGAATCCCTAGGTTTTGAAGGGCTAATATTTTCTGTTAGATCCAAAACCATTAATAAAATAATATATGTATAATTTTTTTCGAGACATTATACTGGTAGCGGGGACATCAAGCATTGAAAAAAAAAAAAAAAATACAACTCTCATGATTAAATTTGTTTTATGTATAGTTGCTAGTCAACCTCTTAATTAGCAAGAGAAAAGAGGTCCTATAATACCATGCATGCCGAGCTGCCAAATTAATTAAATGGACAAAATTTTGAAATATTATTAGGTTAGGCAGTGTATATTATCCATAATTGTTGATATTGACATAAAGGCAGTGAGTGTGTGTGTTTGTAATGTATGAATCGTACTAAATATTATGAATTATTATACATTATATCAATATTGTTGATATATAGATGACGCTCTACTTTAAAACATTAGACATTTTTTGTATTCATATACACTTGGTGTGCAAAGACTTTTTTATGCCGATGGATATTAAAAAGTTTGCACTTTATCTGGATGCCAATATATATATATATATATATAAGTGGGTGCAAACTTGGGCAGTATGTAAAATATGCGGAATTTAAAAGAAATAAAGAAATCAAGAGACAAAGACACACTTGCAAAATCAAAATATTTACATAGAGTTAATAAATAAAAAACAGAATAATTTTTTACCAATAATAATCCGGGTTATGGAAGGAATCCTGTCCTCTTTCATATAGGAACCATTTACAAAGAATCCTCTTTTGAATCTCAACCTTCTTCCTTCAGACTATATCAGCACAGCCTGCCTTCGTTTCCTATAAGAGGCGTAGTCATTCTATTTTTATTTATCTTCTCTAGACTCTTCTTTTATATATATATATATATATATATATATATATATATATATATTCTGCAACAATGATATATAACATAAAATTTGAGATGACTTGAATATTTTATACTATAAGATTATTTATGACTTTAAGTTATATTTATCACCATGATATTATTTTTATAATGCTTCCAATACCCTAATTTTATTTATATTCATTTAGCATCTTAAATTATGTATTCATGATTTAGGGTGCTGAACATAACTGAAAAATAATATTAGAATGTGGGATACACCATAAATAAAATTGATAAAATTGAGATACTAGATAGTTCATATTAATAGGAAATGATATGAGGACGGTAAATGGTATATATACGTTGCCCTAGTTTATAACATAAATAATATATACGATATGTGTTTCTGGGTATGTAGAGAGGAGGTAGCTTAGCTAGCGAAGCAATTAGGACACTTAAAACGAAGATCCAATCTTTGCAGATGAAAAGTGGTCAAACTTTGTGACTTGTGGTCATACAAGACGATCGAATAAATCATTCCTCACGTTCTCTCGTAATCCATTTAACTTTCTTTAATTTTGGGATTATTATTGCTTTATTATCACTTCTCACCAGTTTTATCCACCTCGTTTTTGTCCTACTCTATGTATATAAATATATCTGACAGTATACATGTTAGTTTAATAACGTGGTGTTATTTCTCACCTTATACATATATATTTAAAACAGTGGCATAAATAAATGTGGGTCCTAGGACGACAGCTTCTATACATACATACATATATATATATATATATATATGATTCGCATTACGTGTGCTTGATAACTATCATCATTCTATTCTATTTCTTTTATAAATATATATCACTCTATCTTATTTCACGTTTTACTTAAAATATTTATGCTCTGATCTATTCCCCCCTCAAACACACACATGCATACATACTTGAATACTTCTTCTTCTTCTTCTTTTTTTTTTTCTAGAATCAAACTCATTTCGAACTTCGTATATAAAGTATGAGCTACTCCAGGTATGAGCTAAAAATCAATTCAGTCATCATTTTTAAAGAGGATTATAGTTCAACATTTATTTTTATTTTGTGTTTGATTATTTTTTTTTAAAAAAAATTATATGACCTATATAACTCTTGTTGGACTTTGGATCCAAGTCTGTCCTGGATAGGCCAGACTATTTGATTAGGATATAAGTAATTTAATCAAATAAGAATAAATCAGCATTAATTGTAAATTGGGGAATAAGTCATTATTAATTATGAGATTGTTAATTGAGGGACAAATCACAATAATTACGAAATTAATTGAGGATCAATTAATTTAATTACTGTCTTAGAGAGCAAGAATGAGTGCACACGTTTCCTAATTAGTAGTTATACTAAACCACTATAAATAGGGTATGTCTCCTCAATTGCAATTCACCCTCCCATTGAGCTTTTTGGCAATCTCTTCTCTCCTATCATCTTTATGGTTCTAATGATCTGCTATGCAAATCACAATTAGGTTCTAGTAGTGTAATAATTATGTGGGCACAATTATGGAGCATTGGAGTTTTGACCCGGATCCTAACATGGATTTGCGCCGGTAGGCCAGTTCTCACTCCCTCTCTATATATATTTTTTCTTACAACTCTATATGTGATAAAAATTTCATTAAAAGAATGACAGTATGACTGAACAATTATAAATAATATAATTCATTTTAAACTCTTCCAAAGCATGGGACCACATCCCTACTAATATGAAACGTTTTAAAATGGCTATACATATATACATTATATATACATACATACTTAGAGATGGCTAGATTTGTGGAAACAGGAGCACCAACAGAAAACCTGATTCCGGTTTTACCACAGAGAGAGAGAGAGAGCTGGGGAAGAATTACACTCAAATCCTAAAGAATAAGAGAAATAAAAAAATGGTTCAATGGAGTTATTAATAGGACTATTTTTTCATTTTGTAATCTCTAAAGACCATTTCTTCATTTATTTTCTTCCTTAAAACTAAAACTTAAGTGTAATTCTCTCAAAGCAAGGCGTCCACATGGAAGGTCAAAAAAGTCAAAGCTTGTGCAAGGGATGGCACGTGGCAAACAACCAAAACATGCAACCATACTCATGTGACATTGCGACACGTGGCATCAGACCTGGGCGGCATTAACGGTGCCGGATTGAAAATCATGTGACCCTCTCCTCACTTCCCTTCAGTTGCACGTCACTGCTTTATCTCTCTGTTTTTTTTTTTTTTTTGAAAAAAATCTTTGAAATTGATTTTTGTTGCCATCATTTTTTTAAAAATTATTTTTAAGGGACGGAATAACAAACATGCAATAAGCAAATTAAACCAATGGAGACTCAGGAACCTCAAATGATCCAAACGTATAATGAATGACAGATTTCATCCTTTGTCTTGATAGGCCCAAAAATTTGCCCATTAATATGAAATAAAAGCCCATTCGGTTATCATTTATAAGCCCATTAAACCCAGAGGTTTGGACAAATTTGGTGTGTTGTGCTAACTTGGGCCAGCTTTTCAAAAGGGTGTAGTCATAAACATTGGAAAGTTGTGGCTTACAATATCATAAATTTCTATATCACAAGTTCGCCGCGTGCGATACTTTTCCCTCTGATAGGGTTTACCTTCCCTCCGCTAAAGGGCCAACCGTCATCTTAACGTAGCGATGCGAGGGTGGCAATCAGTCTTTTCTCCGTGTAGGGCTTCTCTTCTCCATCCGGTGGAGTGTCTAGGATGGTTTATTACGTTGTGGGTGGTGGCAATGCTGACTAGGAAATCATCCGATGGCAGTGGTGTAGGCGTGCGAGGTTGGAGGGTGGCTGAAGGTGAGGAGGTGTTTCGGCATCACTCTCCTGAGGCGATCTTGGACCATGACCTCCAATAGGTGCCTCCATGGCTCTCGATGGCGAGATCTATGGTGGAGGAGCAGCATATGAGACATCTGAGCTTATCGGTGCTAACAAAAACCCCAGGGGATTGCAAGGCGATGATCAATCAATTAATAAGGGGTTTTTGAGGCTCTTTAGCTGCTCTGAGGATGCCAACGCCGACAACGCAAATGCAATCCTGGAACCAGGGTACGGCGCTGACGATGGAGGAGAAGAGGTATATGGATAAGAAGTATCCGACACCATCGCTGCGCAGCATGGGTTCTGAGGTTAGTGAAATTTTTGAACTCTTTAGCCTTTCGATTTATGTTGACTTAGGATGGAAACCATCGATCGGAAGCTAATTTGGCTATGATTGAAGTTGGCTTTAATTTGTTGAGTTGTGCTATCTGTGTATTTGAATGGCTGAGAGTTATTGTGGCTTGGTTCATACGGGAACTATGGAAGGATTTATGCTTTAATCTGGTTGGATTTGAGTATAGTCATATTGCTTGTCGAAACATCATATCTTGCTGTGCCTGTATTGCTGGGAGAAATATTAGTCTATCAGTTCGGGATTCCTTTGGATGGCTTTCAGACGGTCACCCAAGGAATTTATATCTCGGTTTGAATAGACAAATATTTGCTCATAATGCAAATCTACAATTGGTTTTATCAGGCGAAAGTTGTGATTCTCTCCTTGAGAAATGTTTCATCTCAGGGAAAATTATCAGGAACCCTCCTTGTGAGTGGACTCCCAGAGAAGCAGATTTAGCAGTCTTGAGTGCTGTTAAAGCTTCAACGCACGAGTCTTGCCCTTCAATTTGGGTGTTGCGACTCTCGCTTTAGTTGCAGAGATTGCTGTTGAAGGATAATTGGAAGTTGCTCTGTTGGCTTTGCTGCTCAGACTTATTTTGTTACTATTCCGTTTTATTTGGATACTTTATTATGTTTGTGACTGTTGTAGATTATGTTTTAGTTGTTGTTTTACTTTGAAGTTTCAATTGGCTTGTTTAGTTTCTAATTCTTATCACATAGACCTTTGTACCTATGGTATCGTGATTAATGCATTTCTTGTTGGCAAAAAAAAAAAAAAAAAAAAAAGGGAAAGTTGTGGCTTACATGGTTAAAATGGTATAAGTTTTGCTAGTAGAATGGATTAGTCTCTCACAATGTAACGAACTAATTATTAAATTTTTTTTGAAAGAGGTGTCCATATTTAGTGTCCGACAATACCTCAAATAAGATTGACTCTAATAAAAAGTTAAGTATGCCGAGATGGTAGAGGTTTTTCCTTTTATGAACAATGAAATGGTGATATACACTTAAAATATTGCACGAGCTCTTAAAGAAACATCATAGTGTTGCTTGAATCTTGCATGAAAGGACACTCCTTTTAATCATCCGGGTTGAGTCTAGTTGAATGTGTTAATAAGTAAAAAACGTGGCAACCATAATTCAAATCCTCTTAAGAGAGAAGCTCACATTTAATACCTGATAGTGCATTGAACAATACTCTCTTGCCTAATAAAAAACACACTTCTCTTAATATTTCATGAATGACTTAAGATTTGTTGCCCAATAATTTATGAATCTTTTAAAGAGTTCCACGGTTTCAAATTATTTTAAATTTTATAAATTTTCTTACTTCTCATAATTTTCCACTATTTTCAAAACGAGGACACAAAAATGGCCTTCATAAAATCCAATCTTCAAATATCCCCCCCCAAAAAATATAGTGATTAGTATGGATAAGAAATATATGAAAGTAATAGAAATAAGGATATTTTATTTATAAGTTACTTTCAATATATTTTATTGGAACAAAAAAAAAATTTTAAACCTCATTAAATTATATTTTAAAAGTTAACAACTTTCTAAGTCACCTTTGTGTAATATACAATTCACCCAAGAGTACAAATTCCTCACAATACTCTTCTCTTTCTATTTATAAGTCGCTTCCAACATGTTTCACATATATCAATAAAAATCTTAAATTTCATTAACTTTATCTTTAAATTCAACAACTTTTCAACTATATTCCTATTTAATATACACCATACCATATGAGAATAAAGTCAATATTCAATACAATAATAAATGAAGAGTAAGAGTAAATAAAGGGTAAAATTAATAAATTATACCTCTATGTGAAAATTTTATTAGCGTGACTTACATGTATGGGGGAAAAATCAATCACTACCTTATAAGTAACACCATAGGAATACTCAAGAACATTTGTGCATCCTAATCATTTCAGGTTTTTCTCGAGGTCGGTTAGAACTTAGAACAGAACTAAGGTCTCTTTTAAGGAATGCCTTTCTTTTTATCGTTGTCTTATTTCGTGAAGTTAATTACAAGTCTTCTTCATGAAGGGTTATATAAGCATATATGTCCTCTCACATGGTCACAAGATTACATATATATAAAAAAGATGACATACTATATCGAACTGACGAACTCACATGACAAGGATCTGTGAAAAAATAATGAACCTCAAAAGTCAACTCGATTAATAACGATGAATTCATACTCGTTGATAGGATTTGATGGCAGTAAATGAAGTTCAACGAACGAAACATTTTTAGTTTTTCAGAGAGCTGAGTTTTGTTTTCTTGAGATAAGAGTAAAGTTACTCATTTGGTTCTTATCGTTCTCAAACCCAAAACTGATATGCCCATTATTATTGTGAAGTTAGATCTACACAATACTACTAATCAACTTTATGGTCATTTTTATAAAACACAAAAGCCTAACCTCAAGACTACTTCTCATATTTTCTGTTCCATAATTTAGGTTGAAGTCAAACTTTAGTTAGATAGATGCTCATCCAAGATGGTTATATTGATCTTTTTACAAAATTTGAACTCTCTAGATATATCGTATTTAAAAAATATTGAGTTTCTTATATCATTTAACTCATTTGCTTATGTTTTCCCTTTATGTATGTATGCAAACGAGTAAGTCACTTCATTAAATTTATCATATGAATATACTATTTTAACTCATGATTTATTGTTCTTGATAAAGTTAAAAAGTTACTATTAAATTTTAAGATAGAATTAATGCAGTTTAAATTTTTTTCTTGGTTAAAATGAAATATGTTGAAAAAGGGTAGAGGACGACCAAATTAAATGCTTAATAAAGTTATTGAGAGAGAGATCTCTTTATTAATACAATTTAACTAAAGATTTGGTTATCAATAGAATACGATAATGTTGTGTGATTCATATAGCTAACCTCATCTAATATAATAAGACTAGTTGTTATTGATGTTGTACAATAAAATGTGTTGAAAGAGTCTTATAAATGAGTACTACTTTCCAAACCAATAATAAAATTGATAGATGTTATGAAATTTGAGAGGGATAGAAAGAAATAAATGAGTTCCACTATTTTAGAATTCAAAGGATTCATGTGTGTAACGAACTAAAGATGACTTTTTCTTCTTCCCATTTTAAAAAACTTGATATATATATATATATATATATATATATGATGAAATATTTCAAAAAACCAATACTATAGTCTATTTATATATACCTGTGCGCTCTTGTTATTTTGTGTGCAAATTAATAAATTAATTAACTATAACATATCATTGACATTGAGTATACGCGGTCCTCCTAATTGGGCAGCTTTTAATTAAATTTGGTGGCTTCTTAAAATTCTTTCTTTTGTCCTTTTTTGAGTGCCGACCGCATATTAAAAAAAAAAAAGTAAACTAGAAGTTATCTTAAATTTCAATTTGGTCTTCAGAATTGGATTGTCCTATATTTTCGTTATCTATAATATATTCCTAACTCATTCATTAAGGTACTATGTATTTATTTAATTTGATTAAATAGTTAAATAAATTATTTAATTATAATATATGTGACATAATATCTCTAAAATACCTTTATGTAATATTATATTATATCATATCCGTTTATAAATTAGATAAATTAGTTTAAAAAACGATAAATAAGAGATAGCATAGAAAAATGTCTTATTTAGAATCATAATATACCCTAAACCAAGTCCTAAATTTAAAACCGAAGAAGTATTTTATTTTAATAAATTAGCTTTCCTCTCATTGGGATTAATAACAAAAATAATTACACAATGGAATTAAAAGTTGAACAATTAAGCCTTTCATTTTTTACTATCAAAAGAAATGAGTGGGGAAGATAGGGAGAATTATTATAAGATTCTGAGAAAAGAATCTAATAACTAAAAAGTTCCCATAATACGTAAATAATATGAACATGTTGTCATTTCTTATATAGTAATTTGTCATTGCATGTTATTCCGCCTGGTCATTTATTATGTGATTATTTGATAATTACATTCCTTCCATAATATTTTATAATGATTCTAAAAAATAAAAAGTACGCCCCACATGTATGTTTTTAATCAAAATAAAAAATTTTGAAATGAAAATAAAAGTGTGCGCGCGTAAAATATGAAACCACACATGTGGAAGACAATTCACTAAAAAAAATGAAGAATGAAATTGTGGAAGAAGCAAAGAGAGAGGGTCGAGTCTAAAATGGTTTTGGTCAACAACATATAAACAAATATAAGTCATGATGCAATAGAAGCTGCCACCCCAACGGACAAATGATATACTACCTCCAATCTTAAATATAAGACAAAATTGATTTTTTTTAGAGAGATTAAGGAAGCTAAATAATTTACTTAATCATATATATGTTATGTATCCTTAGATTATATATTAATTTATTAGTTAAACTAATTAATTACAAAAAAATAAAAATATAAATACTCTAAAGTAATTTAATTAGCTTTCTTAATTTCTCCAAAAAAAATCAATTTTATCTTATAATTAAGACCGGAAGGAGTATAAATTTAACGTAACCTTACAAACAACGATACTTGTCATATGCATAATGCTTCACATTCTAGTTCCTTCTCATTCACAAAAGGACTTGTTAGATCTCTACGACCCCAAGTAACACAAAGTGATGATCTTTATTAATTAATTAACATACAACCACTAATATAATAATTCTACTCAACATTTGAATCCTTCAAACTCCAACTAGTGTATATACATACACATATATGAATCATGCACAAATGGTCTATTATGATCAAACACCAAGGATTGCATTGATCTCAGATCTTATTAGCTAGATATTATGGATTTTGAGAAAGATCAGAAGCAGTTGATGAAGATTAATATTCTTGGGAGCAATTCTTCAGTGGGGTGTTCTTCTAGAATATTCTATTACTATGCAAGTGGTGAAGGAGTTCCATTCAACTGGGAAATGAAGCCAGGAATTGCAAAGGACCCACCAAAGGAAGAGCTTCCTCCTCTAAGTCCTCCTCCCGCTCTTGTTAGCTCAGGCCTACCAAAACCATGCTTCCATGAAAACCCTAATCCTTATTCCACTGTCTGGTCCAGGCTGCGACGTTGTGTATGGAAGAGGATCACAAGAAAAGGAAATAATCGTAAGAGATTATCACTCCCCGGATGTCCCAAGAATGATGATCAACATGTCAAGGATTTGGATGTGTTTGAGACATTCTTCTTAGAGTGCAATTCTGATTTTGAGTCCTTCACTTCGCCTCGTCATTCAAGCTGTTCTTCATCTTCTTCTTCTTCGTCGTCTCCATGCCCTCCGGCAATGCAGGCAACAGGATCAGGATCATGTTCTGCTGGAGAAGCACATCGAAGGCCCTTCAATTGCATTCCAATACATTTTGCCAAGACTCTCATCCCTATTATGAAACGCGGCTGATATACTATAAGATTTGGGTGACACTACAAACTTGATCTTATATTAAGGATTGGAGGTAGTATTATGGAGACAAATGATATATGTTAATCATGAACTTGAATAATTACTCTTTTTTACACAAGATTATGTGATAGTTTTTTTTTCCCCTTCTTTCTGCTCTATTTGATTAGTTTGTGCCAATAAATAACGTGTTAATGCTCAGGTGAGAGCATCTTCCCAGTTGTTCTGTTATAATTGAATAATGTTTGTACACATGATAGATCTGATTAGTTTTCACAATTCTTTGTATATATTAAGTACACTAGTTGTTTGAGATTTTTACTTATGATCATTCTTGTAAATCCCCCATATAGCAAGCACAGGTTGAAGAGGCACGCCTTAATTGATATAATTTGATGTTTTAAAAAAAATGAAAAGGAAAAACATTGCAATCCCATTAAAGGCATAAAGTTACATAAGTAATCAACAAAGTTATATCCCTAAAAAAGGATATTATAATATTAATCATGATTTTCTAATTGAATTGCGAGCATACCACAAATTTCATAGCTCATCAATTGTGTAACATGTAATGAATACGATGTTGATGAATATATTGATTTAATAAATATACACCAATTTAATAAAACGTGAAAATTCAATTAAATCTACCTGACAAGTCCTTTTCATGTCATAGACTTGATGTAGATATATTCTATAAGTTCCAGGGTACATTAATCCTAGTTATGATTGATAGGGTATGCTAATTACATTGACATTATAACATAAGTGGGCCTATTCCTTTTTTTTTTTTTTTTGGCCCCAATAAGTGGCCCTATTCACACGCACACGCACATATCAGAGCTTCGTTAGTGACAAAGAAGGATCATATATCAGGGTGCCCTCAGCATCCATAGTTAAACTGCCTGAAATCAAAAGGAACCAAGATGAGACACAGCAACCAGTTATGGGACAGATTGAGAAGCAAGTGATAACCACTATCACAAAATGAGAAGAAACTGTCAAATTATACACCTTATATGGGATGAGAAAGCCACTAATTATCCTATGATTTTATTTGATTATACTGTTCATCTTTCCTAGTTCGAGTGTTATGATGCATGTATAAATCAGCTTTCAACATTTATGGACCTAATCAACTTGCAAGGTTCGTGGATTTTAACACAACAGAATTCTCAACCATAAGGGGAATAAGGCACACATCAATAAACACATACCTCAGCTGGTGATGGAATGACAGATTCCCTGTAAAATTAACGAAACAATGACTTACTACTGCATCCACACGTTATCAGAAAATTCTTCCCCAACTCTAAGGCTTGGTTTGGATAAGGAGGAAAAAGAGGAATGAAGAAATTACTACGAAGGAAAACTTCCAAACATACTAAGAGGTTTTACAATTTTTGGGAGTTTTCCTTCTTAGTATTCTTTCTTCTCTAACTCTTTTTTCTTTTTTCCAATTCAAACTAAGGGTAAAGTATTTTGAAAGTACCTTGGCCTCTCAGACTTTGCAAGATGTTTGGACATTATGGATGCCTGTGCAGTACAATAGTACAATACCTCGTCATATAATGTTCAAATATGCAATGCATTGCCAAACTACAACAGACTGAAAAGAGAAAAATTCTGCCAAGCAGCTAGAAAGTAGATGATTGAAAGGAATCATTCAGTATATTGGGTTTATTAAAAAATGAAACCTTTTAAATGGAGATATTCATTTTGGATTCAATTAAACTGATAGCCATTGGAGCAAAATATTTCTTTCTAATCTTTGTGCCTGTTTGTTTTAGCTTTTAAGAAGTGCTTTTATTATTTATGAGGTAAATATGTGAGAAAAGTTTTGTCTCGGCTTGCAGAAAAGGGCTTCTGAAGTCATGGCTTGGAGGTTTCCCAAACATGCACTTAATGAAACAAAAATCCTCATAGATCAGACGGAGGGGAGTTTCCACTTTAGACATTCAAGGATGTACAATGGATGATTGGATATAGAGTCGCTTTATGAACAAGTAAATGCACCAAATTAGTATTTGCAAAAGCAGAAACATTACCTGCTCCTGTATGATGCTCCTTGCTTCAACAAGCTGAGCTTCAAGCTCAAGTTCTCTCTCAGTCGCTTCTGAGGTAACTTCAGCTCCTTTCTGAGCATCTTGCAACTGTACCATCCGCTCCTTCATATTTCAAGGCTTCAACAATTAAGCCATGAACGATGCTCATATTCTTATATGCTAATACTCAAAAATGGAAAAAGATATTAGTAAGTAAATACCTTAATGGAAGTCATCTTGGCTCGAAGGCTTTCTTCTATTTGATCTCTAGCCATGTGAAAAGGGAGATCAAATACATCCTGCAAGAAGTGCTTGATTAACTACATATAATTACTTGGCAAGGCCAAAAATTTAATAATAAGCTTCATACCGTCCTCCCAACCAATGGAGATTGTGAATGGTCACTTTCAGCCCTTTCACTATCACTGGCAGATTGCTTTGATTGCCCATTGGGAGCATTAATGAAATCACGCATATCCATCTGAAAGCAGCACACTCACAAGTCTCAGAATCACGAGCAAGCACAGAGAATGAAACTGCTATGATCTAAGGATGAAAGAAAAATGTTAAGAAAAAAGGGGTTCTCGAAACAAAAGGCGTGAACTCCATCAACAACATGCTTACAGTAGGGTAAGTATAAAAAGTTAAATCCCTACAGCCAGCTACTGAGAAAATAAGGTGTTATAAATGTTTAATTCTAAGTCGCCAACAGCATGTCGATATATTCCCAATCATAATAAGTGGAGGCAAGTTGAAAGATAAAAAAGGTAGCAAATGCTAAATGAGAACACAAAGAAAAACTTGAAGAAAGGCATATTGCTTTCAAACACTTCTCTTAAAGCAGAAACTTCAAAAAATGCGAATTACTAAAAAAGGATCACCTGCATTGATCTCAATAATGCTCTTAAATCAGCATTCTCTGCTATCAGTTCTTGATTTTTAGCCTCATAAGCATCTACCTATAATATTATTAACGAAATTTAAGAGATGAGAAAGTCCAGAATACAAAATCCCGTCAAGACATAGAGAAAACAAATCAAGTTGCATACGATCTTTTTATAGAAGTCATTGTCTGTCTTCTTCCCATTCCATGTTCCTCGTTGCCGCCCTTCTTTCTGAATTACACATATGATATATTGAGATACCAAATTACTATGGCATTGAAAAAATTACCAGACACATTGAAACCACTTGGATAATTTATACCTGAAGCAAAGTCATTATTTCCATGCCTGACCTAGATTCCTTTTTCTTCTCCATCAATACTTGATTTAGCCTCTCCTGCATTAACAAAATAGACCTTCAGTAAAAAATATAGTATCTTGTAAATTGTGCCAATGTAATTGTTCATAAGTACAAATCCTATCATGTAACGTAAGCATCATTCATCTAAATATTCTTCTTCAAATTTGAAAAAGAAAACAGAAATCCCACCTGCAACTTCATGTATTCCTTTTCCTTCTTCTTCATCTCATGCATTTGTTGAGTCCTTACTTGCTATATCAGCATTGACATTTGAATTTTAACAAGAGTCATAATTTGACCAATATAAAGTGATGATTATCAAATGCAGCAGGAAACAACATAGATCCAGTTTCAGACCTGATTACCAATAACCATTCTCTGAAATTCGTCTCGCTCCTGTTGAAGCTTCTCATTTTGAGCCTTCAAAGCTGCAGTGTTCTTAGCTTCCTGAACAGGGACAATTGAATTCAGAATTAACAAAAAATGATAAGATAATCAAGTAGCACTATTTTGTAATAAGAAATTCTTGACATGATTGATAAATTTTGAATTTCACTTTCTGTAATATAATTTGCTCTAAATTGAATATAAAAAATTTATATCATACTGTTCTAGTAATAGTTGCAATCTCCCTGTCTTTAGATTGTAGTTGTCCTTCAAGCCTCTCAACTTTGGCTTCCAATCTTGATATGTCAGATAATAGTCTATCAAACAAAAAGTTGAGGGAAAAAATGAGCCCGATCAGCTACTTCATTAACAATCAAGTGAAGGTCAAATGCTATTCTGCAACTGCCGCAATAAAAACAATCTGAAATCTCATGGCAGTAGTGTGGATATGGACCTATAAATGTGAAACAGTATAGAAACGCTAGTCTCTTCACCAATATAGGTGACTATATGGTAGTGAGTTACTGAAAAACTGAATCTATAGAAATAAACACATAATAGGAACATAGTATATAACGAAAATAAACACAAATGGAACAAAAATATGATGAAGTTCAATGTCAGATATGTCAAGAAAATAAACCAAGCACGAGTTTGTCCATAAAAGTCTATAACAGATGTAGCTGGAAACTGAACTTTATTACATAGCAACTAGTCATCAGAAAGCATCCAAAAAGTAATACTAAAGCCGGGAATCAAAGACCCAAAGACCAGAATTAAACACATAATAAGGTATAGAGAACAATTACCGCTGTCTTTGTTCATTAGCAGACCCTCTAAATTCAATATCCCGTTGCCTCTGCTGTAGCAAGAAGTGTATGCAATTGCAAGTCCGTGCAATGGAAACCTACCAAAGTAAAGACGTTAAAATTAAAAAAGGGGAACAATCCCTCTCTTCTTTTTTCTCAGATTATAATAAACTCAACTGTATCACAGATCGATTCTCACAGGGTCATTAGCGAAAAGATCGAGAGAAGCTGGAAATCCAAACGTAACAAGAGACTGGTTCAAATACTTGGCGCAGTGCTCCAAATTTCCCGCATCGGCGAAGGTGTACTCACTACAAGAAGCGCGCGATACAGTGAGCGATGTTTTAAAAAGGGAAAAAAATGTGAATCGGAGGAAAAACTCACTTCATTGTGAAGGAAGGCTGAGAAGACGGCTGCCAAAAAACGGAACGAGAGAACGAAGAACGAGTCAGCGAAAAAGAAAAGGAGAGAACGAAAACCAGGAGATTAATAGGGCATGTAAGAGTTCAGATTACCCGAAGATCGAAATCTCCGTCAATGGCTGACATTGCTGAGTGTTTGAGAGCTCTCTTCTTCGTCTTCTTCTCCTAAAGCTTCAGAAATCAGGCAATAAAATGGTAGTCTCTGATAAACTAGGCGTGGATTACAAAGATCTAAGCGCTATGGAAATTTGAAATATGCGAATGAATCTATATATATAGATACTCACACAAATAAATACAAAAGTAATAGAGGGAAATGATGTTAACGGATTCATTAAGGCAGTGATGGTTGAGAACGGGATTTTGACAACAATCAGGTGCAATCGGGAGTTTCCTTCAATTGTATAGCAGGCAATGGAAGAGGTACACGTGTATAAAAAATATGATTTTTTTGTTTTCTAAAGGACTTCCGAATTCCAAGTGGCCCGGACAAGATAATTGTACTAACAACTATCCAAATCACATAAATAATTAAAATGTTAGTTAAAACTAGTTAAAAAAATAAATACATAAGAGATGTAATTTTTTTAAATATCACTATGGTCCTTATTATAAATCTGTTATATTTAATTTTCACATATTAAGAATTGTTAGTTAAGTCATTAAATACGCTTAAAGTTTTTCAAGTTCACTCTTATTAAAATTTTCTTTTTTTCTACATTTACAAATCATTCTCATATTTCAATTCTCTTTGTCTCTTTTCAACAACAATTAAATAAAGTTAAAATTGAAAAACATTCATTAATAACATATAAGTGGACTCATATTTAAGATAAAAATTTTATTCTAAAAGTGGACTTATATATAATAACAATGAGAGTGGCATATACATATTTATGAAGATGATGAGTAAGAGAATGAGTCAAAAAAGAGATAAAAAAAATGAGTTGGAAAGAAAATGAGTGAAACATGCAATTCATTTAGGGTAAAAATTAAAAAATGAATTAAATTTTCAGATAAATATAAATTATTACTTATATACATACTATCAATAATGTACAAGAGAATGTTACTTGTATATAAGACTGGATGAGTACATAGTAACATAACATGGGGAATAATTTTGTGCGAGTACAACAACAATAAAGCCTTTATCCCACTAGGTGGGGTTGGCTATATGGATTACACGACGCCATTGTGCTCTGTCGAAAACCATATTTTTTGGTATATTATCAATCAAAAGGTCTCTCTATGACTTCATTAAGCGTACGCTTCGGCCTTCCGCTGACCAAAAACAAAATTGTGACTCATAGTGAAATTTAGTGTAAAAGTTTAAAACTAAAATCGAATTGTGCTAAGAAATATCCGCTCCTACAAGAACCTGAGTTTTACAGGTTGGGGTAAGTTTCTCTCTCTCTCTTGGAATTTGTGCCAACAGTGTCTCCTAATGGATGAAGCCATTACTCGCAAGATACCGCCGGACAGACTACCGAAATATCCCATCTTGCTGAGTGCATCGACGAAGACCTCAGAGCACGTGAAAGAAGATGATCCAAAGTCCATTCTGCTAGCTATATCAGGTAAATTTGTGACTGAGGACTTATGTGTGAATCAGAGGGAGCCTTCAGAAAACACAACATCCTTGAAACACTTATCATATAAACACTTATTGATGGGGTTTAAAGGGCTGGATTTTAATGGGATTGCATACGGCTCCTCTAGCTCGGGCGAAGACCCTTTAATTGCTGATATAAAGAATCAATCGTGAAAACTTCCAGAACCTTCAAAAGAGACCAAAACGCTCATGAGTATATATCCTTCAATGCCAATAACTGAGGATGAATTTAATGAAGCCTGCTAACCCTGGAACAATGCGTTAATAATCACAATATTGGGAGCTCATTTTAACCTTCATAAACTAAAAGAGCTTCTTTGTAGAGTGTGGAGATTTAATGAGTTTGAGTTGGTGGACCTACCTAACAGCTACTATGTAGTTCGGTTCACTAATGCTGAAAACTGGAGTGCTCAATACAAACGCATTCTCTTAGAGGGTCCTTGGGTGATTGCACAGCATGCTGTCTTGGTCCAAAATTGGTCTACATATTCTGATCCTTTTCATAACCAGCTGGGGAAGATTGCTATATGGGTTAAGATCCCAAATATCCTACTCATATACTACTCTCATAAATTCATTTCTAGATTGAGTGATATGATAGGGAAGACTCTCAAGGTTGACTTACACACTCTAAACTATCAGGATGATTCCACAGGCATAGTATCAAGAGGAAGGTACGCTAGAATATGTGTGGAGCTTGACCTTCAGAAGCGTTTAATCCCCAGAGTTATCTTGGCATCTACTATATTTAATGTTGAATATGAGGGCTTAGATCTGCTTTGTTTCTCGTGTGGGAGATATAGACATAAGAAGGATGCTTGCTCATGGAGGATAATAGAGGGTGAATCTTTGAACTCCCAACAACTGCAAATTGAACCTACAAAGTCAGCACTGATTATGTCACCAGAAAACTCTTTACTAGTGGAAGGTGAGGAATTTGGCCCATGGATGCTTGTTGGTGGTAAGAAAAAATCTCATTTTTCAAGAAGGGATAGTCAGAGGGCTAACTTGTCAGGAGGCAGGAATTGTTTGAAACCTGGCAAGGATATGGGAAGGAGATCTAATGGATCCAGATTTGAAATTATCTCTAAGTGGGATGACGCAAGAATGGGTAAAGAAGTGCAAGATGCTAGTTTCGGAGAGCGCGTGGATAAGCCAGATGTGACAGGGAAAACATTAATTCCTTTTGATGGTAAAGTGAATAGTCAAAAAAATAGAGATAAAGGAGATTTTTCAAAAAGCAAGTCAAAAGTGAGAGAGGCGCAATCTTCAAAGATTGTTTATAGGATCAAAAATAAGGCAAATGTTGAACAGGTGTCCTTATTGCCGAAAAGCATTCCCCAACATGCTGAAGTCAATAAAGCACACATGGATAATAATAAAGGCCACATGGATTCTCTCATGTCAATTACCGAAAGCCCAAACTTGAAGAAGCCTAAAAACATGCAAGTAGGAAATAGAGTCCACCAAGTAGTGATGGGCTCCATGGCCTCATCTAAGTCTACTCTCCTCGGGTTAGAAAGCTAAGCCGCTGGTACTTCGGTCTCCAACACTAAAGAAGAAATTACACAAATTATTCATGACCAAGAATCAATCCCAGTGGAAATGGTCAGAAATGATATGCATGTCTCTCTTGGTTCAATCATAGAGCCAGCGCCAATCTTAGGAATAGAAATTCCAGCCGAAATGCACAAAGAAAAGGCCAAGTAAAATAGGAATCTTAGAGAAATTAAAAGCAGGAGCAAATCAGTTTCTGGCCGAATCCCTCTAGATAAGTAACTACCTTCTGTTTGATCTTGTTATTATTTATTTTTTCATGATTGTATCAACTTGGAACTGTAGAAGGGCAGGTGGTAAATCTTTTCCTCATATTCTTCGCGATGGTGTTTCTAAACATCGGATATCTGTAATAGGTCTGTTAGAAACTAGAATAAGTGGTCTGAAAGCTAAATTGGTGGTACGTAAACTAGGTTTTAATAACTGGTTGGGGGTAGAAGCAACGGGTTACAATGGTGGTATTTGGATTTTATGGCATGACAATGAGGTTTCAGTTGAATATATTCATTCTACTACCTAACTTCTTCACTGTCAACTGACTGATAGGAATTCAAGGGAATGTTTTTGTGTTACTTTTGTTTACAGGGATCCTAGATGGAGTCATAGACAGGATTTATGGATATCTCTTTTGGAACTAGCAAATAATGTATCTGAGGCATGGCTGGTTTTAGGTGACTTTAACTCTTTTTAAAATCCATCCGATAAAGTGGGGGTGCTACTGTTCATATTAGATCTTTATCTCCTTTTCGGAACATGAATGTGGTTTACTAGAACTGCCTGTGGTTGGTGATAAATTTACTTGGATCAGAAATGAAATGAAGGAAAGGCTGGATTAGGCCTTTTGTAATTTAAGTTGGGAAATGTCTTATCCAGATCTTAAAATTTCATCAGCTTCGATATAAATCTGATCATAGGGTTATTGTGGTTACTACTGGAGATGTGCTGTTAAATTCAACTATAAATCAATTCAAACATCAAGCGGCATGGTGCCTAGAGGAGGGATTCAACGACCTAGTCAATTCTGCCTAGCATGATAATGATTGGTCTATGGGTTTCAATGTATTTCAGGACAAAGCTACATGGTGGAATAGAAATGTTATAGCCAACCTTCCTAAAAAGAAGAGGACTTTGATTAAGCGTTTGGAGGGCGTTGATCGTGAAATTAAAGCTCATCCTCACACTAGCCTATTTAAATTAGAATCGAAACTATGGCAAGAATACATCAAAGTTGTTAACCAAAAAGAGCTCCTATGGTTCCAAAAGTCAAAATGCAAGTGGCTTCAGTTTGGGGATAAGAATACAAGTTTTTTCCATTCCACAGCAATTATCAGAAGAAAGAAAAACAAAATTGAGATGCTAAAAAATGCCCAGGGGGACTGGATTTCTGATCAAGAAGAGCGTTCAGCCCTTAATTACTTCAAAGATCTATATTCAACATATCAAGAAGTGTTAACCGTGTCAGACTAGCCGATGGACTTCCTTGCTCTAAATGAATCGCAACTAGCTAGCATTCAGAAGGAAGTGTCTGAGGTTGAAATTAAAAATGCAGCTTTTGAGATGGGGCATTCAAAGCGCCTGGACTAGATGTTTTACAACTGCATTTCTTCCAGTTTCAGTGGAATGTTGTGGGGGCCAAATATCTGTGAGCTCATTTACTCCATCTTCAGGGATCCTAACAAGGTTAAAGATATAAACTAGACACATCATTTTAATTTCAAAGGTGGATAATCCTACTTCATTAAAGGAGTTTAGACCAATTTCTTTATGTAATGTGAGTTACAAGATCTTGAGTAAGGTGCTTGCAAACAGGATGAAATTTGTAATGGATTACTTGATACATACTACTCATGTAGTTTCATCAAGGGAAGGCAAAGTTGTGAAAATATCATTCTAGCACAAGAAGCTATATATACTATGAGAACTACTAGAAATAAGAAAGGATATGTAGCTATAAAGGTGGATATAGAGAAAGCTTTTGACAGATTAAACTAGGACTTTCTGAAATTTAATCTAAAAAGCCTGGGTCTAAATGAACATTTTGTCAAGCTCATAATGTTGTGCGTCTCTTTTGCTATTATGAGAGTTTCATGGAACGGTTCATTATCAGATTCTTTTCAGCCATCAAGAGGCGTGAGACAAAGAGACCCTTTGAGCCCTTACTTATTCATCCTTTGAATGAAAAGGCTGAGTCAATTGATAAGCAGAGAGGTGGAAGAAGGCAGATGGAAACCGCTAAAGCTTAGTCAGTCAGGACTGAAGCTTTCTCACCTTTTCTTTACAGATGATCTCCTACTTTTCAGTGAAGCATCCTCTACTTAGATGGAGAAAATTAGAGATCTGATGATGTACTTCTACAGAGTGTCAGGACATAGGGTCAATATCCCCAAATCAAAAATTTTTGTTTCAGGAAATGTCCATTTTTATAGAGCTGTAGAACTTGGCCAAACCTTGGGAATTGGTATCTCAGCTGACCTGGGCAAATACTTGGGTGTTCTCCTTTTACATAAAAGAGCCACTAAACTGACTTATGCTTTACTGGTCTCTAAAGTTCAAAAGAAACTATTTATCTGGAAGGGCAAATTCCTGAGTATGGCCAGGAGAACTGTGCTGATAAACTCTGTCTTTTCAATAATTCCATTTTATCATATGCAAATCACAATTCTTCCTAAAGGGATCTTACATGAGCTAGAAAAATAAAATAAAAATTTTTTTTGGAATTAAGGGCGTGAAAGCAAGAAAATGCATCTAATTGCTTAGGAGAAAATCAAGAAGGATAAAAGAGACGGCGGTCTAGGAATAAAAGATCTATCCAGTCAGAATGAAGCTTTCATTATGAAGTTATACTGGAATCTAATTACTAGACCTAATGCCTTATGGGTGAAAGTCCTCAGATCAAAGTATGGTTGTGGTGATAGTAAATTTCCAAGAGTCAAAAAGAAGTGAAACCAATCTTCTGTGTGGAGTGCAATAATTTTTGTATGGGATTCATTCAGGACAGCAGTGGGAAGCAAACTTAGAAGAAGAAATTTAACTAGTGCTTGGTGGGAATTATAGGCCAACCACTTATGTACTATGTTAACAGGAACCATCACTTAATTAACCTAGAGGAAGTGGTTAGCCAGTTTGTTGGGCCAGACGGTCAATGGGACTTGCATAAATGGGGTATGTTCTTACCGAGATGGGTGATAGAGAAAATTAAACAAGTCTCTCCCCTTCACCTTCCAAGGGACGATACGTTTTCGTGGAGAAAATCTTCTGATGGCAATTTCAGTGTCAAATTGGCCTATTCTATGATCTGCCAATCGCAGTTAGAAACTTCAAATCCCTTCTGGAAAAGTATTTGGAGGTGGCCTATTCTGGAGATAGCCAAATTTTTTATGTGCAGTTGTTCCTAGAGAGAATCCCAACAAACTCGACCCGTGTTAAGAGGGGTGTGAGTAATAATACAGAGTTCCCATTTGAGTGCAATTGTGAGGAAACAACAATGCATACTCTGAGAGACTGTGAGTTTGCGAGTAATGTGTGCCTTTCTTGTGTTAACCTAATATATTACTCTGCTTTTTTCTCTAGCAACTTGTAGGTGTGGATCAAATGGAATATGCAACATTCGCCTGGTGGCCACAAATTTGTACACTGGCCCTGGCTGAGGGCATTTGGGTCATTGTGTTGGCTTATTTGGAAGAACAGATGCAAAAAGGCACTTGAAGGAACCAGTGATCATCCTCAGCAACTAGTATATAGAGGTCTTTACTTTCTTTAGGAAGGGATAGAAGAGAGACGACTTAAGCACAAAATATTTAGAGTTCCGGATAGAGAATCAGACAGATGGATTGCATCTCCACTGGGATTTGTTCGGGTTGACGTGGACGCTACAATGGACGAGCACAGACAATCAGCAGTAGGTGGAGTAGTTCGGGATAGTGAAGGTTCGTGGATCTGTGGGTTTCAACAAAACAAGGGCTTCACATTGGGCTCAACAGCTGTGGAGATTCAAGCGCTTAGGACTAGCCTACAAATCTGCCAATCTCTGAAGTTTGCAAAGGTTAAGTTATACACTGACTCAACGGAAGCTATCTTATTGTTATTTCAGTCAAATGGTCGATTTCATCCGCTCAACATGGAGCTAGAGGAAATTAGACATTTAATTCATCTTGATTGGGACTTAGAGATTTATCACTCACACATAGAAGCACTAAGATGTGCTGATTTTTTGGCTAAAATGGCATTAGATTCGAACAATGAGCTACTAATGCTGTATGATCCTCCAGCTTACTGTTCGATCCAAATGTTAGCTGATCTCAGCTACGATTTAGTTTACCTCTTTCAGAAATTATTTTTCCAGATTGATGTAAGGGACTGCATTGTCCCTCAAGAGTTTTCTACTTTTGTCTATGTAATCCAAAAAAAAAAATGGAACTGTGCTGCCTCCCACTAGCTAGCTACAGCCTACCGTACCATAAGTCCATTACATATATATTCCTTTGACTCTACGAACTTGCTTTGCAAGGTTTCTCTCTCCCCATTTTTAAAACATCAACTCAATGTCTTGCATTACACAATTCTGATTAATTTAACTAACGTGGAATTCCCTGAATATTCATGAAAAAAGTAATGCTGCAAAGATCTCTTAGGTGGGGTTTATTAACTATCCACCTTTGGATGATGTTGTTATGAGAAAGTGACAAATAAACGATTTTAGTCCATTTTAGCCGACATTAATCTTAATTATATATCTACATTATCACCAATAGCATGACTCATCATAAACTCTAAAAGCGCAAATCCACACTTTAATATTCAATTTGATTCTAAATGTCTAAGTTAAATAACTACTTTACAAAAATTTAAAAATTGGTTACGTTAGTTATTTATATAACATGTTTGTATTAAATATCATTCTATTGATATAAGCAAGTAATTGATCCCTTAACATGGATAATTAATAGGAAGAGTTTAGAAAAAAAATTATAAATTTTAAATATAAATTAAATTCAAGTCTTATATTTAAAACTTGAATAAACAATCTTTTAAGTAATTCTTACTTTTAGAATAGGAGGGTATGCAAGACATCAAATGAAATGTGAAAGATTAATTACATAATTGAAGAATTATCTAAAAATTAACCAGTCTAAGATAAAACACTTTTGTCCCCGTTAATGAGGATAAAAATAGAAAGAGTATATTAAAATTTCAAACAAAATGTGAGACTTATTGATTTATAAGGCCAGTCCTATCCCAAATATTGTGACTTGTACATAGATATTGGACAAGAGAAAGTATTTTAAAGAAGAGGTGTTCAATCTCCAATTAGAGTTGGAAAATCAGGCCGAGCCCATCGGGCCGGCTCGTTTAGTGTAACATTCCAAATTTTATTCACCAAGAATATATTGTAATTATTATATATATTCAATAAAATGGTGAATATTTAAGGCCAAAGGAATTAAATATTGAAAATTGAAAGTTGAATAGTATTTTCAATGAAATCGCCTATGAGCTAGTGAGTTTGTCATATGGTTTTGAAAGACCAAATGATGAGAAAAAATTATGAAATTTTACAGAATGGAAGTAGACATCCTAAGCTTTAATTTTATAGGTCATATGACTCAATTGAAGCTACGTACAAAAAGATACGAATTTTTGAAGTTAATCCAGAAAATCTGGAAAGTTTTTGGAGCAGCGGTCAAAGATTGAAAATCTGGGAATAATATAATCCTATCTAGTAAAATTTCATATTTTTCCTTGAAACTAGACTCAATGAAGGTTCCATAGACTTTTGAATTGCCTCGAAACAATGTCTACAAAATTATTTATGATTTTTCAAAGTTAAGGCAGAAAATCTGCCAAAATTGGCATTATTCCGAAAATTTAAGAAATAAAGTAATCTTCCTTTTTCTCTTAATTTTTTTAAAAATTAAGGGATGAAGGAGGAGAAGACAAGTGTCAAAATCCAATGAGACCAAGTGTCAACACCACATGAAAGATGATGGAGATAATTGTTGTGTCATAAGTCCTTACTTATGTCATAAGGTTAGGTAGCCAATATTTGTACCAATTGACTTGAGTAAATGGAAGGAACACTTGATTTAGTTGGAGCATAAGAGGGAGCACGTTTTTGACCAACCAAGGAAGAAGGAAATGATAATCAAGGTTGAGTGTACACAAAAGGGAAGCATGGCAAGGTTGAGTGTACACAAAAATGGAATGATGGTGTACATGAAAGGGGGAGAAATCCTAACATTTGGTTAGATCAAGGGCTAGGATGAAACATGAAGAGAAAAGGTGAGATAATTTATGAGGCCACTTCCTTCATTTTTCCTTGCTATTTTCGTTCAAGGCTAAAGAAAGAAGAGAGAGAGTTAGTTTGCGAAGCTTCATGCTCTAGAGAGAAGGAAGAAGAGAAAGACTAAGGTAAGTTATGATTTCTTAAGGTTTCTTCTTCTAATCTTCCATAAATCTCTTCTCTAATCTTTTCCTTTCCATAAACTCCATGGATTAGCAAGCTAATCTTCAAGGTTGAGGAGAGAGAGAGGACTTCCTAGAGAGAGAAACACCAAGGATCAAGAGGTAATATCCAAAATCTCAACTTCTTTGTGTATTGAAGTTGTTGTTGGTGATTGTTGTTTGGTTTATGTGATTTTTGGTTAAGTTGTAAAATTGGAAAAGTCATAATCCTAAGGGGTTATGCTGCCCAAAATCCTTTAAATCATGATTATGAAGTGTTTAAATGAATTAATCAAGGATTAGAAGTGGAAAAG
This sequence comes from Inga laurina, assembly GCA_963855925.1. Lineage (NCBI taxonomy): Eukaryota > Viridiplantae > Streptophyta > Magnoliopsida > Fabales > Fabaceae > Inga > Inga laurina. The sequence continues at coordinate 36,248,064 of OY979713.1, forward strand.
TACAAGTTTTGGAAGCTAAAACACAAAGCTCCATTTTTCTATTTTCCTTCAATATTTCGGCCAGACCAGAACTGGTACAAGGAGTTGGATTTTCATGAAATAAATGGTTCCATTGGACTCAGTGGGCAAAAATAGGTGGGGTTACAGTTGGGCACTTTTTCGGTAGAGGCCGAAAAAGCATAATTACGAAAACACCATTGAAATCTCTAAATAGGGGCTGTCAAGGATATTTTCATAATTTGACAGTGAATTTGGTAATTTTGAGCCTGGAAATGGATTCCTTGGGCGAAAATAAGTTAGAATAGCCTTAGTCAAAAATTTTGGAAAAACGTGCTATCGGGCCGGGTACGGCAGGGTCGGGCCGGGTTCCCGGGGGCATTTTTGTAAATTTTCACCATAGACTAATATAACCACCAGAAACACTATGGAAGTGTCTAAACTGTACATTTGACGTTCTAGGACTGAGTAGAGAACCCGGGGTATTGGCACGCAAATCGAGGCATGTTATTCAAAGATTAGGGAAGGGCGATTAAGGTAGGGAACTTACCTCTCCTGCATGTATTTGATATTTGTAGTGGTGTATTGATGCATGTTATTGCTTTGCTTGATTTTGTGAAACATATTTGAATAATTGAAGCTCTGTTTCTGTTTATGTTATGGCCATACATATGTTGATTGAAACATTGAGCACGTAGATATGTCATTGTGTGAGCATGAGTTATGTAATGCAAGCATGTCATGCATTAAGCATTTATCTTGCATGCATATTGGTATTACTTTCCTACTGAGATTCCCCAGAATCTCACCCTCCCCTACCAACAATTTAGACAAGAAAGACAGAACGTATGCTGAGAACAATAAAGAGAACCATACGAAGGGGATTGCGGTGATGGAGTGAAGACGAGAAGATGTCTCCGTTCACTGAGACGTGTTTAGACACCCACGTAGCACTGCGAGGCTACATTAGTTGTAATTATCAAGTATGAACCTGTATGAGGAATTTCTCTAATCGCGCACATAATATCAGTATATCTATGTTATTCCTATATTGCCCTTTGAACTGCGTATCGTTTCCGCAAATACTCTGAAATAGGTGAAAATAAAATGAGGGTGTGACATTTAGGCCCGAGCTTATGATTTAGGACACTTTTTTGGAGGCGGGCCGGCCCTATAGGGCCGCGGGCTTAAATGAACCAGCCTTGCCGATTTATTTTTTTAAAAAAATTGTATATTATTGCCTTGCAGGGCCGGCCCATTTATTATTTTTAAAAAAATTATATATTATTGTATCATACGGTTATATGTGATATGTATATGACTTTAATTTGAGGAGATTATCTTTTTTCCTAGCACAACAAATTTTATTATTCTTCACCACTTCATCTTTAATATCTTTATTACTAAACAGAGTTTATAATTTGAGATAAATTACAATTCTTAAACTTACCTAATGTTAACCTCTTCGAAATATTGTTTAGTATTTAGTTTATGATTATGACTCTATCTATTTATTTATTTGATTGTGATTATGGACATTAGTTTTTGACATTTTAGACTTAGTGTTTGTGTTTTGTTAAACATGAATAATTTTTTATGTTTTAAGTTAGATTTGATAGCATTTTTATTTTAAATTAGGGATTTTAATCTTTAAGAATATTTTAAAAAAACCGGCAAAAGGGCCTAAAGCTTGCGAGTTTTTGTTAAACGGTCTGGCCCTTATTCCTAACTGTATCTCCGATTAATGTGCCTGTTTGTTTCAGCGATTCGATTGCTTATAAGTTGCTTTTTAATAGTGATTTACGGTATACGAAGTAAGTATGTGAGAGGGGTTGTGTCTCGATTTACGTAAAAAGCAACTTATAAGCAATCGTAACGCCCAAACAAACAGCTATGTCTTTTCATGGATTGAACAGCACAAGTACCATGTGCATTATTATTAGTGGGACCTTGTCCAATCTTGAGTCTAATTTTTTTTTTGGACAAATCTTGAGTCTAATTAACAAGCTATGATTGTTCAATGTTATAGTTAATTATGTGTGTTTAGGATTATCTTTTTCTTCTTCTAGGTGTTGCTGATACTATGAAGTGGGGTTCAAGTTTTTGTCAAAGATGGGAATTGAGAATAGTCATGGGCCATGTGCACATGCTGGTTTAGTCATTGAAACTTGAAGGTTCTATTTGGGGAAAATGAAGCTATTGTCTCAATTAAAAAAAAAATCAGAAAAGTCTCATAACTTATTAATGATAGCTCTTTTATTTGTTAATAGCTGCTCTTTCACTTTTCATTAACAAATTATAAGAATTTTCTGACACTATTTTCCTTATTTGTGACAGTATCATTTTCCCTTCTATTTGCTCAAGTGCTTTGAAATGAAGATACCACTAGAAAAAAATGTATGTAATCAGTAAATTGTTAGCTGAGGTGATAAGCGACATTACTCTCATAAGAAAGTGAAAAAAATTTTAAATATTAGGAAACACATTTGTTGGGAGAAATAAAAACACCTTATATTTTTGCTTAGAAAGGGGAAACCATTTATCAAATTAAAAAAACAAGAAAAGAATGTAGCACAAATAAAATTCAAGACAATGCTGCGAAACCAACTACAAATATCAAGCTACTTACTTGACAAGGCTTAAAAATATACTTATATGAGATGAGAAATGGAAGGACAGAAAAAATGTTTTCTCTCTCTTTATACTTAGATGAACAGAGGAAAATACAGATGAAAGAAAAATAACTACTCATATTTAAAAAAATGTGGGTTTCATTTATAATTCGTTACAATCTTCTGGGGGGATTTTAATAATCATATTTTCTTTTCAAGATTTATACATTTTTACAAAGAAAGCCTTGAAAACAAAACATGTGGGCCACCGTTCATCTCTTATTTTTCTCTCTTTTTTAATTTTTCTTATTTTTTTCTCATGATATCAAAATAGAAAAAATCTATCGTCCATCATGTTTTCTTATCCGTTAAGTTCTTCATCTTATTTTTTCTCCACAAGCAAATATAGGGTTAATGTTGTTATTAGTTATTGTTAGTTAGATGTGTTCTTATCAAACTCGCGAGTTGATTCTTTGAGTTTACTGATTTTACGTTTATAACTTACAAAATCGTGTCGAGTTGCTGGTAAACTCATGTCGGTCGAAAACTCGGTCAAACTCACGAGTTTACACACCGAGTTTATAGTTTTTACATTTTTAGCTTACGAAACCGTGTTGACTCATTCTTAAACTCATGTTAACTTTTTCAATTTGACCATGTTTAATGGCTTCATATATAGATTTTATAGAAATTTCTATCTTAAGTATGATAAATTGTGGATATTGATATATTTAAATTTAATTATTTTGATTTAAAATATATTTATATATCAAGTTGTTGTCATTTTTTATACTTAAATTATTTAATTATGCATTATTTATATCTATTTAATGATGATAGTAAACTCTTACGAGTTTTCATCACTGTTATGAGTTTACTTAAACTCACGAATTTAACAACCTTAATTAAATGAAAGTTTTCATTGTTTTAGTACAGGTGAGGGCAATAGTCTGAAATAATAAAAGGGGAAAAAACCTAGAGTAAGCTGAATTTAATCCAATTCAATCTTCATCTACCGAAACCAGCACATTCTCGGACACCCGTCCAACAAGGAGGAAACAGATAGGCCATCATTAATAAAACATTAATAGAGCTATCCTGATTTTTAAGATAGGTATTATTACTTGCAAGTCCCAATCACAGTTCATCAAAATCTATATTTAGATAAAAATCAAGCTACACATATTGATATTTTATCTTTTTGGTAGCATATTCACTGAATTCTTTGAATCAGATATTTCAGTTTATTTTATGAGGGGACAGATTGTAATAGTAGTAGTTAGATCCATTGAGTTTCAACATGGACCAAACCAGTACATACACATTAGTAAAGTTTCGCTGTTTCACATCTTTATCTGGGCCAGCTGTTGGGCCTTGGTTCATCACATCACATTCATCTTTTAAAAATAAGGCATCTTATTCATTAAAAAAAATAAAAAAAGAGGGCATTTTATTTTTTTGCAAGACATTTTTTCAAAAGTTAACTGGGCTGAGTTTCCGCCCGGGGGGGGGGGGGCGTTTGTTTACTGGGCTAAAAGATCCATAAAATCTTGCATCATCAAACTTATAAGGGAAATTTGCATTGATGCACTGAGCTAGATAAAATATGGCATAAAAGTCTTTTGAAATCTCCAATTTTCAGGTAAGTCTAGTGGGGACATTTGAGTAATATAATCTAATTGTGAAAAGACCTAATTACCCTTTAGTGAAACTAAGAAAAGGACAATTCAAAATTCTTTGCTTTCTCTCTTGCTTATCGCCTCCTCCCCTACTTTCGTATTATTCCACTAGATTCAATCCAGATCCTTCCACCACATTAATATTGTTCAGTGGTTCAAACACGACCTCATCATCTCCTCTATCATCTTCTTTATATCTTTGTTCTCCTAATTCAAATGCCCTGATTCATCACCATTGTCTTCCTCAATATTCAGATCGATATCATCATCGCCATCAGGTTTTGTGCTTAATTCATCGTCTATCATCTCATTGTTGTCGTTGTCACCATCGTGTGACTATGTGTGTTATCGTCGAGTGACCGTGCTTGTTGCCTAACCATCGACGTCACCTGTTCGTTATTGACGACGGCTCCGCCACCCATCGACCCTAGTATCTTCGGTGTCTCCCTTTTCCCTATTGACAAAGGCCGTTGATTCCATTCACCATTTGTTGTTTTTTGGTATATTCATATATTGTACTCTGTTTATGCATTAAAGTAGGAATTAATCACCATGATGTGAAAGTTTTGTGGCAGTAACTCTTTGTGTACGAAGTCAAAATGTGTTGTTAATAGAGGCAGCAATAGTTGTTAATATAGGTGGTAAACTTGTTCATGACAACTGTTTACAAAGTTAGAATGTGTTGTTAATAAGGTTAACGATAGTTGTTAATATTAGTGGTAAATCTGTTAATAACAACTGTATTGTGCAGGTTGACAGTGGTGATGACTAGTACGTATAGGAAAACTCTCCTATGTTTTCTTCAAATAGGGAGACGATTTGTAATTAGTGGAGCCAATGATATAACATATGTTGGAAGTGCGGTCAGATCAAAAACTTTTAAGGAAGGCACAAGTTATAAAGAGTTCAAAACAATGATATCATCGATAGTCCTATGGGGCTTGTAACGACGCATGATTGCCCATGTCCTGATAGGGGGTAATTGTAAATGTCATTAGACACACTTAAAGTTAGGGGGTAATTGGATAAAAATGTAGACATGTTCTATGACTACTTAGGAAGTACCTTGAAGATGCATTTGAAGATGTATTTATAAACTACCTTTGTTATTGTAATTTATTATGAATGAGGTGGACATATTATTTGGACAATGTCTCACCTGATATTATTTGGGCAAACATAAGAGTTGTCATTGCTAGCTGTCTCACCTATGAACACAAGAATATGGACTTATCAATGGGCACTCATGAACTTGTCAATAGACGTCCCTGGCCTTGCCATTGGACGCCCATGGCCTTGTAAGTGCAATCCCCTATACTTATTTATAATTTGGAAATATAGCAATGATAACACTCAGTAAACAAATGATTTGATAGTAATAACCAGTCATGTATACAAATTCTGCATAATCTTACTCAACCACTAATATAAAGTCAATACAATGAGTCCACATGTTGATTATGAATGAAGTTATAAAAAACATTTTATAAACATTCACCACTAATATTCCTAGTTACAATCGAACTTGTAAGTCCCTTTTTTTAAGTGAGACTTGATGTATGTACGCAATGTGATACTACAATTTTCTTTTTGAATAATACACACTTGTGTACCCTACAATTTGTACACTGAACTTTCGAAAATCTTCCATTAACAAACTATATGTGTGTGTGTGTGTGTGTGTGTGTGTGTGTCTCAATTATTACTCAAATATAGTGTTTATATAAATCAGAACCTGTTAAATCAAATTGTACAATGAAGCTACATATTCATTCAAGTTTCATGTCTATGAATATTTTGGAGCCAAAAGTAGAAGATATTTTGGAGGAAGCCGAACTAAAAGTGGAGGTGGAGGTCATTATCCAGACAAATCACTCCTTCTAAAGCTTGTACTAGGGATGAACATAAAACCCAAAGTCTAGTCTGACTTGGTTTGGTCCAGTCCAACCCGAAGGAAGGAAAGTAGCCTGATGAGACAACTGGATTGACAAGACCGAATGGGTCATCGGGTCAGACCGGGTTTTGGGTTGAGTATTAAGCCCAACTAGTCCAATTTGGTCCAGCCCAATGTCTTTCTTTCTTATTTTTTTATATATCTATTTAATATATTAGATTAGGTTAAGTATGAGGTTATGCCTTTTCCCCTTTCATCTCTAATATTCTCTCTCCAGAATTCTTAGGGGCCTTCTCTCTTGGCCTCAGCTTCTTTTGTTCACCAGAATCATCATCGACCTCCTCCTTTGTCAAGCTTTGCTGCCATTGCCATCTCTTTTGTTCTCACCATTGAAGTTGGCCAAGCCAAATCTGTACGACTATCTTCTCATTCAATTTTTGCTATCAGCATCTTTATATCATCAACATTACGGGCGGTGCTAATCCTCAGTTTCCCTTATCCTCTATCGCAAGATCCACCAGGTGGCTACACTGCAAGCTTTCCTTTGGCATTTTTTTCCTTTTTTTTTTTAAATTTTTAACCTTTATATTCTTCTAAGAATCATGTATTCTGTTTAGATTTAGATATGTTCCTGCAAGGTATTGATTTGATTCTTTCTCCTAAATCTTTTTTATTGATAAGATATAAATGGTTTATTGAGATCTAATTGCTTTTTGTGGTATTGTTGGATTTGGATATGATTTTCCCTTTTATTTTTTTGCCAAAATAAAATTTGGTCTAGTAGACCAATCTCCAGCCTAAGAGACCAAACCTGGTTTGGTTTGGCATCGGGTTTCTCTCTGACTAAATCAGGCCACATACCATAATTTTGAGCTCGGTCTAAATTCGGACCAGACCTCTACTTGAGCATAAACCCGATCTAGTCTGATCTTTGAGCAGCCCTAGCTTGTACCACTTGCTTCCTCTCATTCATTAATTATGTTCAACATTCTTTTGTTTGTTCTTGTGTGTGCGCGCGCGCATGGTCGCTCATGCTTTTGCTTGGTTTAGCTTTGTTTTATTTCAAACATGAATGTATAGTAGTTGAACTAAATAATACTTCTTTGATCATAAATATAAGACCCACTTTGTAGTTTATAAAAAGAGAACTGGCATTGGTTTGAAAGCATATTTAAAATTTTGCATTAATATTTCTTCTAGTTCTTAATATAAGAGTTCAATTTTTGAACATTAAGGAAATTAGTTATTTATAATAAATGTTTGTTGGTTTTCTTAAAATTCGCTCTATAATAATTTAATCATGTGCATTTGATCTATCATTGATAAAAACCCCTTTAATATACACAATCAAAAGGGATACTTTAAAAAAATATATATAAATTTAGTATACAAAATTTATTGAGGTTTTATACTAATTAAGGACCAAAATAAACCCCTCATCTAACTTCTAAATAAGATAGTAATTAATACCAACCTGTCTCATTTGGTATTCATCCTTCAAGCTTGCATTAACAATACCTTCAAAGTTTCCGTTATCCAAAGCTTCCGAGGATAACCGTGATGCCCGTGATTTTTAACATATATTACCTCCGGTCCTAAATATAGGACAAAGTTTGTAATGCAATTTGCACTACAAATTTTATCCTATATTTAGAACCGGAAGGAATATCTTTCATAGTACTGCACCGTGCCACTTCAGTTATCCCAGATTTATAAGTTCAAATCTGAAATATAGCTTATGCACAAGTAAGGCTTGATTTAAAATAGTAGGGACACTGATAACCAAAGCTGACCATAACCTATAATTACATCGAGTCTTTCATGGGTTTCAATTTGAGGCAAGTCAGGACTTAAGAGTGACAGAGAAAATGGTGGAATTATTGAGAAAGGGAAGACGGATAGAAGAAAATGGAAGCGGAGGTGTAGGCGGTGGTTGTCGCTGTGGCGGTGGCTGTGGCTGTGACTAAGTCGCTGTGGCTGTGACTAAGATAATTAGGTTTTTTTATAATTGAATTATATTACCTAAATGTCTCACAAATTTGCTTGTAAATTGAAAATTTCAAAAAACCTTTGTATCGTATTTTGTTTAGCCTAAGATCTCAGTACAAATTTCCCGACTTGTAACTCTTCGCAAGGTCTTTAAAAATTATGAATGTTAATTTTCTTCCTTTTTAACCCTTGCGTTTTTAAAGTGTTGCTCGTGAAAGGACGTTTAAAAATGCATAAGAAATTACTCCCTCCAATCCATTTTATGATACTCTTGTCATCTTTATTTTTGATCATTTTTATAAGAAGTTATGATAGTTTCAATGAGTATTAAATATTTTTTTTTATATGGCCATATTTAATAGAAGTAGTGAGATGTAATAAAAATTGGTACCCTCTTATCCTAAATGTGAAAGCTATTTATTTAATCTAAAGAGATTAAAGTACCTAAATAAATTGCATAACTATGGACCTTTCTAAAATATTTTTGTATAACATTATATTATTTATTAGTTTATAAGTTAGGTAATTAGTTTGAAAAAAAAAAGATAAATATAAGAGATAGAATGGAACAATATCTTATATTTATGATCAAAATTCACCCTCAAATCAGGTTTACATTTAAGATCAAATGGTTAGGACTTTTGATGCTGGAGTCTAATATGATTAATAAAAGTAATACTATTTAAAATTCACCAAACTAATTCTATTGATAGGGTCAGTGCTGAGGTCGTGTAAGGAAGAAAGATCCAAATTTCGCCGTTTATATTTTTGTAATTTAGTAGTAGTAACGAATTGACCAATACCACCTAGATGCACAACATTCATTTGTTTTTTTTGTTTTTTTTTCATTTCAAAGTGAAAAAAAAGGAAAAAGAAAAATAAAATATTACTTGAATTTCAAAATCTTAAATTAATTTTGTTGACAATAAGAATAATGAGATTGATAAAAAGAATATAGCAATTGATAACTCAAATTTTAAAAAAAAATTACTGATTTGAGATTTTGAAGTTTAAGTGGTGTTTATTTATTTTTTTAAAAAAAAATAAGGGAGAATTACACTGAGGTCCCAAGGAATAAAATAAATGAAGAAATGGTCCTTGGAGATTACAAAATGAAAAAAATGGTCCTATTAACAACTCCAGGAACTTGTATGGACAACTCGTTAATAACTTCAAGAGCCTGTATTGACAACTCATTAACAATTACAAGAGTCTATATTGACAACTCCATGGGATCACTTTTTTATTTTACAATCTCTAGGGATCATTTTTCATTTTTTTTTCTTCGAGACCTGAGTGTAATTCTCCTAAAAAATAAAGGGTCACCTTCACTTTGACCATTTCGCTAATTATTATTATTATTATTTGGGCCTGCGGCGCTAGTTATTAACTTATTATCATAATCATGATCCCTCCCACATTGGCGTCCTCTTTCCTTTTCCTTTTCTTTTTTCTTTTGCCAATTAGTGTCCTCTTTTCAAACGGAAAAAGGTTACGTATTTATTATATATGGAAAATACGTGAATCCTCCTCTTTGTCCAAATTTTTATTTCAAGATACACTTACCTTGCCAGTGTCGCTGAGATTCACTGAATCCAAATGATTCACTGTATGTTACAACCATCTTTTTCACTTATTTCAACTATTCAAGTATCACAAATTAAAAGATTAATAAAGTTGAATTTGCTCAAAAAAAAATTCCAAAATTAAATAATTCATTGAATATTTATATTGCTAAAGTATTAATTGACAAATGGACCAAATATATAGCATTTTTATTTTTAATTAAAATGACATGGTCATGAACCCAAACCCTACCCTTAATTTTTTTGACAAAATTAATTAAAGCTACTCATTTAAAAATTTTGTTAGTTCAAAGGTTATTTTCTGCATATGAAATTCTTCAAAGTAGTGATGCTTTTCGCAAATGAAAGACATATCAAATCTTTATGACTAATAAAATTTTCAAACGAGCACTTTTACTTAGTGTTTGATAATTTGTCAGATTTAGGTTTTAAACGTAGGTTTGCGTAAGCCGAGACAAAACTCATCTCACACACTTACCTTATAAATTGTAAAAGCTATTCTCAAAAGTCAATCCAAACACACACTTAACCATTTCCCCTAATTTTTTACTTTAATTTCTATCTGAAATTATATAAATTACTCTGACCAAAAAGAAATTACTCCCTCCGGTCTTAATTATAAGACAAAGTTGACTTTTTTGGAGAAATTAAGGAAGCCAATTAAATTACTTTAGAGTGTTTATATTTTTAGTATCCTTAGATTATATATTAGTTTATTAGTTAAATTAATTAGTTTAGAGAAAAAAATAAAAATAAAAATACTCTAAAGTAATTTAATTGGCTTCCTTAATTTCTCTAAAAAAATCAATTTTATCTTATAATTAAAACCGAAGAGAGTATACAAATTACCCGCCCACAAAACTCCAGCTAAGTTATGCGTGTAAGAGGAAGGGAGGGAACAATAATTATTGGTTCACATTAATTATGACAGTAAAAAACAATGAATCTCTATTTGGGTTCAATGGATTCATGTCTTATAATTTCATTAATTAATAGCCTGCCACAGATCATGAAGTCTGGATCTTAAACTTTTAATAAGAAAAATATCTTTAATTTATAAATAGTAAAAATTGAATTATAATTATATTTTTTAAAAAAATCTTAAGAAAAAATTTTCTTACCAGTATAATTAGGCGTGTATGTTCTAGATTGATGTCTTTTTCCCACATTAATCGGTCTCTTTTTTCGCTAGGTTTCGTTTTTTTTTTTTTTGGTCGAAGGTTTCCTTTTCAATATAGGCAAAATATTGCTAAGATATTATTTTTCAAAATCATTTTAGGGATAATCATTGAGGTCATGCATTCTAAAATTCACTGCACCGTTATGTAACCAAAAAAACAATTTACATATTTTGTTAAGACCCCAAAAAAAATTCAGGCCAGGCGGTTGACTCCACATCAAACAGAGAAACTTCTTTTGAAATGTTCTTCTCCGGAACAAAGAAGCAGTGTGGTTGACTCTGCTTTTACAAAAATAATTATAATGATGAAAAAGATTCGAACTTGAACCTTGTTTCTGAGTTTTGAACATTCCAATCCAATAAGTTTCATTCTTTTTCAATTTTCTGACATGGAGAAGAGAAAAGGAAAGGTGGGACATAAAAGGCAGGGTTAAAAAATCTGGGCGTTAGGTCGTTTGACTAGTCTGGTTTGGCGGGCGTCGTTTTTGTCGCGCTCGTTTCTTTTTCCTCTCAACAATATAAACTTTCTCTGCTCTTTATAAATCTCCAATTCACTCTTCTTCTTCATTCTGCTGCGATTCGCATTTCACCCATATTCCCAAAGTCTTCCTGTTCCATTAAAGAACGTAACCATGGAACCCAGAGCTATGGATATCATATCGGCGATTATGAACGGTAAGCTAGACACCTCCGATGAGGTGGTTTCTCTGATATTGCAGAATCGGAACTACGTGATGGTTTTAACCACTTCCATTGCGATTTTGATCGGGTGTGTGGTGGTGTTGATGTGGCGGAGATCCCAGAGTTCCAAGCCAAAGGTCTTCGTGCCACCCAAACTGTCGGACGTTGATCAGGAGGCGCCGAAGACGGAGGTCGACGACGGGAAGACCAAGGTCACCGTCTTCTTTGGCACACAAACTGGTACAGCTGAAGGGTTTGCCAAGGTAGGCTTAATGATGAATTGTGTGTGTGTATGAGCTATGATTATACCAATAACATATTGTTGGCCCCTGCATCCTCTGCACTTATATTGGGAGAGATAGGCACAAACCCGAATTGGATATCAGATTATAATATTAAAAAAATATGAGCTATGATTTTTGAAGATTTTCACTTTGGATTGTGCTGAAAGCTTGGTGTTATATATGGGCAGGCATTAGTGAATGAAGCAAAAGTGCGATACGAGAAGGCGAAGTTTAAAGTTGTGGATTTGGTACTACCTTCTTTCTGTGAATTAAAAAAAAAAAATTCCTTCTTTGTTATTGGGTTTTTAAGTTTTGTGTTTGCATGTGTTGATGCTTATGTTCTGGTTATGGTGTGATGATGAGCAGGATGATTATGCCGCCGATGATGATGAGTATGAAGAGAAGTTAAAAAATGAGAAATTGGCACTTTTTTTCCTGGCTACGTAAGTTTCTTCTTCTTCTTTAAATTGTTTTTCTGCTAGTTTCTACTGTTGGTGATTTAAACTTTTGGAGATGGTACAGATATGGGGATGGTGAACCAACTGACAATGCTGCAAGATTTTCTAAATGGTTTTCGGAGGTATATAAATTTCATTTGAATTTTCTGTAACTGGAATGGATGGATCATTAGTTGCAGTAAGTTTATAGATTATACTTGATTTTTTTTCTTTAATTTTAGGTACAAGATAAGGGAGAATGGCTTCAAAATCTTCAGTATGGTGTGTTTGGCCTTGGAAATAGGCAATATGAACATTTCAACAAGGTTTGGTTCTTAACTCGTTCTTTCAAGTTTCCTTTCTGCTTTGCTTTCCAAACATACAGCCATTGCTAATATCTTGGTCTCATGCTTATGCACATTAATTATAACAGGTGGCAATAATGATAGATGAGAAGCTTGCTGAGCAAGGTAATTATTCAACTTTTATTAATCTGTTTGGATGACACAAATATATATATATATATATATATATATTTCTGATTAGTCGAGACTCGAGTGTATATTTTAAAACCGTGGTGGATAATATCAAGATCAAATTATTGGATGTTACATTTTTGGACACGAACATGGATCAATACAATTTTTTTATACGTATATGTAGAGAAACAGTCAATTGTTATGTGTGGTTATCAGTTCCTTGTGGCCTTAGGCATTTGACTCTAGTATTATTAAATAGTTGGTACTGTTTGTTCATTCTCCTTTTTATATATTACCACCAATCTGACCTGAATTTTGGCAATTGCAGGTGCGAAGCGTATAGTCTCAACGGGTTTGGGAGATGATGACAAATGCATAGAGGATGACTTCAATGCATGGTATGGAAATGTTTTTCAAGTTTATTTGATTTCATTAAAGTTTATCAGTTGTTCGTTCTTGACATTGAAATGTCCTTCTTCCTTAATAATTACGTTTATTGCAGGAAAGAATTGGTCTGGCCAGAATTGGATAAGTTGCTTGGGTATGAGGATGGTAAAACTGCATCTACAACTTATGCTGCTACCATATTGGAGTATCGGGTCGTGATTCACGATCCGGCAAATGTACCTTCTCAGGATAAGATCAGTCACAATGCAAATGGTCATGCTGTTGTCGATGCTCAACATCCGTGCAGGTATATATATATATATTAGAGTAGATTTATCAGTTGTAACTTTAAGCTGATATGTGTTACTTTCTTTCCATGAAGATCAAATGTGGCGGTGAGAAGGGAGCTTCATACTCCAGCATCAGATCGTTCTTGCACTCATCTAGAATTTGATATTTCTGGCACTGGAATTGGGTGAGTATATCTGTTTGTGAAATATAATCAATAAAAGAACAGTTGCTTATACGATATGGCTATGTACTGATTCATGTTCTTGTGCAATGTGTTGTTTCGTAGATATGAAACAGGGGACCATGTTGGTGTTTACTGTGAGAATTTATCTGAAACTGTGGAAGAAGCATTAGGATTACTTGGTTTATCACCAGATACCTATTTTTCCATCCATACTACTGAAGAAGACGGGACACCGCTCGAAGGCTCCTTGCCACCTCCCTTCCCTCCCTGCACTTTAAGAACAGCGCTGGCTCGATATGCAGATCTTTTGAGTTCACCCAAAAAGGTGCTCGTTTTATACCACTTTTCTCTTATCAAATCCTGGTTTCAATTAGTTTATTTTGAGTGCTTTTGTGCTGCACGAGGTAAATATGTAAGGGGAGTTGAAAAACGCTGTTCCAAACAACTTCTAAAGTGAGTGTTTGGGAAACACCCAAACCGTGGTTTCAGGAAGCTATTTTCCGTAAATCGAGACAAAACTCTTCTCACATACTTACCTCGTAAATCGTAAAAGCTATTCTCAAAAGCTAATCCAAACACACACTAAGACTCATAGTTTATGTTACTAACTAATAACTCTTATGCCTTTCAGTCTGCCTTACTCGCCTTAGCTGGCTGTGCTTCTGATCCATCTGAAGCCGATCGGCTTAAACATCTTGCCTCGCCAGCAGGAAAGGTTGTAACATTTTTGTATCAGTTGAATTAGCTTTATGTGATTATATTTCTAATTTAATTTGGATATTATTTTTGGTCTTTTACCTGTACAGGATGAATATGCAGAGTGGGTGACTGCCAGCCAAAGAAGCCTCCTTGAGGTCATGGCTGCATTTCCATCAGCCAAACCCTCACTCAGTGTCTTTTTCGCAGCCATTGCTCCTCGCCTGCAGCCGAGATACTATTCGATCTCATCATCTCCTAGGTTAGTTTCTGTAACTACAACTACATGTGTATCTGTCCACAATTAGGTTTCTTGGCACATAGGGAAATCAGCTAAGTGAATAAAGGGTTAACCATATGCAAAAAAAATTATCCACAGGATGGCTCCATCCAGAATCCATGTTACCTGTGCATTAGTTTATGATAAAATGCCCACCGGAAGGATTCATAAAGGAGTTGCTTCAACTTGGATTAAGGTAATTATATTTTACAAGCTTCCTTAATTAAGGCCACTTGAATTTGTTACTGTGAAGTCCTTACTATATCCCTTTCTGTTACAATTATAAACTGAACTTTATTGCCCTTGAACTTTTATCTGGGAATTTGTATAGTGAAATACTTATTGGCTGGGATTTTGAATTTGTTGTTCAGAACTCGGTGCCATTGGAGGAAAACCAGAACTGCAGCTGGGCTCCGATATTCGTTAGGCAGTCCAATTTCCGACTCCCCGCAGATTCTAAAGTGCCTATAATCATGATTGGTCCTGGCACTGGATTGGCTCCTTTCAGGGGTTTCTTGCAGGAAAGGTTGGCTCTGAAACAAGATGGAGTCGAACTTGGCCCTTCTGTCTTATTCTTCGGATGTCGCAACAGTAAAATGGTAAGTTATCTTCTGTCCTTCGTGCTCTTTTATGACTTCACACGCCATTGCCGGCATTCGAATCTTCTATAGTCACTCGTTGTGATAGCTTATGATGCATGCAAAGAAAGATAGAATAAATGTAAAGAAGGAATGTGAATCTCACATAAATTTACACTCCTTTTTGTCACTCTCTCCTTTTGGCAAATTATTAAATCTTAATGTGTTTCATATTCTTGATAGGACTTCATCTATGAAGATGAGTTGAACCACTTTGTTAACGGTGGCGCACTTTCTGAGCTCGTTGTCGCCTTCTCGCGTCAAGGACCAAACAAGGTATATGTGCAGCATCAAATGATGGAGAAGGTAAAGTCTCTTTTAAACACTCAGCACATTGTATCTCAAACTAATCCTATGTTTTAAACCAGTCTCTGAATCATCATCTATACTTTACTGTGTTCAGGCCTCAGATATTTGGAACATGTTATCTCAAGGAGCTTATATTTATGTCTGTGGTGATGCCAAAGGCATGGCTAAGGATGTTCACCGCACTCTCCACACAATTGCACAAGAACAGGTATGCTTATAGGAATAGATTCTGATCTTGAAACACAAGTCTGGTTTCTTCATAATGGTATTGAAGCGTGTAGGATAAGAAAAGTAAAGAAAAACATATTTGATTTCACAAGACAACGCAATACATTCACTGATCCTCTATTTATACTAGCTGTCTTCTCTAGTTAAAATATTAGTATGGAGATACAGTTGTTATGCTCTCCACTCAAGCACACATGTACTAACATGTATATATATGCCTCTAATCAATCAATGAAAGAAGAGCAATTCATTCTTATATTCTGATAGTGTTATGCATTGTTTGGCTTGTGAATTTCAGGGTTCTCTAGAAGGTTCCAAGGCTGAGAGCTTTGTGAAGGACCTGCAAGTGACTGGCAGGTATTTGCGTGATGTGTGGTGATAATACAAGTGGGTTTTGGAAAAGGTAAAAAAGAAAGGAGCTTGAAGGAGTTGAGTGATCTGGGAATGCTCAAAAGGGATTTTATGCTTGTTGCTTTTTCACAGCAGCTAAACTCTCTGATTAATTTTTTTTCGGTTATTTTCATAAATATTCATTTTAATCTTGTGACATTCATACATAATAATGTAGTTCAGTTCCAGTTTTATTATTGAATTTGTACGGTATGAGTCTCTAGAAGATTATGAGACAAACAAACCAACCATCGCGTCCCATTGTATTACGACGGTTTATTGTTAATAATTAGAATTATTAATGTTTTGTATAACATTTGTATTTTTGTCAACCTATCTTTCGTCGAATCAATACAATGAAAGACCAGTAAATACTTTAAAAAGTGCTGACTATTTGAACATATTTTTACCCAGTACAGTGGCACATTTGGTGATTTAATTTTGGTATTCGCTTCAAATTTTGAAGAAAAAAAAAAGAATAAATATTTGAAACATAGAATTGATTTGTTTTACAAATTTTTGTCTGCTACTGATTTCTCTTAAGTTAGTCATCATTCTATTTAATAGTTTGAATTAACTTTTGGATAATAACTCTTAAAGAAAATTGAAAAAAAAAATGATTCTGAAAAATAGCTTCTGAAAAAAACCAAATAAACAAAAAACAAAAAGGCTTCTATACCATACCCCAAACCATGATTTTTTATCATAAAAGTTGCTTAAGGAAAATTTGATTACCTTGAGTCAAAACATGTTTGCCTCACTGAAAGTAATTTTTTTGGGTCTACCCAGATGCAATTAGGGACGAGCAAAAAGTCTAGTGGTCTAGGTAGTCCGGTTCGACCCGATCCGGTGAAAAAAAAAATTGGGTCGAAGCAAGTTCTAACAAACTAGATTAGATTGGTTTTATCGGGCCTGACTGGACTTCGGACCAAGGCCTCAGACCCCTTGGTATGGTCCAGTCTGACCCAAGTAGTTAATTTTTTTTTTTTAATTTGCCTCTGGAGGTCCTCAATAATACAATGTAGCAGTCAAAGATCGTTCTCATGGGTTATGACCAAAGTAATTAACTAATTATATCTTAAGAGAGAAAAATATATTTCTTTCAACAAATTAAACATGATTAAATTACATTTACTTTAGATTGCTTGAATAGGATATCACAGTATAAATTACATAAAAATTAATCAATTTTCAGTATTATACTTAATATAAATCCGTTTCATGTTAATCATGGCATTTTACCTAATCCTAATGGATCTCTGGTAATGGATCATGTGCTCACCAACTCTCATGATCATTGTTATCAAACACGTGAGTTGACTCTCCGAATTTACTGTTTTTATGTTTTTACTTCACAAAATCGTGTCGAGTCATACTTAAACTTGCGCTAAATGTAAAGTCGATCAAACTCGCGAGTTCACATACCGAATTTACCATTTTTACGTTTTTACCTTACAAAATCGTGTTAACTCACTCTAAAATTTGTGCTAACTTTTTTGATTTGATCATATTTAGCAGCTTTATATATGAATTTTATAAAAAAAAAATTGTTGAGTATAATAAATTATTAATGTTGATGAATTTAATTTCAATTATTTGGATTTAAAATATATTTAAATTAAATTATTATCATTTTTTAATTTTAATTAATTCATTATACACTAGAAATATATATTCTTTGATAAAAGTAAAGTCTTACAAGTTTATGATCCGAGCCCAAGATACGATTTTACGTCATTATCACGAGTTTACTTAAACTCGCGAGTTTAATCACATTGCTCATGATTTAAGTTAAACTGTTCCATCATTTTCTTCAACCACAAAATCACAAGATTTGGGAGATCTAAAGCATGGTAATGCTCACTTTCTCTCTGAAAAGTAATATCCTAAATCGGAATTTGATCATTATTGAATTGACTGTGTGATTATCTGATTCATCCTAAATGGGGTTTAAAATTTAAATGCAAATCTATGCTAATTGCCCAAGCTATTGGGCGAAACACCAATGTGGTCCAGAACTAAAGGATGCACCAAACGGATTTAAATACATCATATGGGTCCCACATATTGATGCCAGGTATTTAAAAATACAATTTTCGGTAAATTGAGATAAAATTTATTTCACATACTTATACCGAATATTATAAAACGACTTTATAAGAATTGATCCAAACACACATTACTTCTCCTTATATGAGTGAAGATCACACTAACAAAATGCGGGACAATAATATAGAGCCTTACTCTTGTGCTTTTCCCTCCACTACCTCTTCTTTATCTTTCTTATCATTGTTAATTATAATTCTAACGGTTCAGATTTAATATATTATTATACTCATATTACAATTTTATATAACAATACTTAAATAAATTTAATCCACTGAAGTTTGATCAAAACTGTTTACAATTTAAGTGAAAAAAAATACAAATTTCTAATAATACTTTACAATTGTGAGGAACTACTCATATCAGATTGTAACAGTTTATTAAATTTATTCATATATTTTCAGATAAGATTATAATAATATATATAGTCTGATAAAATATTAAATTTGGATTTTAAAAATTAAATTACTGGTGTTGAAAATGATAAAGGAGAGAAAAAGGAAATAAAGGTAAAAGAGAGAAGCCAACTCTAAATTCACAATTCCTAGTTCTAATGTGTGTTCGGATTAGCTTTTATAGTTTATGAGGTAAATATGTGAGAGATATTTTGTCTCGATTTGCAGAAACGAGATTTTAAAACCATGGTTTTGCTAATACCCGAACACACACACATCTTCTTCAATTTGTTTCATCCTCGCTACTCTCATTGTTGCATCTTCTTCTTCTTTTGAGTTAGAAAGTATAAAAGGAAGCCAAACTGACCTTGGGATTTAACCCACTACACTCTTGGAAGCAAAGCACAAGCACAAGGTTACCTAAGTTTGATGAAAGGAAAAAAAAAAATCAAGTTATTGACCTTGGTCAACCTCCTACTGCATTTTCTTACCACTTTTTTATTTAACTGTTTAAAGAAGAAGAAGAATAGGAAAAAGTTATTTATCAAAGATGGGTTACACGTATGCGAGGAATTTGAATTAAATTGATATGCTATTTTATGGGTCGTCTAACTTAACAAACTTTAAGTTTAAACTCTTAATTTTATAAAGTAGAGTATCTTTTCACTCATGTAACCCTAATATTGTTGGAGGACTGAAAATATATTTTATAAAATTAAGAAATTAAGATAAAAATATAAAGTTCAAAGACTAAAGGTGAATTTTTTTTTTTTTGTCAATTTTAAAGATAGTTGCCAAAAGTTTAGTTTACACTTTACCTATCAAGGGTCACTAAACCAAATTTCAATCACGTTATAAAATGTAGTGATGAGTATTAATTGATTCGATCATTTTTTTTCTCCCAAAGATTTGATTAATTAATAAATATTAAATAGTTGAGTCAATCAAATGAGGGAACAATGTCCATATTTCTAATATATGGAAATTTTATAGTAATTTATTGGAAATTTAGTAATTTTTTAGTGTTATTATTGTATAGGGAAAATCCCTATAAAATACCAATCCCATTTCAGTGTTGTGAATTCCAAAAATCTGTTTCAGTCCTGTGTCAGTACGGATGAACAGTGTAGGGGGTGCTAAAAGACGATTTTGCCCTTCAGCCCTCATTCTCGCCACTTTCAGAATAACAACACGAGCTTCTTAATTAACAACTCCGGATTCTTGATTAACAACTCCAGTTTCATCTTTTTACTTTCACAATAACAACACTAGTCCTGTTATTAACAACAGCATATTAAACATTAACAACTCTAATTTCTTATTTTACAACTTCATAATTTAAGTTTCAGGGCCAATAACAACACATTTTTTTATTAACAACACCGTATTTTACATTAACAACACTATATTTTTGAGATGTAAATATGTGAATCTCAAAAATAAAATGAAGTTGTTAATCAAGAATCCGGAATTGTTAATTAAGATGCTCGTGTTGTTATTCTGAAAGTGGTGAGAATGAGGGCTGAAGAGCAAAATCGTCTTTTGGCACCCCCTGCACTGTTTATCCGTACTGAAACAAAACTATATCGAATTTTTGGAATTTGTAACACTGAAACGGGATTTATCAATTTCGACGGTATTTTATAGAGATTTTTCCAATTATATAACGTATGATGATAATGTGGTGTATCAATTTTTTGTAGAAAAGGGAAACCCTTAGTATTATCAAAATATATATATATTTTACATGATACGTAACGCTAAAAAATTTACTGACATTCTTGGTAAAATAGTCCCTTAGGGCTTAGAAGCCGTATTTTGTGGTAAAATTTCATATCCAATAACCTACCCTAAGAGAGTAACCTTTTTCAAAGAACATAAAAGAAGGGACCGTCGATGAACTGGCATGTATATTATTAATTACTAATTAACTAGTTACTATACACATGTACCATGAAATCTTGCCTAATTTTTCTTGGTACAAAAAATCTTGCCTAATTGTTGTTGACTACATGTGTAAAAAGTTGTAAAAGCATACTCCTTATCCAATCCCCACTATTAATCCTTTTCTTCTAGTTTGATTTAGTCTATAATATAAGCCCAGTAAATTAATATGTAGAATATTTAATATTTTTTCCTATTTTCTTACAATCAAACTCTTATAATTATTATATAATTAATGTGGTAGTATTAGCTTTTGGCAAGAATATACTCCTTCGGTCCCTATATAAAAAGGTCCTCTCAATCGAATGACAGGATTCTAGAAAACAATTAAAATTAGTTAAAGGTAATAAATATGTAGGAAATATAAATTTTTTTAAATATACCCCTATTATAAATGAGTAAGAGAGAAATTGTAATGATGAGAAAATAAAGAAAGGGAATGTATGGTGATCTAGGAGAATGAGGATAAAATAGTTAAAAATAATGTATTTTTTATTGAGAGAAAGTCAAATGAGATCTTATAAAAATTAAAAAGAGACAAGTCCATTAAAAAAAGATTTTATATACGGGGGAGAGGGAGTATTTAATAAAATTCAGCTATTAATCCTTGAAAATTGCCACGTTGAAATTATCAACTGCGTACATGCATTCGAAACCAAACCAGTTTGCAAAACCCACAAATTAATTTCCAGAATTCCTCATTGACAAATATTAATCTCTCTCTTTCATGCACACACAGAGGATATCGCAAAACCAGGTCCTAAATCCCAAGGGCTGTCTGATGATCACCACATTAGAGATACTGACAGCTTATCTATCACCAACACTGTTTAAATATATAGATCAGGTCCATTATTGTGACTGTGTTTGTATATTGTGATGAATGTCATTTTACAGTAAAGATCTGTAATTTTAGCGCAGAATTCAATGAGGAAGTGAGAAGAACATCGAAGAAGCACAATGACTTGGGATTCATCAAAAGCACCAAACCTTCCGGCGACCGCAACGCCGTGGCACACTTCAACTTTCAAGGTTGTCTTAATCTTTCTTTATGCTTTTTTCTTTTAAAAATTTCGATGGATATGTTGGTATCCGGAGCTTTTATCATATTACCCGATTCTGAGCCGGCTAGTTCAGCTCACCCGATGGAGGTTCACTTAAAGGATTAGAGTGTTCCAACGAAAGTTTTCTCCATACTCAATGGTGAAATATAATACCAGCTCGTTAACGGGGCTAAGGTGCCTGGTTGCCTATCATTAGTTGCCTATCATTAGGGCCAACTCTCGTTGATTTAACCTTTCTTTTATGTTATATATGGTAGGACTGTTTAGTATCGGGATGGGATCAGGAAATACCATTCTCGTTCCCAATCCCGAAAAGTGTTCGGGAAGGAGTTTCATTCCTAATCCTGAAAATTTCTCGATTCCGAATATCGGGGAATTTTCGGTATCAGGATCGGGAATTTCCGGATCCCGGATTTCTTTTTTTTTTAAAAAAAAAAAATCTCTATATTAAATTTTTTTGTTGTGTTTCCTTTAGTTTAGTATAAATATATAATTTATCGAATATCATATTGTACCAAATAAGTCTAATACAAATATATAATTAGTTTAATACATGCTTAAAGTTGTCGATTCAGCTGCAAAAAGGATAAAGACAAAAACAAAAAATTAGAATTATTTAATAAATAATAAACAAAATTAACTAAATAAACTAAAAGGATAGATATTACCTTAAGGGTATTAGGGATTTTCACATTTTATTTTACATTTGGTCTTATTTTCTTAAATATTTTTAAAAAACGTACATATGTATATATATATATTTGGGATCGGGAAGTCCCATTCCCGATCTCGATCCCGACTTTTTCCTGATCCCGAAATCACATTCCCGATTCCAAAATTTTCGGGACGGGATTTTTCCATCCCGATTTGCTCGGGATCAGGACGGGAAGATCGGGACGGAAAATTGATGAACAACCCTAATATATGGTGTGCCTTTTGTTGGTTTTATAAGATTTAAATTTTTGAATTGTTCCTATCCTCTTTATAAGATTTAGTCTATGGCTGTCTAAACATTAAATGCATCATTTTTACCAATTTTACCTCTAATTAATACTCTCCCTCTAGTTTGTCCACACATTCTCTTTCATCTTTTTTCACTCTTTTTCTTTTGATTAAAGTATACTTTAAGTCTTTTAAGTTTTACATGAGATATAATTTTGATCCTATATTTCTAACACATTTAATATTGCTAACAAAAAATGTTAATGCAGCAAACCCAAATGATGACTTTGTAGCTGACAAAGTATATTTAAGTTTTAATTGTTTGAATATAATATATTTATATTATTAAACTAATTTTTTTTAATATTATTGAGGTTTTGATATTAACTGTTTCATTAGATTTTTAGATATTTTTCAATTTACATATATTTTAAATTTAAGATTAATAACATTTAATTATACATTCATCATTTAAGTTTATACAATCATCACTTGAGTTTATTGTGTCAGTATTTTCCGCTAGCAACATTAACAGTATTTGAATTATAAAACTAAAAATATATTTTATAAAGTTAAGGGACTAAAAATATACTTCATGTAAACTTAAAGAATTAAAAATATATTTTAGCCTTCTCTTTTTCACATACCCTCTTATAAATAAGACTACATGTGAAAAAAAAAAGGGTACATTTTTTCTGTATTTGTTATGTTAACTAATTTTAACATATTTCTTAAATCAGCCCATTCTTTTATTTTGATCTTATACTATAGTCCCCCCATTTCGTACTATAAGCTAATTTTACTCATGGTTTCTTTTTTTAATGAGAAAAAACAACCATATTTCGCAAGCACACATGCTATTCTGATCCTTATGATAAATCCATTCCAACTAATTTTCATGCAAAAGAATAATAAATTAAATAATTAAATATATCTTAAATTTATAAAACTTTTGAAGTTTGCCCTTATTAAAGAATGCGCAGTGAGAAATAGCCACTAGTAATCCTAAAAAATTTCTTCCACAGTGAACTTTTAGTAAGAATTAGAGTGGTGTATACATATTGCAGCTATTAACAGAAAATACATGTTATTGCTAGACTCGAGCTTATGGTCTCATCTATATCACTGAGACAACTTACCCATGTAAAGGGAATACATATCATGTACATGTTTATATGCATATAGGTATAATGTGCGGAGTAGTATACCATTTTGGTCTTCATTATTCCCTTCGATTCTTAATATAAAATATATTTGAAAAGTTGATATTGGTCTTAAATATAAAACATATTTTTCATATTTGACAATTTTTCCTAATTTATCTCTAATAATGCTCCCTCAATAATAATCAAGGAAGAGAGGGAAGGAGGGAATTAAGGAAGATGACTATGGTGTTTTAAAAAATAAGTACTCCCTCCGGTCTTAAAATAAGGCAGAGTTGACTTTTTTTTAGAAAGATTAAGGAAGCTAAATAAATTATTTAATCATATTATATGTTATGTATTCTTAGATTATATATCAATATATTAATCAAACTAATTATTTTGGAGAAAAAATAAAAATAAAAATACTCTAACGTAATTTAATTAGCTTCCTTAATCTCTCCAAAAAAATCAACTTTGTCTTATATTTAAGACTGGAGGGAGTATTATACTACCTTCGATCTAAAATATAAGATCTAGTTGCCTTTTTTTTTAGAGATACTAAAAATGCTAAAAAAATTACTTTAAAGTGTTTCTATTTATGATTTTTCTCTAAACTATTGTGCCTAACTTGTAAACTAATACATAATCTAATGATTATAGTAAAAAAAAAGATATATAATCTAATGATACACAAAATATGATATACTTAAGTAACTTATTTAATTTCCTTAATTTCTTCAAAAAAAAATTTTACTGGGTCTTATATTTAGGATCAGAGAGAGTATTAACTAGCTAACTTAATTAACGTCCTTAATTTAATCAAATTAGATCAATATAACTTGTATTAATTAAGGACTGAAGGAAGGATAAGTCAATTCTAAGTTAAGTTGTAACTCATTCTTATATACTACCAAAAAAGACATTAAATTAATAAAATTTACCAAATATACTCTTTTTAAAATTTTCTCCTTTTGCATTTACAAATCATTCTCACATTTCTCAATCTCCTCTATAATTTTTCTCTTTCCAACAAGAATTAAATAAGAGTAAAAT
Organism: Inga laurina; assembly: GCA_963855925.1. NCBI lineage: Eukaryota > Viridiplantae > Streptophyta > Magnoliopsida > Fabales > Fabaceae > Inga > Inga laurina. The sequence goes on from OY979713.1 coordinate 36,272,934, forward strand.
TAAAAAAAAAAATCATTAACTACCCTATAAATAAATAGCTTATATTTGGGACAAAAAAAATTTTCCTACAAGTAACTTATAATAAAGATTAGAATGGTAATTAAATACTACGAGCATACAGCTTGCTTTTTCTTGAAGCATTATATATATATATATATATATATATATATAGATGCATAAACGATCGTGCCTATGCATATTTTATTTTTCATTTGCATCTTCAAAACAAGACCTGCCCTAGATAAGTGTAGGTCGGTAAATTTCGTAGTTTTCATTGATGAATTAATTGTTATTTTCGAGAAAAATCATTAAGTACTACAGAAACAAACATCTTTTTCTCTCACAAGCAAACATCCTCATCCCCTTTTCACATTCAGGAAATTATTGAGTCCTTCAGAACCACTAATTAATTGGTCTTTGTTGATCGGACGGGTTCCACCTTGATGTTTCGTCCATAAGGAATTAGAATTTTTTTTTGTTATTAGATAATTAATCCTTCTGATTTAAACATAACATTTCTTCAAACGAAACAGTTACTTCTTCCTATTTATATATAAACTAAACAAAGAACAGAAAAAAGTAAATAAATAATTGAATATAATCGGTTACATGTAATAAATATGTAAGAAATGGAATTTTTTCTAAATATAACCCTATTTATACAGACTAGAGAGGATGAGTAGATCCAAGAGAGGAATGAGAAAATGTACTATCAAGAAAACTTTGAGAATTTAAACCCCTTAATTAAAAAGTTGAAAAATGTAGTTTTGACTTTCGTGAGCATAAGGAACATTTATGAGCTATAAATAGAACGTAGTCAGATTTTTGGTCCATATTTCGGCCAGAAAAAATAATTTAAAAGTATGTGGTTCACATGTTCTGTGTATTAATACAAGGAAGTGAGATATGTCAGCAATTACGAAACATAAATATCAACAACATGGATCAGGAAAATTTCTACTATTAGTTAAGATGACTAAAATCCTAACTGGCGTCATCACATGTATTTTCTAGCAAAAAAGTCATCACATGTATATTAATATGAAATTCAAGATATAAGGAACAATATTTTTATAATTTATGGAAAACACGCATTCTCTATAATCAGTAGTAATAATAATAACAACAATAATATATCAAACAATATAAGATGGGGTGGAGTATCTGGATGTATTATGACCGTATAAATAGAATAGAGGTCAATTGTTTAATTTATTTCTCATATATATGAGTCATGCAAGAGAAAATGTTATATGAAAGAAAAGACGAGGAAAATTAACTTCATACCCATTCTGATTTTGGTACTTTAATTGATAATATTAAAAAAAATCTGGCTAAAAAATTTTAAAAAAATAATAATCCAAAAAGAAAACAGCCTAAAGACGTAAGTTTCATCTAATACATTTTTGTGTTAACTTTTGTTATAAAAAATGTAATGAGTGAGGACTCAATGGTTCATCAGATCCCTTTTGAAAAATGGTCCGAAAAGAAAACAACCTAAAGACTTAAGTTTCATCTAACACATTTTTCTTTACATATTTTTTCATAAAAAAATAATGAGTGAGGACTCAATGGTTCATCACATCTAGGCATGCCTATGAACTCAAGGAACGAATGTTTATATAAGGGTCCATTTGGTATAATGAAATTGATTTTGATGAAAATGGAAATGCAAACGGAAATGAAGTTTAAAAGTATGTTTGGTATGTCATGGAAATGAGTCCTAATTTTTATGTGAAAAGACCAAAATGCCCTTATTATAATTAAGAAATAAAAAATCATATCTTGTTGTTCGATTGACACTGTGATTAAACTTGTCTCCAACTACAATCACATCATATTTTTCATCTGTTGCTCCAATATAATCCAAATCTGGAGAGTTGGAATGGATACAAAAGCGGCGGGATGAAGTGGAGGGAGAGGATAGAGGACGGCAAAATTGCTTGGGTAAGGTAAGGAGATGAGGTTTCTGAAAAGCTGATGAAGGGATAGAGAATTGGCTAGAATGGCAACAGCGATGCTGTTTGCTCTCAATCTCGCAGGCCTTGGCCGTCATCTCTGCAAAACACTCTTTCTCCGTCTCCTTCTTCCACTCCAACCATACCTCACCGGAATTGAAATCAAAGGACGCGCCGAACTTGAACTCCAACGAAAAAGCACTATTGCTGTAAACATATCTCTACTTCTTCATCTTCCTCGCCGTCTCTCGTTGAATATGTTTGCAACTTGTTGGTGATGGCGTTGCATCATCACTGTTGTTGGAGATGGCGTCGGATCTAATTGCTTAGATCTGGTCGAGCACAGTGAGTGATGATTGAGAAGGTAATGAGGGTAAGGTTAGAAATATGGAAATGGATTTGTAAATAAAAGCTTTTTGGATGGAATTTATCTAATGGATTTGGGCTTAATTGGATTCCATATGGAATTCAATTCCAAAACCAATTCCACTATACTAAACATGCTATCAGTAGGAATCCAATTCCAATTCTAATTTCATCTCTTCAATTCCATCGTACCAAACAGGGCAAGTATTTGCGAACCACTTACCACAACAAAATTATTACATCAGTAACATGATTTGAACCCACAATCATGTTAGTTATAAACCTAATTTTATTAATTAAATCAACCGTTGTTGACATTTTTGCTTAGTTTAAAATTATAGTTTCTCTTGTTTTCTTATTTAGAAGTCACTTTAAATATCATCACAAAGAATAAGGGAGTCTTAAAACTCATTAACTCTATCGAAAAACTAAATAAATTTTAAAATTTTCTCTCATTTACGCCCATATGGCCTAATTTGAAAAATGAACCAACATTAAATAATGACAATAATATAAAAATAAAATAAATATTCTACATATGACCTAAATTAAAAAAAAAAAATCCCTCTGTATGAAAAGTATGAAGGGATTACCAACTGGTGTTTGTATTAATGAAAGGAGTTTTGATTATTTACGAGATTTTGAGTTTAAGTCCATGTGAATGTTAAAAGAAAAAGCTTTTAAAATAACTATTCCTAATTAGGCTCGGCAGTACTCGATTTGACCTGTCAATAAATTAAAAGGCAAATAAAAAAAAGTACGGAGGGATTAGTTACGTTGTGCAATTCTGGCTTATGAATTATGAAAACAATTAATACCAATGACAGTTGTTCAAATCGTTCGGCATTTGTATAGCTTAATAATAATAATAATGCCATCCACACACACACATAAATATATATATCTATATATATATATATATTGCCAACAATGCCATCCATATATATATATATACATGTCTTTTCGAAACCAGATCTCTCATATATGAACAAGGATATCAGTGAATCTATTTTTCTCTCTGTAATCTAATTAAATACAGTATATACACACACGTATGTTTGATCTTTCACCCAAACCCCAACGTGTGTATTTATATATATTCACCAAAACCATATAGTTTTAGATTCCAAATCTGAACCTCACCAAACCATAGACATATCGCTTCCACCAAAAACTCAGAGAAGAAAACATGAACAGCTTTGATCCACACACGGAAGACTCTTTCTCCATGAAACCAACATATCAGCAAGATATAACTTCGCTAAATATTAACATTATTAACAATAATCTCATGGCTGGTTCTGCAACTCCGTCTTCTTCTTCTTCGGCTTCTTCTCGCTTCACTCAAAATAAGTTCCATGGCTTCCCTGAGCTGGACGATAACGATCTTGCCGCCACTGTGGTCCCCGCCGTGACAGTGGTCTTGGAGGGCCGGTCCATCTGCCACCGCATCAACCTCCACCACCACGGCAGCTACCACAGCCTCGCCAGGGCTCTCCGCCAGATGTTTGTCGTCGACCATGATGGAATGACGACGGCTGATGACGGCGACGGCGCTAATCTTGATCTTTCCAATGCCATTCCTGGTCATCTTATTGCTTATGAAGATATGGACAATGATCTTCTTCTTGCCGGCGATCTCAGCTGGAAGTAAGTTTATCCCTTTGATTGCTTCTTCATCATTTGCTTTATTTTATACTGGAAATAAATTTATTATATGCTTCCTACCAATCCATGTTATTGGTTAATTTAGATTTAGCATATTTTGATTTAATTTTGTAGAGTAGTTCCCAAAATATTGAAAGGATTCACATTTTATCTAGACCACACTGATGATTTTGTTCTTTGTAATGTCATGTGTGTTGATTCTTTTTTTCCCAAATTAGTAAGCCTGCCAGAGAGAGAGTTAACCTCCAAAACTAATAAAATTTTTATTTATTAAATATTAATGAAAAAAATTAATCATAATTTTTTTGCAAGAAAGTTAAATATATATAGAGAGATTTTAAAGAAGTTAATTTTTACAAATTTGATTTGTAAATAGCGCAACTAAACTTGTAACTATGAAAGTTTGACTTGTAAATTAAAAAATCTAAATTGTTAAATTTGACTTATACATATACATAAACCTATCTTGTAAATGTAAATTTGATGGGACAACTTTCTACTTTACCTTTTTACATGGGTTTTATGTTGTACTCAAAATGATGGAATGCCTGTTCACTTGATTAAGCGCTGTCTTTCAAAAATTAAAATTCTTAACAATCTGAAGATCATAACTTGCAAGATTAAGATATGCTTTACATATAAAGAGAAATCCAGAATTTAATTACTATACGAACCTTTTTTTTTCTGTATGAGTGATGTATTTATGTATTTAGATGTTTTCTGAAACCATTTTCAAGAGATTTTTGCCCTTTTGGTTATGACGTTTATGCAGTTTAGCGTCATTATAAAGTAACGATATATTCATACATATAATTTTTTGTGCTCTTTGCTAAAATTATAAAAAGCCACATTATTTATTATTTAGCGTCATTATTAATGATTTTGACGATATATTACTGTTAAGCATTTGAATTTTATAATATAATAGGGATTTTGTGCGGGTGGCAAAGAGAATTCGGATAATTCCAGCCAAGGAAAACTCTAGGAAGGGCACAATAAGAAGAGGAGCATGAAGTGCTAATCTAGAGGTAATTATATTAGGCCAATAAATTTGGAACGATGTGTCCTCAAGAGATTTGGATTCCATTAATTGTCGGTTTAATCTTGTTAAGAAAATTTTATTATGCATTTTAATTCGTTATTTATGTCGTTACGCCATGTTATTTTCACACCAAATTTCAGAGCAGTGTCATTCTTTTTCTTCTTCTTATTTGTTACCAACTTCATTTGATTTAGCACGGCAAGTAATGTGATGTAATGAAAACAAATGCTGAAATTCTCTTATTAACAAAGGAATTATTATTCTAATAAAATGTAACTTACACAAGTACAAATGGCGTCCTATGTGATTTGCTTGTTTTTTTTTTAAAAATAAATCTGGAATCATTATTTGAACTATTTCAACGGAGACATTACCTCAGGACTAAGCTAAGCTATAGTATCCTACCCTTTATCAACATCAACCTCTTGGAGAAAAGGAAGATGTTGATCAAAGAAATAAAAATTCTCAATTATTATATGAGAGTGTTTAATTAATTGATCAGTAATATTTATGATCTCTTTATAAGTATGGGCAGGGTTATCTAACCTGGGCTAGCCCGGCCGAACCAGACCAGAAACCGGCTACCCGGCCTCTAAACCGGTTTGATCCGGTGACCTGGTCCGGGTCAGATTTTTTTATTTTTTATTTTTTTAAAAAAAAAATTAAAAACATTTTTCTTTTAGAATTTCATATTATAAGTCTAAAATATTTCATTTCTTACCGGTTTGGTCCTGGTTTGACTCCGGTCTGACCCACTGACCCTTGACCCAGTATTCCAACCGGTTCACTGACCGGTCCAGGTTTAATTACCTTGAGTAAGGGTGACTACAACCTGTTAATCTCCATGAAATAATACTCTAATCTCATCTGGTAGAAAAAAAAAACCCTAATATCATCTACAATATCCTTAAAAGGGTGATTACTATCATGCCTTCTCAAGATATAATTTATAGCTTCTATACAATCGTTAAATAAAAGAATCTTCCTAAAACCTTTGTACCAACACAATTATAAACCCTCAATATAATCAATTAATTCTGCAAAAACTGGAATTTACCGCAGAATTCATCAAGTCATCTTTCATTTTGATCTCAAGGTGACGTCCAACAAGACATCTCCAACGACCGCATACATAGCAACGACATTGTAGTATCATCGTAGTCATGTTTTCAGACTCCTATGGGTCGTTGAAACATCAATTTGGGCTTAAATATGAATGATCGTGGCCTCATTGGCACCATCATCGTGGAGGTTAACATTATGGGCTTATGTTGGAAATTGAAATCCAATTTTTTTTTCTTGCCTTTTGCTCTCCCACTCCTTATTGGGCTTGTTGTATTTGAGCAGTCCATGCTATAAGTGGATCTTAGTGTATACATAATTAAAAATTTATATTGTAAAAATTTGATGTGCATAGTTTGCCGTTATATAGATTTTTATTATATTTACTGTGACAATGGTATTTTTAATATAACATTAAATTTCAACCATTCAAAGTTAATTCATTAGTAGATACATTAAGTGGAGAGAAGGTGAAGAAGAAATTTAGTAAAGACACTTATATACTGAAATGTGCCAATGACCTTTTAATCCAAGTGTCAGAACTTCTATGTAATTGAGAGGTTGTAGGTTTGATCCTGCTTGTGATTAGTACCTGCCCCTTTAATTCAAAAAGCAAAAAGAAAACCATTTTAATGTATAGTATGTGCTCACATCATAAATAAAATTTTATCCATGGGGCATAAACGAGTGATAATTCAAATGCATTCATAAAATTTATACATAAATGCCTACAATCTAAATTAAATAGCGGGTACGAAGTCGTGGGTTTGACTTTGCTAGTAATCTCATGCGATTAGGAGTGACATAGAAGCCGTTCCCCTAAACCATGTGGTGTTGTCACTGAAAATGTTCCATCATGTTTTAAGGCTCAACTCAATGATCTAGACTACAAAACTACTGTTTTTTATAGTTAATGTAAGATTTAGTTGATTTTTTTTAAGAGACTAAGGAAATTGAATAAATTATTTTAAATTATTTATATTTATTATTTTTATACTAAACTATGTTTTTTGACTTATAAATTAACATATAATCTAAAATATCAAGTTACTTATTTAGTTTTCTTGATCTCTCAAAAATAAGTCAACTGAGTTTTATAATAAAGATAATACAAATATACCGGACTTGAGACTGCAACTTGAAACTACTGTGTTATTTTTGGGTTTGGTAAGATTTTATTGTATTTAAGTTTTTTCGATACAATATTTTTGGATTTGGCTACCATCCGGATGGTATTTTTCTTGGAGTTGGACTCTTGGATTAAAATCCCAACAGTCCAAATTTAATATATTATAAATTATTATTATTATATTATAATAATATTTTTATAATATATTATATCTGGACCTCCTAATGGTCCAAATTAAGAAAAGAACTATCCTTTTTTTTTTTCCAGGAAAGGGATGATAGCTGGATCCAATATTTTTTGGGCCTAGCCAATGGTATTGTATAATGTGCTCGTTTAAAATAATGATTAAAATACTTAAAAATAATTTTTTAATTATAATTTATAATATACGAAATAAATATGTGAGATAAGTTTTATCTCAATTTATATAAAAAATAATCTATAAATAATCTCAACACCAATACCAATATACCTGATAACCAATGTATGGAAAACCGGACCGGACCAGCCGGTTCAAACCGAAAACCGGTGAACCGGTCAACCCGGTCTGACCAGGTGTGAACCGGCCTGACCCTGACTAGTCACGGTTTGATCACTTTTTTTTTTTTTAAACTTTTTTACACTCCAAATGAAGTCATTTTGGCTTTTTTTAAAAAAAAGAACAAAAATTTCCTAACATTTTTTTATTTATAAGGAGCTTTAAAAGGATTGTGGAATACTTTTAGCATTGGTTGGGGAAAAATCCTTATATACTTAATGATATTTTTGTAGGTATTAGGTTCAGGAGGTTATATTGGACTATTAGTTGAAAAATAACTCTTATATAGTTTTTTGAAAGGTATGTATAAATATTTAAATTATATATATTTTTTAAATTGACCCCGGTCTGACCCCCGGTTTAACCCCCGGGTTGACCTCGATCTAAACCACTGACCTTTAACCCAATGCCTTAACCGGTTCAATATCCTATTCGGTTTTCAGTACCATGCTAATAACTGGTGTGGCTATATATTGTTTGAGGGCGGGCAACAATTTCCATGTTGAGCCCACTAAATTTGTCATTAATACACAAAATACCCACACTCGCACATTTCCCACCAGTACAGGTGCGAAAATTTTTAGCCCCCGATCCTCCCTCACCTACATTCCACAATAAAAACCCGTGATTACCAATCCAACGGTCACAATCTACACCGTACTCAAACACGCGGATTACAATTTAATCTAACGACTCACAATCCATCTTCGTGACCTATATAACACCTCAGATATCCACGTTCATTTCACCAGCTCTTTCATATACTTCGGCCTTAGCGTCTGAGAGAAGAAGAAGAAAGCAGAAAGCTTAATCATGTCTGGAAGAGGAAAAGGAGGTAAGGGTCTTGGAAAGGGAGGAGCTAAGCGTCATCGTAAGGTTCTGAGGGATAACATTCAAGGTATTACCAAGCCGGCGATTCGCCGTCTCGCTCGTCGTGGCGGAGTGAAGCGTATTAGCGGTCTCATCTACGAGGAAACTCGTGGTGTTCTCAAGATCTTCCTGGAGAACGTGATCCGTGACGCCGTTACCTACACTGAACATGCTCGTCGTAAGACCGTGACTGCTATGGATGTTGTCTACGCCTTGAAGAGGCAGGGCAGGACTCTTTACGGGTTCGGAGGTTAGAGAATTAGGGATTTGGGGAGTTTCAAGAATTAGGGTTTTGAGTTTCATTTCTTTGTGCTACTATTGTGGATACCGAGCAGTGAAATCTCAACAATGTTCCTCGATAGTGTGATTAATTTTAATGTTATACTCTGGTTTCCGTTATCTGATCTTGTTTATCTAAATCGACTCGTCTATCCATTATTTTGAATTTTCAATTTGAAAATGTGATAATCAACTTCATCGCTGATTATCCATTAATTAACGCATCAGTTCTTGTGTTTGGAATCTGGGGATTTTCGATGTGGCGTTGTTTGAAGTGTGAAAAGGGTACATGATTGGTCGTACTAGCTTTAATTTATATCTTCTCATTTCTCATTCCAAATCTATCCGTCGCCGCTTATATATAAAGAAACGTTCTGCACCTAAAATTGACATTAATATTCCTATTGTCAATATTTTTAAAGTCGTTGATTATAGCCCATAATGATAATTAACTTTGAGCCACTGCTTTCTTATCACATAAACTTAAGTTTAGCTTTTTAGGCGAGATCTGGGTCACTATATTTCCTCATCTTATCTAATTTGGAAGAGTTCTTTTTGGCCTTTTATGCTGTCGGAGTACTTTGAGCCCAAGTTGGGTTCAGATCTTAATCTGATGGCCATACGCTTTCACGGAAGTTATATTCTGAGACCCAACTCACTAAACAATCGTACATTTTTTGGGTATGTATTGCGGGAAGTTTGAGACACGTAGCATAGCTTATTTGTTTATGTATAATATGCGTATCGGCGAATAAGTTAATATTTTTTGTTATCATATAACTTTGGTTTATATATAGTATTTACTTGTAATGAAATGATTAACAATAATAATAATAATTTCTAATTATGCATAGAACCAATATCTCGTTGAATTAAATACATATTGCAAATTGATGGGCAATATATCTATTTGCCATAAACCTTGGCAGTTTATATGGAAAACATGAGAGATTTATTTTTGGCCTGGAAAACATGAGAGAATTGAAGATTAAAAGGAGAAAAAGATGAATAGTCACACGTGTTCTTTATATCAGTCCTAAATAGCGATTTTTTTGGGGGGGGGGTGGATGACTGGTTAGGGATATAGATTTAGATAAATAGGGTTTTTACTTGGTGCTGCTTTTGTTAAGCAAGTTTTCTATTTGGTTTTGATTGTCACAAAAGTTGCACACTTGAGCTTGTTGGGATTAGCGGTGGCAGAAATAATTTTTTTTTTAAATATGATTTTTGTAAACTTCAAATAAAAGTTAAATTGTAAATGTGATTTATGTTTAGATTGACGGTGGTAGAAACCCATTTGCGTTGTGAAAAGTAGGTCTTAGTAGCTTCTTCTTAAAAGTAACTTTTAGCTTAAAAGCTCATTTAAAAAAATACTAACCCAAACATTTCATTGTACTCCTACCGTGCTTTTTTAAGAAATTTTTTTTTTCCCTCAAAACCATAATTTTGAGAAAAACACTTTTTTTTTGGATAGCCGAACACACTCTTACTTGTATAGTATTGAGAAGGCTTATATTGATCCTACTTATACCGTAGATAGAGAGAGATATCTATATATATATATATATATATTTTCATGTAAATTTATAATTACGCCCTTCATTTATTATAATGTTGATTTTATTTTCATTGCCGTATATTGTATAAATAAGGGTGAGTTTAGAAAATTGTTGATGACAAAAAAAAGGTTGGAAAATTACTCCCTCCGATTCTATTTATAAGTAATTTTCTTTCTCATAGGGCTGGTTCCTTTTATAAGCAACTTTTATTTTTGTCTGAAAATATAAGCTTCTTTTTTCTAATTTACCCTTATTAAATATTTATTCTCTCTTATACTTTTTATCTATTATCTCTCCTATACTCTTTTCATAAATAGGGGCATAGATGGAAAAAAAACATGGCATTTTTAACACACTTATTACTTTTAACTATTAGTTCGTTTTGCGTAATCAAGAGGAAATTTATTTATAAATAGGATCAGAGCGAGTATTAAATTTTAAAGCAAAGGTAATAAAGTTTAAAATTTTTTTTAGTTGTGTGAAATAAGTTGAGTGATTTTTAAATATAACCATGAACTATTTTATTTTATGTTTTAAAGTTATCATAATATATATGTATTATTTACTATATCTTTTGGGAATTATAGATTATAGATTTACTATATGATACACATACTTTGTGGTAAAAGTATAAAATATAAGAATATACGAATATGTATATGTAGCAAAATTATGTATATTTAAAAATAAAAAAATTTAAATTTATAATTAATTTTAAAATCATGTACAATTGTTTGAAAATTATACTCTACTGTTATTTTGTTTGGGCGCCTGCATCAGATTTGGAGTTTAGCGCCTTTGCTTTCGTTTAAACATTTTTAGAAACAAACGCGGTTTAAAAATTTCGCCGCATGCCAGTATGCCACAATCGCGCGTTTCTCACTTAAAAAGACTTCCGAAAATTTAGAGCTTCGTATCCTCCCTTATCCACACCCCACCAATCAAACTTCCGCATTTCCAATCCAACGGTCACAATCAGCACCATACTCAACACACGGATAGCCACCTAATCCAACGATTCACAATCCCCCTTCGTATTTTATATAACAGCACACTAGAACTCTCTCTGCCATACTTGTGCATCTCAGCTTACGTGGAACAGAGAGTCGGAGAGATAGAAGAAAATTGAATCAAACATGTCTGGAAGAGGGAAAGGAGGTAAGGGTCTCGGAAAGGGAGGAGCCAAGCGTCATCGCAAGGTTCTGAGGGATAACATTCAAGGTATTACGAAGCCGGCGATTCGACGTCTCGCTCGTCGTGGCGGAGTGAAGCGTATTAGCGGTCTCATCTACGAGGAAACTCGTGGTGTTCTCAAGATCTTCCTCGAGAACGTGATCCGCGACGCCGTCACCTACACTGAGCATGCCCGTCGGAAGACGGTGACCGCCATGGATGTTGTCTACGCCTTGAAGAGGCAGGGCAGGACTCTGTATGGGTTCGGAGGTTAGAGATTTAGGAATTTGGGGAATTTCGCGACTTAGGGTTTTGAGGTCGCTTTCTCTGTGCAACTATTGTTGATATGAAGAAGTGATAAATGCTGCTTGTTGAATCTTAACAAATCAAACATTGTTCTTCTTTTGAATGATTCATTTTAATCCTATAGCCTCGCTTTCATGATCTGGCCGCTTCTATAGGAAAGATTTGTTTCTCCTTTAATTTCAATCAGAAAATTGGGAATTATACTCTCTAGTCATTGAGTACCGACTGATAGGAACACTTCTGTATCCGAAATTAGCAATGTGCGTAATCTTCTATGCGTTTGAGGAGAATTAAATTTAAATTTTAGCATAAGGATGATCAATTGATTCAAATTATTTTCTAGTTCGAAAAATTTCTTGGTAGCTTTCGATGAACTCAGCGTCAATTTTCGTTTAATAAAAGAAAACAGATTGCCTCGAACCTTTTTGCAATTTTCAAGAATCTTGGGCCTTTTAGAGGATTGGAGAAGCGATTTGTGGGGTCCATCTGATAAGCGGCCAACAATGGACTTCGAAGGATATTTAGTCGCTTAATTTTTTTTTTTTTAATAATAATCATACCAATTTCTGCTTCATGAACTCGACACCATTCTGATTGGAGAAAAAATTGAAGAACAAAAATTGGGATGGGCTTCTGTTTTAAAGTACTCCTATCAGGTTAAGTTAAATTTTTTTTTTTTCAAATATAAATTCAAAGACTTAAGATTTCTATATTTGTTTTGAAACTACTAAACGGTCTAAACCACTCGATTAAAGCACAAGATGGTTGTTCGGTGTATTATGATATCATTGTTAGTGATTTAATTGAGTATATTAACGGTAGCGGACACTTTAAAAGTATATTAACGGGTCTTCAGTTGTGACCAGATGAAATAAAAATATGACAACTAAATTTTGTATAACCACAATTTACACTTTTTGTTTTTTTTTTTAGTTTTGAAAAAAATTAAGAACCCTTGATCATCATCATATTCTATTTCTTTCATAACCCATGCTAATCGGGATAGGTTTCACTCACTTGTTTAATCGAATTAAAGCCTGCAACAAATAAGAAGTTCCCTCAAAATCAATTCATTCAATTGAGTGAAAATAATTTTAGCCAAAACATTGATTGGATATTACACCAACACCTTAATTTTATATTTGAACACAAACTAAATATGACAAGATCAATAGAACCCCGCAGCCGGCTTCATTTCTTACCTCTCGTAACTGTAAATTAATAGCAGCAATGAGATTTTAATTCAAGGGCATCTGGAGTAAAATTTATTTTTTATTCTATTTATCTGTTTGAAAATTCTTTTCTTAACTTATTTTGATGATAAATATTCATTTCTTGAATGTGAGTTAGCTTTACCAATTACCAGGTTCATGCCTCTTGTTTTTGTCCACCAGAAAGTAACGTACATTGACATTTTTGAATAATTTAATTTACATATATAGTCATCAAGACTCAAGAGTATTTGTGATCCTACCATACCAGATACCTTAAAATGTTATAACTTCTCATTTATTAATGAATTAATTCAGAAGAATTTGAATTTGTAGAAGGGACATATAAAATTGTACCAACAATGAGTGTGTTTTTCAAATTGATCATTTATTCTCTTTTACCCTAAAATATAACGTTTAATTCATTCTCATCTCTCACATTAAATTTTCCTTTTATCTATAATATTAATTTATATTGAAACATTTATATCACCACGAATTAAATTTTAACAACCTAATAGTAGAAATAATTTTTAAAAAACTACCACCAATTCTTTACATATTAATTTAAATTATATAAATCAGTTAAGAGAATCTTATACATAAGAGGGAAGTAACTTGTAATCTTCATTTTTCATCATACCATTATGCTATATATATATATATATATATAAAAGTTGAAATATCTATTTAAAGCACCAATAATCATGAGAAAATTAAAAAAATTCACTCATACGCGTCCACATTAATGTCAGCCTTTGGGAGGTATCGTTTGGACATTTCACTGTTGTCCCTTATTTTGATTTCTCTCTGTTATATGCCTCACGCTATCTTTTTGTTTGCTTATACTTCTTAGATTCCATCGTCAAAATCAAACCCCACCCAAAACACCTTCTGTATATTCCAATAAATAAAACCACCCCCTCACAAAACTACTATATTCTCCTACCCTCCTTTGTTCTCTTCTTCACACCCTCACTTTTTTTTTTTTTTTTGCCAACTTCTCTCTTCTTCGTGTGTGTTTATATATATATATATATATAAACCCACAATAATACATTTCTCTGTACCCTTTTTCTTCCTGTCAACAATGGCTCGTGGAGATGCACCTGTAATTCATCAGCCCAATTCATCTGAAGAATTATTTGAAGAACATGAGCAAGAAGTACAAGAGGAGGAGGAAGCACTCTCGCTTTGTGACCTTCCAGTCAACGACATGTCGTCTGCGGAGGTTCGGCGTTCCTCATTTTCTGACGCTTCCGACTTGTTTGAGTTCTTCAACGAAGTCGTTTTGGACATGTGCCCCGCCGGCGAAATCTTTTCCCGCGGTAAACTCGAGCCCTCCTTCAACCACTCACGCCGTTCTTCTGATTCTCCTTCCGTTGATCACAGACCCGTTAGAGAATCGAATATGCTGCAGCCCACCCGATTCTCAAAACCCGACCCGATTTCGGGGATGCGATTCCATGTTTCTCGATCCAACAGTGCGGGAACGGCGTGCAGCAATTCTCCCCGCTCTGTGATGATGAGAAACAGCAGGTCTTTGGATTGCCAGAAGCTTCGTCGGTCTTCGAGCTCCGTCTCGTTTATGGCGCCGGAAATGGAGCGGAATTCTGTGACGGTTAAGAGATCGATGTCTAAGCCACGCTGGTGTTCCGTGATGATTGGGACGGTGAAGCCGCCTACGGAGATGGAGCTCAGCGATATGAAAAACCGGCAGGCTCGCGGGAATCCGGCGACGAGGATGTTTCCGACGGTGATTGATGGAGGACCGAAGATGGCGGAGAATCGGAGCTCGGGTAAGTGTTCGTGGAGGATACTGAGAGTCATCACTTGTAAAGACCGGAGAAGTGTGGCGGTTACGACGTCGTTGGCCGCGCCACAGGCTACATGATTAGAAGTCACGTGACTTGCACACCCATATTTGGCCGGAAGTAACATCGTGGCATCGCCGGACAATGAAGGTGATCGGTGCATGGTAGGGGCATTTTAGTCATCATGAGTAAATTTAATATTGACATTGCGGAGAAGGAAGGATGGTGTACACTGTACAGTGGCAATCCATGAGGGATAATGGACTAATGGTATGCGTATGTCCTTTCAGGCTTTCAGGATTCTCTTGTTCTCAAAAATATATTTTAGAAAATAATATTATTAATATAGTTCCCTCGCTGCCCCTTTTATTTTGTTTTTTTTATAACGTTTTAAGAATTAGGTGGTAGCTATATGAAACATATACAATCATGACAATGACATAAAGAAAAAGAAAAAGAAAAAGACATATATAGAGTTAACTTGGTTGCATAGATTTGTCTTTGTTAAAAGCTTTTTTAACATATATCGATTCTTTGATAACTAGTTAACCACACACCTTAATCTAATTATCTAATAATCATATATAGTTGTTCTTTTACTGTCAAGGGGATTTGTGTGCCAATTATTGGAATTGATAACTACACAACTTAATCTAATAATAAGAAAGAACAAAAATAGAAAATAAGAGCAAGGTAATTGATAATGAGATCTTTTTTATCTTTCCTTTTTTTTTTTTGGCCAAACATTTTTCGATTAAAAATAAATTTAGTTAAAAGCTTATATATATTGGAATTACTTAAGTTATATCCCTTAAAAAAATTATTGGAAAAATTAGAACAAAGGACTAAAAAATAATATTTATTACGAAGACGGTATTGGAAATGAGGCGGTTGATGTGAATTTCAGAGGGGAACCAGAAATCTTCTTTGCTATTCAACCCTAACAAGAGGTTTAACATGTGGTCCTCTAAAAAATACATTTTAATATTTGGTCCTCTAAAATAATTTTGATTTTGTGGTCTTTTACCATAAGTATTAATTTTTTCAGGTCTTTCATCCTAATTTTTCTAAAATTACACTCTTACCATTAATACTATTTATTGTGTTTAAGCAATTAAAAGACTCAAAAAGCCAAACCCCGCTGGAAAAAATTAAAGAAAAATTGAGTAATATAAGAATTTCGCCTTCTCCCTGTCTCAAAAGTTAGACACAGCTTGGGCCAATAGAATTTAGGATTTTTTGCAGCGAAAAAAAGTAATCAGGATAATTTGCCATCAAATTACCCTTGGATGGGCGGTATGGCTGTGTATATTATTATAAACATAATTTATGCGCAGGAATTTACATTTTTTCTCAAACAAAATTTATATAGATGGAGAGAAAAGTGGGGGATATGGGAAGGGAAGAATAGGAAGTAAAATTTCTAAAAATGGTAAAGAAATCAGGAGAAATGTGAATAAATACCTTTTTTTGATAAATTAATCGCTGAATGTTACCAAACGTGCAAGTCATCTTTCTTATGTGTAAAAGAACTTTTGTTTAGTGCAAATACTCTTCCGTGTGTGTACAAATCTTTCATATAAACGTGCAAATCATTTTCTATTGTGTGTAAAATATTTTCTGTTCTATGGAACATATCTTCTATTAAAATGTAACCCATCTTCTATGATAGTATTCAGCAATTAATTTGGCCTAAAATTATTTTTGACTATTTTTTCAAAGAAATTTACTATTGTTTAGAGTTTTTCCTTCTAATATTTTTTTTCATCTAATTTTCTCTCAATCTAAATATAAGGTTAGTGCGAGGAAAAGTAGTGCTTATTTAGGTTAGGAATAGAAGTTATTTTTACATCATCATTTACAATGTACAAAATAAGTATATGAGAGAAGTTTTATGTTCACTTTTATAAATGTTCTTCTTAAATGCCAAAGGTCAGTAGGAATCCTGTTTGTTTTTTTTTTTGGGCAGACTATTAAACGACGTCGTAAAACAAAATTCATTTTGACGCTGATATGATTTCGCTTTTCCCTCCCAAATTGTTCTTCGTCACCTTCGCCCGAAAAGAGAGAAGTTGGGAGAAATGACCCCAGAAAGTCTCCTACAGCTTAGAACCGAAAAATGCACCGCCGGTTGTGCCGTACTGGATCGCTTCCTCGCCGGCGGCATCCCCTGCAACTCCTTGACCGAGCTAGTAGCTGAAAGCGGTACTGGGAAGACTCAATTTTGCCTCCAACTCGTCCTCTCCGCTCAATTACCACCCTCCCATGGCGGCTTATCAGCTTCATCCCTATACATCCACACCGAATTCCCCTTCCCCTTTCGCCGTCTCCGACAACTCTCCACCGCTTTCCTATCCTCACACTCAGACATTTTCACATCTTCAAACAGCTACGATCCATGCGACAACGTGTTCGTCCAAGGCGTTTATTCTGCTAATGAAATGCTCGATATAATGCCAAAGATAGATTTATTCATCCAGGCGAGCTCAAAATCACAGTTTCCTGTTAAGCTAATAGTCATCGATTCCATTGCTGGTTTGTTTCGATCCGAATTCGAGAACACTGGTTTCGATCTGAAGCGCAGATCGTCACTATTTTTCAAGATTTCTGGGAATCTGAAGTCAATGGCAAAGAGATCTGGATTGGCGGTGGTATTGACGAACCAGGTGGTTGATTTGATTGGGGGAATCGCAGAGGGTTTGAATGGAACTAGGGTTGGGAATTTGAGTAGTTTGAATTCATCGGGTAGAAGAGTATGTGCTGCGTTAGGGATTGGGTGGGCTAATTGCGTGAACTCGAGACTGTTCATGTCGAGGAATGAGGATATGATCGGAGGAGGAGGAAACGGCATGGTTGGTGAGGAAGAAGGTGGGGTTTATCAGCAGAGCAAAACTAGGAGGAAGCTTAGTGTTGTGTTTGCTCCTCATTTGCCTGAATCTTCCTGCGAATTCGTGATCACAAGAGCAGGCATTTTTGGGCTAGAGACGTAACTTTCTAAGGTACTTCTAAATTCAAACACTCTAAAAACACAGTTCAAAACGAGGTGACATTATATATATTTTGTTGAGTGACTGTCAAATTTTGGGTCTGGTATTCGACTTGTTCATGCTCTAATTTATCAAAACGTGTACAGAGCTTGTTTAGTTGATGAAAACTTTCTCATTTCTTCGAGTAGTAAGAAGTTTCCATAATTTGTAAGTTCATCGTATGCTTTAATCTTTTGTGCCACTGACCCACCGCCAAACTAACTAAAATCATGATTTTGCATCATCTACTATTACTTCTTATCATAAGATCTAGTTTGTAGTGTATATTACACTGCAACTAGATTTTATATGAGAAAAAGGGAGGTAATATGTTAGTAATGTTGATATGCTTTTATACTTCATCGTACCTACCCACATCCTCAATCTTTCTAGCAGTGGCTGCAGGCATTTTCTTATCAGAAAACTCAGCTTTTATACCTTGATGTAATTTGCTGTTCGTCTTACACCACCTTCTCCTTCGCACCATGTCCTCAGAATTATAAATGAAATTTCAGAGACATTCACTTCTTGTCTTGATACCAAAAAGAATTTTGTTATTGTCTGATACATTTCAGATTTCAAACTTACATTAAAGGCACATGAATATTTTTGTAAGTTGCACCCAGACAGGAGTATCTCACTACTGAATACAGTAAAACTTGCATTAAATGATAAAAGAAAGCATTTACATTTCGTGGCACCTGGAAACAAAAACGAAACTCGTTCTTGCTCCTACTTCAATCCTGTTACTTATAAAAAAAATTCTTGAGAAACTATCTTCTTAATCGGCTCTTTTCCTACATTTCCCCCTTGAAAGAACAGGGCCAATACAATCAGATGAACGTTAGGCCAATGACCTCAATTCTATCAGTCACAAGGCCAATATAAGCACTGCAAAAGTAGAAGATTGATATAAGTGCCTCTATTTAAAGGAAAGTTCTTGAAGAATCATTTATGTGGCTATATCTTTAACAGATTAGAAGCATGAATACAAAATTTCAAATAATCTCAAACACGATTTCAGCAGTAATAAATTTCTGATGTCTCTGTCTATAAGCCCAAAAATCGTTTCAAAATCAGATCATGCTTCTTTGAAAAAAAACATTAGCGACTTCTAAATAACGAAAAGGATCTTGCTTAACAAATAAATAAACCACAATCAGCATCAATTCAAACAATCCCAAACACAGAAGATGGGCAATTAATTATTTCTTATGTTTATATCTTTAAGCCTAAAAGTCGCTTTCAAATCTGCCCGTGCTTGTTGAAAAATCCATTAGTGACTTCTAAATAAAGAAAAAGGTCTTCCTTGGAATATAAACCACAGTCAGCCAGCCAATGGCTAAAGGGAGGTGTCACCTTATCCAACAAGTTTATTTATAACTTGAATTACAAATATGCTTTTTCCAGATTCAAGTAAATAATGTTTGTTTGTGTAATAATAAATAAACACTTCCAAGGTTATTGAAATACCACATGATCTGGTTAAGTAAAGCAGCATCTAAACTCAAGTGGAATAAAGTACAAAAGAAACTAAAAAGCGTAGAAAGAGGAGGGAGAAACAAAGGCCATTATAAGCAAGGAGTATATTCAAAAGATCAGGAACCGTGACCAGTACTCTTCTTCTTTCTTTCTTTCTTTCTTTCTTTCTTTCTTTTTTCTTTTTGAATAAATACTGAATACATGCCAAAACGATTGGTTACATGATCTGTGCTTCTGAGAACTTTTAATTAAAATTTATAAAAAAGACAACATTATCATGCTACGACAACTACTTGTGTATATGGAAACCTATAACATGAATAAATAATCTTCAGAATATGATTGGCAGTATAGAACAAGATACAATTACTCAAGTTCAGCAAATTGAACTTTCCACAGTTCTATCAAATCAAACAGGCAGACAGACATTCTTTGGACTTTCATGTTCGGATTGATGAAGACGAGTGAGAATGGGGAATGATAATTTAAAATAAAAGCAAAGCAAACAAATGAAGCAAATCAAATGAATCAGAATGGGGATTGATTGTACTTCCAAAAATACTCCATGTTAAGGTGTTACTTCAAAATAAAGTGCCAAGTTATTACTTAAGAAAATGAAGCAAATGAAATAAAATAAAAGCAAAGCAAGAGTGAAATGTCAGAAATCACACACACACACACACACAGAGGTAGGTAGGTAGGTAAAATAGATAGAGTTAGGAACACACGTGTGTGTATAACAACAAAAAGAAGCCATAAGAACACGTGTGCGCCGGTGTATAGGAAAAAGGGATTCATTGATCCCACTGTAAGATTTCTCACTCTATAACCACATCAATATTTATTATAAGAACAGATTTTCCTATAAAAAAAGATATTCAAGGGTATAAACTAATTTGACTGACATTAAGGTTAACTGATTGCTGCTTATAAACAACACACTAGCACACAAATTTTGTAAGTGCAAATCTAGCCATAAGAACTAACATCTAAATAAAACACATTTAGAGCAAGTTTTCTCAAGAAAATGGGATTTCTTTTATAATAATATTCTCATGGCTTCCTTTTCCCCCATCAAATAACACAATCTTATAAAACCCTCAACTGATGCTTCCAAGTAGTAATTGTTAATCGTATAATCAAAGATTGTACCAAAGTGCCAAAATCTTCTAGGCAATGTTTAGAAAGCAAAAGACAACGAAGTTAATTTCCACTCTTTAATTCTATACTGGCCACAAGGGATTGAGAAAATGAATGAGATAAACATAAACTAAACAGGCTAATTCAAAACTTACCAATGACAAATACGGTTAGCATCAGAGCAAGTTTAACTTGAACTGAACAACTATGTCGCAAATGAATGGGACTTAAATATTGTCTCCAGAACCAACCTGTCCGGCTCAAGAGCTGCATAGTATTAAAAATTCATTAACTTTTAATTGGAACGCCCTAACAAATCTTAAGGATCGGGATACATTTTATTAAATCTCAAAAACCAGTTAAAAGCACAGAAGAATCAATACTGAGCAGTGAGCACTTCTGCTGTTTTGTTTTGCATGCATATCTTAAAATTTGAAAATTTATCCACTAACCTGATTGAACATATGATGAACTGCGCGAATAGACCGAGGATATTCTTCCCATTTTTGTCTCCAAAATATGGGTTTGGATCCTTTTTCTTTAGGGGCGGCATCAACAGCCTGCCTAAATTCATTTCTCTGTTCATCTTCATCAGCAATTACAACTTTTAAAGCCCCATAATTAGATGAACTCCATGTTTTCCTTGAGCAAGAGGTTCTATCAGTTTGAGAAACTATTTCATCAGTACTTCCAGAAACTGCATCTGCTTTTATGTCTATTATATAATTTTCTTCCTTGTCACTGGCAATGATATCCTTAGAATCTGTATGATCGGCAGAGACAATCCCGTTGCATCCACCGTTAATGGTACATTTGTTATCTTTTTGGTTGACCTGATTCCCTAATTCATCCTTAGCAGTTTTTGCAGTCTGAGGGGTTCCCGATAGAAACGCAGCTAGATCATCTCGCTCTTCATCATCCAGATTAACCCAGCCAAGAGGTTGCCTACCTTCCTCAATATAAGACTCCTTCAGTGCTGCCTCAACATGGGAAATTTGGCTCTCAATGGCAGAAATAAATTGCTTATGCCTTGTGTTTGTATTGTCATCACCGAGATGTCTATAGCTTAGCCTGACAGCTTTCTCAAATTCTTCCAACTATTTTAGCATAATCAGAACAGAAAATTAACAGATATGAACATTTCCGAAGGAACAATCCAAATCCAGAGATTGAAGGAGGAAAAAGGAAGATGACTGACTTGTCAGGGAATCTATAATATGAAACAACATTGAAGTTTGATCTCCAAATATCTATATCAACTTACTTGCCATTTTGCAGTACCTAAAGCAGTTTGCAACTCCCTGCGTAGTTCATCTAACACCTGGGGAGTACACATTTCTCTCCTCTCTCTTATCCATGCCCTATATGCAGATTCCATTCTGGGAAACAAGAAATCAAGATAAAAGGAAACGAATTTTTATGCAGGACAGAAATAAATAAATAATATATATATAGATATATAATAAACTCTACAACAAGGATTCTACCCAGAACTAACTGAAGTAACTCCCAAATTAGTACGGCATAGTGTGCTGGGATATAAATAGCCCAAAATCATTCCCAGTTAAAGTGAACTAGTTATTTCATCTGATCCCAAATTACTTGGTGCAAACACTAAGCCAATTCCATACAGGACCATAGTAAGCTTCTTGAAAGTAAGGGGATTAAAGATTTCCACACATCTCATTCCTGTCTCCATTGTTTCTATAATTTCGTCCAACACAAGATGTGAAAAATACCCCCGAAATTTCCTCTAATTCAAAATAAAGGAGCTAATAAATCAGAATTCATGCCAAATTTAGGCGTCGCAAAACCCATCATAATCCAAAACCCACATCACTTAGAGACCGGAGAAGTAGAGTTTGAGAAATAGTTTTACGAATCATAGAGTTAATTACAGGCAATACAAAAAAACCAAACTAAAAAATCATACAAAAAAAACCGTGAGTCAGGGATCTGCAAATTAAGAAAGGAAGCATACGTATCAGCTGATTCCTGCACCTCCTCAGCTGCAGAAAAGAAAGTGTCCTTTTGCCATAGATCAAAGCTGTTAGCCACCAGCATCTTCATGAAAATCCAAAAGCAGCGACTTAACAAAACCGAATCAAAACTTCAATTCGAGCGAGTTTCAATCCAAACAAAAAAACCAACCCAGCTTCAATAATTACACTCGTATCCCGCGAACAAAATTAGCGGTAGACAGAAAACTTTATGATGGCTTCTTTCCCTCTCTTGTGCGATATGGTAAAGCAAAGCAGAGAAGGAAGAGAGAGAAAGATGCGTCCAGAACTTCTTGTGCGGGCACAGTAGGCAACCATTTCTCTTTTTCTTTGGAGACGGATTCTATCCTCTGCGTGAACCGTCACGATATCTCAAAAACTGAAGCGTGCTGAGAACCACCACGTGTTGATGAGACACGTGTCGTTTTATGAGTGGAGATAATTGCATGGGAAAGGGAAATAAGAGGTGAGTGACAGAGATGGAGAAGCGAGAGGCGTCGGCGGTCGGAGAAAGAAAAGGACAGGAAGGTGGGATCCTTGTTTGGCTTAATCCAATGTGATTCTGCCTCTTGCCTGGTTGTATCCTCGCTTTGCCAAGCTTTTTCAAGTCCCCACTTCTAAGTTATAATATTGTTTTTTTTTTTTATATATTGATATTGCTGTTATAAAATTATCTCCAATTATTTTATATAAGAATACTTTTAAACTTTAATTAAAAATGATATCTGGATCATCTAAATTTTTGTTCTTTTTTCTCCTCATGTAAAATAAAATGTGCTCAAATCTAATTTCTTTTGGGATTCAAAATAGATCTTTATAATGTAGTAAATGATTTATAATGTCAAATAACTTAGATATTTATAATTTACTAATAGTAAATGATTTCTTAACATGATAGTAATATTTTTTTACCAATCAGTAGTTGGAGTTGTTTTAGCTCAAATGACACCAAACATATCCTTAAATCTTAGCTTAAAGTAAAAATTTGTGAGTTTGATCTCTGTGGATATGAAAGGTATGTGAGTTTCTTCCACTACCTATTTCTTTGAGTAAGAAATTGTTAATTTATTAAGTGAAACTCATACACTATTCAAATTAAAAATAACATATTATGTTCAAAGCATTAAATGGGAATTGAGTTCTCCTTATCTATCGATTGTTATTTTTCTTTTTTTACACAAAACAAGGGAGAATTAAATAGTTCAATTGCTTTTTCACGTGATAGGATGTCTACTCTTATAAATTTTCTCTCTCGCTCCCACCCACCCATATGTTTCCTTATCATGAGCATTGACTATTATCTTCGATCTAAAATCACTTGAAAGAAGAACCCTCATTTCCAATAAATTAATTTGTAACTTCAAATCATCTATGATTAACACAAAATTCCTCCTCTTCAAGATTTTGTATAATATAGGAGCTCTCTTATAGTTTTTTCAGATGCCATCTCTAATATTTAATTTAGAGTTAATAATTTGCTGAATTTTGGCCATATCTTCCTTCTTTGAGACTCCACCTTCAACTCATATAACTACATCATGTTGTGCAGTTGGGAGAAACTCACTGTGAAACTTCTTGATTAGAGTTGTTTTGCCCGCTCCACACATTTCATAAAACGCCAATAATACCCAATTCATCCATCTCAAAGCAATTGCAAAGCTCACTATACTTCAGTTCCAAACCAATAGTCTTAGGGAGGACATCAAAATGCCCTTTGCTTATAGAATCATTTACCTCAGTTGAGGAATTTTCAACTTAACAAGGGGTTTGATAACATATTATCAAAACGGCTCTGATGCCATCATATAGAGTAACCTGTTCTTTTGCTCTTCCTTAAGCTCTTGAGAAATATAAAGTAATGGTATATGGAATTTTGAAAAAATGTTAACAAATAAAATAACAAGATTTGAACAATGAGCTTTTTTTTTTTAAAGAAGCTAGCTTTGAAGTCCATTGTATCTACCTCATGTTGGACCCATAGAGATAACTTTTCTACCTCTTCCCACCTGTTAGAGTGACTAGTCTGATTACATTCCTTCACAATGATTCTAATTTCTGAATCATATTCACTGCTAACTATAGAGCTATATCTCTTATCACATCATGTATTTTAATTGTAATTTTGAGATCCCATGCATGAGTAAACAAGCTCGCACCAAACTTGAAATTATACTTTCTCCTTGTTCTAGGGTTGAAGTTCAAAGAATATTTTGATTTGCTTAGTTTTGAGCTTTGTAAATGGGTCAATTTAGATTTTAGATAACGATTAGGATTTTGCTTATATAATCATTTACCTTAGTTGCGGAATTTTCAACTTAACAAGGGGTCTGATACCATATTATCAAAATAACTCTAAAACCATTGTACAAAGTAATCTGTTCTCTTGCTCTTCCTTAAGCTCTTTGAGAAATACTCCCTCCGGTTCTATTTATAAGCAACTTTCCTCTTGATCTCGCAAAACGAACTGGTAGTTAAAAGCAATAAGTGTGTAAAAAAAGTCATGTTTTTGTTCATATATGCCCCTATTTATGAAAAGAGTATAGGAGAGAGAATAGATAAAAAGTATGAGAGATAATGAGTATTTAATAAGGGTGAAATAGGAAAAAGAAGCTTACATTTTCAGACAAAAAGTGAAAGTTGCTTATAAAAGGGACCAGCCCTATGAAAGAGAAAATTACTTATAAATAGGACTGGAGGAAGTATAAAGTAATTGTATCTAGAAGCTTTGCCTTAAAGTTTTCTTTTAGAAAAATGTTAACAAATAAAGTAATAAGATTTGAAGCTTTTTTAAAGAAGCTAGCTTTGGAGTCCATCCTATCTACCTATGTTGGATTCATAGAGATAGCTTTTCTACCCCTTCCCACCTGTTAGAATGACTAGTCTGAATACCATCCTTAACGACAAATCTCATTTCTAAATCATATTCACTCCCTTCCCCCCGCCTGTTAGAATGACTAGTTTGAATACCATCCTTCACGACAAATCTCATTTCTAAATCATATTCACTACTAACTACAGAGCTATATCTCTTATCACATCATAAGGGCTTGATTGTTCAAGGCATCCATAAATATCAAACTATCCAAGTGGGATAAACCAAAATGAACTCTAAAGAATTGCTCCCTCAACAATAATTAAGTAAGAGAGAGATTGACAGAATTAAAGAAAATGATTAGGTGTTTTAGATATAACAGAGGTATAAATATTATGACTTACTCTCTCTGATCCTTAACATATGACATCTTTAGAAAGTTGATCTTAATTCTAAATATAAGACATAGTTTTCATATTTATCAATTTTTTCCTAATTTATCCTTATTGTCGCTCCCTCAACAATAATCAAGGAAGATAAGGAATAAGCGAATTAAGGAAGATAACTCTGGTATTTTAAAAAATATATGACATATTAACCAATGTAACTAATTTTTTTAATATAATTAAATTAAATAATATATATCTTATATTAAACACGGGAGGAATTACCTTTTTTTTTATCTTTCAACCCAAAGGAGGGAGAAATATTACAATGTGAAGCAAGACATCAATGTAGAGCCAGAAGAATTAGAGTGGCACACACAAACTTCAAATAAAGTAATGTTGCAATTGAAATATGTCTTGATATGGGCATCCATTTGGGCCAAGATCAGCCACTCATTCTCACCTTTGATTTTTGTATTACAATTGAAACGCTGATGAATTCTACATTCTCTCCTCTCTCACTCTAATATACGCAGAAGCAACATTGCTTGGAGGTTAAGGGGTACTACTGCTTATAGACCAAATAGAAAGCACTAAGAAAAAAATGCATCAGCTCTTAAGAGCTTCTAATGCCTCCAGATATCAGATAGATGAACTTTGTGGCAAAATAAATGCATAACTGACAAAGATAAAGGAAAACCACTCGAAATATGCAGATTTCTTCATATCTTTTATAACAAGAACACAGAGACATTTTAGCAACATAAATAATTGCCTCATTTGCTTGGCCTGAGCATTCGCATCTCAATGAGAATGATTTGATTATTTAATGTTACTCAAAGTTCCTAATATAAGAATTAGTTGAAGGATTGAATTTAGCCTTAAATATTATACCTCAATCCATTTTCTGCAAAAACAAGGGATTATTTATAGCCCATTAAGTCAATGTTGAGGGGTGACAAAGAATATTAGATATTAAATAAATCGATATGAGAGGTGAAGCATATGCGGATGTGGTGGGTGTGTCCAAGTCAGAATTCACTCACCGACCCAATTGATTCAGCAATTTTGGTGGCTGAAAATGAAACTTCTGTTTTCCTTTTTTTTAATGTTATTTATCAATTAACAATAATTGACACCGAAACGTAAAAAGAGATTTTTTTTAAAGCCTTCTACGCTCAACTTGTCCAACATCAAGGAACGTTAATATTCAAATAAACATATTCACAAATTCACAAAAAAAAAAAAAAAAACACACACACTCACAAAGTCATAAAGCTTATAATACGGGCCAACTCGCGGGTTGTGCGGTACAGGCCTATACTTTCGCGGGTTGGGAAATCACCAACCCTAACCCGTATATGTGGGTTCGCAGGCTAACCCGCAGCCCATACATTTTTTTTTCTTTTTTCTTTAAATAAAATTGAGAATGAGAATGAGGCAAATTGTTAACAAAAAAAAATGTTCCAAGCCCGCTCACATTGTGTTATGTCTAAGCTTAAATGTCCAAGTCCAAAGTCCAAAAAAAAAAAATTGTTCCAGCCCAATCACACTGTGTCATTTCCAAACTCAAGTGTTCAAGTCCAACAAACCAAAGTCCAAAAGACAAGTAGGCTTATATTATATTAAAAAAAAATTGCAAGCCAGCCCACGGGTTGCACAGTGTGGGCTTGTGCAGCCCACATTTTTTCGAACCTGAAAAACCCCAACCTTAACCCTATCAAAACCCACGAGCTCAATTAGACCAGTTTTACTGGCCCTACAAAGAGTGGAGCATTTGAGGCTGAAGTGGACATGCCTTCAATGTGAAAATTTGATGGCTTTTGAAGCTCTTGTCCGTGTTACAAATCAATACCTCAATTTAAGATTGAAAGGCAGGAAAAAAGTTAAAAACATTAATAACTAGTAATAAATAATATTCTCTCATGTGATTTATATAATTAATTTGTAGAAATTAAAACAAATAGTCAAATTAGATATTTGTAAAAAATATGTTAGTTTTTCTAAAATATATTCTTTAATAATTTATAAATTTTTTTTTATGCATGATGAAAGAAAAAAAACTACAGTAGCAAATAAACGGAACTTGAATAATTTATATTGGAACTACCTTTAGAAAATGAGAAATACTTACATACTCTCAGAGTGAAACATCATTTATGCTCTGGCCAATTAAAATGCAACACCTAACCTAAATTTAATCCTGTCACTCTAATTTTTGCTAAAAAAAAAAACACAGCCCTACTTCTATGGAGTGAAAAGCCCATATCTACATAATTCTTGTTTAGCTTTTGAAATAGCTTAAGAGAGGCAATTTAATGTGAATTTGATTTTGAGGAGAAAAAAAGCTTTGTGTATATAGAAATGAAGATGGGTCGGTGAGATTTGGAGATGGAGAGGCGTGTGGGTGGGGCGGTGAGATCTGGAGATGGAGAGGCACGTGCGTTAGTGGGAGGGTTTCTCCTTCTTCTTCTCATTTTCATGAAAAATAAAGAGTGACAGCTTGGATTAAAGTTAGTCTAACACTACAAAAAAATGATAATTCGTAGTGCTAAAAAAAACCGCTACAAATGTGTGTATTTGTAGTTAGGTAAAACCGTTACAAATTTACAATAGGTCAACTCGCGCCAAGTGGCGCAGGGTAAGGGAATGGAATTTGTAGCAGTTAATAATTTTTAACCACTACAAAATTTGGCACCAAGCTCGCGCCAAATTTGCCGCGGTTATAATACATAAACCGCTACAAAATTGGCGCTAGCTTGGTACCACCTAACACGACAATTGTTGTGGTTATTTTGTAGCAGTTAACCATAACCGCTACAAAGTGTGTTTAAAATCTGTAGCGGTTTAAAGCAATAACTGCTATATAATGTAAAAGGTTTGTTTTTTAGTAATGATTACAAATAACTGCTACAAATGTTTACGTCAAACGAAGTAGGGTTTCCAGATTTGTAGCAGTTGTTGTAGCGGTTTATCTTATAACCGCTACAAAATCTGGCAGTATAAAAGCCGGCCGCCTCCTCCTTACCTCATTTTTCCATTTTGTAAAAAACTTAAGACCAGTTTTAATATAAAACCGGTTTTTATATAAACCGGCCTTTATATAAACCAGCCTTAAATGTTAAAACATTTTAAATTCTCAAAAATTTTAACATTTTAAGACCGGTTCTATTTATAACCGGTCTAAATAAATTTTTTAAAACTGGTTTTTTTTAGAAACGGTCTTAGAAGTTCAATATAATTACAGAATTGCCACCACGCAAATTTTTAAGACCTTATCCGTCAAAATAGGTCTAAATGTGGGGGTCTAAAAAGAGATTTTTTCCACCAGTGGTGGCAATATATATTAATATATTTTTAAACTTTTATATATAAAAATGAATATTTTAGAAAAAAAAACTTAAAATCTATTAGTATTAGTTATAATGCCTATACTTATGCAATGATATCTTCTTTCTTATAATTATTATATTTTTTTAAATAATTTTTTTCATTATCTTCTTCATTTTTTTAGATTTATTCTTTCTTTACCTATTTTTCTCTTCATTTTGGTTTTTAACCTTCTATTTTCTCCTAAAAAATAGCACAAAATAAAAATAAAAAAAAATGAAATCAGTCCAACTGGTTGAACCACTTATTTTAGCGGTTTTAACCGGTTCTGTCCGGTCCAACCGGTCTCATGGTTCAATGAGCAAACCAGACCAGACCATTGACGAGTTCCCGATTCAACTAGTCGAACCGCCCAATCTAATCCTGTTTTTTGTTCTTTGGTGTTGGGAGACGATGAAGCTGGAGGGAGGCCAACAACAAAAAATGTGGTTTATAAGGAGGTCTTTTAAAATATAGATGTAACTGCTGCTATAACGTGTTGTTGTTTGTTTTGATGCAAGCATAGGACAATTTCTGTTACTATTTTATATTCCAATTGCATGGACATTGATGTTTGAACAACGGAGCTTTGTTTTTTTGATGAAATTATCAGTTGTCAAATTTTTTAGTTTAAGCTCTCCATGAGTATTTTGTTTTATTAAGTATAAGCTCCCGTGTAACGCATGGGTAACACATGCTTGTTAAAAAGGAAAGAGTACCAAGGGGTGAAGAATGGAGCTGAACAGGGAGCGCGGGGAGAGTTTTATAACTGTCAAATAAGTATGGTTAGAGGAAATGTAGGGATTATTGGCACACACAAGAAGGGAATGCGGGGATTTAGTTTAGGGGCAATTTAGTATTTAAATGTTTATATTTTAATATTTAACCTTTCTAAATAATTACAATTTTTAATGTCCTCTCTCATAAATATCATTCATCTAGCTAGGTCATTCTTCCTAATTTTCCCAAATTTTAATAAATAACTTTATTCAATGTATTGTTTGATTTATTCATCTAAAGTTGCAGAGATCAAATTTTTTGGGGTTAAAGGAATATTTAGTCTCAGAAATTTTTCTGGGGGCAATTTTTTTTTCAGAAGTGTCGAATCTGGAGCAATTTTGCCCAAGCATTTATCCCAATTAACTTTTACTTTTAGTTGATCAAATATGTTGAGCTGACAGTCCACGTGTCATCTACCTTATTTTTTGTTTTGGATTTAGGTACACATTTGCTTCGTAAATTTTCACTCAGGAACAATGTTGCCTCATGGGTCAACTTAGGAGGCAATTTAATGTCTAAAGCATTAAATTGGAATTGAATTCTCCTTATCTATCAATTGTTCTTTTTCTTGTTTTGTTTTACACAAAATAAGGGAGAATTATTTGTATAAATCGTCAAAGATTTTTTTCCCCCGTCATCAAAGGCAAGGAATTAATTCTAGCCCGTTAAGCCAATGTTGAGTGGTGACAAGGAATATTAAACATTAAATAAATTGAAAGGAAGGGTGAAGCATATGAAAATGAAACTTCGGCTTTTCTTCTTCTTCTTTTTGTTTGTGTTCCATACGTAACAATAATTTGCCTCCAAACATAAAAATGAGATTTCTTAAAGCCTTCTAAGCTCAAGTTGGTCGAAGATCATGGAACCTTCATATTCAAATAAACTTACATTCACAAAGGGTGATCCATATGTGCTCGTTTAGGATAGTTTATTTTTTACTTATTAATGTTTATAATTTATGATTTACGATATACGAAGTAAGTATGTGAGAGGAGTTTTATTTCGACTTACGTAATAAGTGCTTTTTTCCTAAACATAAGCTATTCCAAACACTCACATAAATAATTGATGTTATGAGATTGATAAAGCTTATACTATTGCGGTCCTTAATAAATGACAACTTTAAAGAGTTAATTTTGGTCCTAAATATAAGATATAATTTTCATATTTATCAATCTTTTTTTAATTTGTCCTTATTAATTCTCTCTTAACAATAGTTAAGGAGGAGAGGGAACGAGGGAATTTAGAAAAATGATTAGGTTTTTTTAAAAAAATATGTGTCATATTAACCAACTCAACTAACTTCTTTAATTTAATCAAATTAGATAAATATATCTCATATTAAAAATAGGAGGAGTACTTGCT
Organism: Inga laurina; assembly: GCA_963855925.1. Lineage (NCBI taxonomy): Eukaryota > Viridiplantae > Streptophyta > Magnoliopsida > Fabales > Fabaceae > Inga > Inga laurina. The sequence goes on from OY979713.1 coordinate 36,304,269, forward strand.
AATTTCATCTACATAGACAGAGAATATGTTCTAAACCTTTTGCTACACACAGACAATCTTACAAATGATGTGCATCCACTTTATGTCAGGTTGCTTCTTTTTGAGATCATTCTTTGGTACTAAATGTGTCTTTGATAAGCATCAAAACCATGGTTTCAAACCATAGTTTGCATAACCTAAGACAAAACTCCTCTCACACACTTACCTCATAAGTTGTAAAAGCTATTAAAACAAACTAATCCAAACACACATTAAATAATAAATATGGCCTGAACATTATCATCTCAAAATCAACTTCTTTCATTAGATCTTGCACAAAAACAAATTTGCAGAAAATAGGTCCTGTATTTCCCATTAAACTATCAATAGACTGACAACCGTTTGTTTTAATAGCATCAACTGAGATTTCATGTAATGTTGGTGCAAATGTCCAATTCAGATGTTTGGTTAAGCCTTGTATAATAAAAAGGGGATTATATTTTGTAATGTTAATTCCCTTAAATAGATGCATCGGGATTATACTGTTGGGACATATGATTGGGGATTACAACCCTTGTTGTTAAGCTCACAGCTGACAGTTCGAATTTATTACTTTTACATTTTTAGTTTATAAAATTGTGCCGACTAGCTCTTAAACTCATGTTAAATGTAAACTTGATTAAAATGACAAGCTTACTCGCTAAATTTATCATGTTTATGTTTCTAACTTCAAAAATCATAATAACTCGCTCTTAAACTTGTATTAACATTTTTTATTTATACTCAATGGCTTTATATATAAATTTCATAAAAATTTCTTTGTCGAATAGGATAAATTATGGGTGTTGATGGATTTAAATTTAATAATTTGAATTTAAATTGTATTTAAATAAAATTGTTATCATTTTTATATAATTATTATTTAATTATATATTATTAATATCCACTTATTGATAAAAATAAATTTTTACAAGCTTACTAATTGGGTTCACGATATTAATTTACGTCATTGTAACGAGTTTGTTAAACTTATGAGTTTGACAACATTTATTATAACACATAGGAATATGAAAAAGACATTATTGGCTCTTATCTTATTCATAAATCTCATCCACTTGACCTATTCATTATCATCGTCCATTAAAATTAATTTTTATTTTTATGTTAATTTAATGAAATATAAATAATAATTTGATTCTAGTATTTTTGATAAATATGGCTATGAAAGTCAGTTATTTAAAAACATATTTTGATAGGATGGTATCAGAGCCACTTCGATAATATGGTGTCTGACCTCTCACTAAGTCAAAAATATTTTATTTTTTAAAGTCATCAGCAACCTAATAATCTTCCGTCACAACTTCTTTCAATATATCACACTTGTGTAATAAAATATTCAAGTTCTGGAGCAAATTTTATCCAATAAAAACAAAATAATTTCAATTAACGCGGGATCTAATACCATATTATCATGGTTCTAATGTCATTATATTACTGTGGTTTTTATATTATCATATCAAAATATATTTTTGAATAAGTGACAACTTTTTTTCAATAAATCACACTCATATACTCAAGGTTTGACGTATCTTTAAGTCAATTTAAATAAAATATTTTGGGAAAATTGTACTGAGGTTCCAACTTCCAAGTTAGGAAAAATACTACTAAAAGGTCCTTTCTCCAATTTACAGGCAAATCCCATAGGATTTTTTGGTAGTATAATCGAAATGTCAAAAAACCCGATTACCCTTAGTGTCAATTGCCTCACCTGTCAATAGCCGCCTAATTAGAGATTTCAAGGGACCTTTTTAGTAATATTTTTCCTAACTTGAGGCCTCAGTGCAATTTTCCCAAATATTTTTCACTTAGTAAGCAGTTTGATACCGTATTATTAAAGTGGTTCTAATATCATCCTATCGCATACCATTATATCAAAATATATTTTTGGAATGAGTGGCTTTCAAGATCATGTTTATGAAAAATTCATGAAATTATAGTAAGTGAGTTTTATCCAATCCAACTAAGATATTTACCACTTAGCTAGGCGTTTGATACCATGTTATCAAAGTGGCTCTGATACCATGTCATCAATTCACACCCCACATCATCTAGGATCATGGCAAAAAATTTTCTCCTCAAGATCCAATTTAAATAAAAGAGCTTTGTTTGTCGTGCCATTTTTTATGTCATTTATGATATTTAAATGAGTTTTAATAATTTGTTGAATTTTGGACAAATCTCACTCTAAATTACCTGAACACTCAACCCATATAAATATATTGAATTGTTTGTTTGGGAAAAACATATTGTTAAACTTTTTAAGCAGAGTTATTTTTCTCACCCCACCAACCCCATACACACCAATGATACTGACTTCATCCATCTCAAAGAAGGTACAAAACTTTGCATAGTTGCTTTCAAACTAGTAGTCCTACCCAAAGACCATTCACTTAAAGAATGATGCACAACCGACCTTGAAATGATATCAAAGTTTCCTTTGCTTGTAAAATCGTTTATCCCAGACAACTTCTGGTTCACCACCTTGTGGAGTTTGTAGGAAGAAAGTAAGTCTTCGAGGTGGTGACCCTCAAAACTCGTTGCTTCAATTTTCTGCTGGTATTACTGCGAAATAAGTTGCATATCATTCAGCAGGTTGTTTGTTGGAAGAAAGCCAGTTCTTGAGATAACAACCTCTAAAACATGTTGCTTCAATTTCCTGTTGGCCTTTATCACAAAATAAGCCGCACACCATTTAGTAGGGATTCAAACTTTCCAATCCAATCATTCACTTTATCAAAGCTAATTTTTCTTCTCCTTTCTTTTTCACTTCCCTTTCACTTCTTCCATATTATTATAGCAAGTCGAAAAAGCCTAGGTAGATACAGAACCTTCAAATAAAGAAAATTTTAGAAGTTTTTTTAGTGTTCAAGTAGATACAAAGGTTTCTGATTTAGGTAAATCAAATAAAGAAAATCAAGACTCCATAAGCTGTTTTTGGTATAGAATCCAGTATTTAATAAACTTTTGGTTATGACTAATGTGCAACATTCACTCTCTCTAACAATCTAACCTTATCTCCCCTAGGTCTTACCACCATCCAAATCATAAAAAAGCCGGATGAGAGTTTGCAAATGGAAATGGCATTTGTAGAGGTTTACTGAACTTTTAAAACAAGTTTCAACCAATTTAAATAAAATATTTTCAACTTAGTGAGAGGTCTGATACCATATATCATAATAGCTTTGATACCATGGCTCTATACCATAGCTCTAATACCGCGGCTCTGACACTATAACTTTGATACCATGATTTTGGGTATTTTTCTTTTCTTCTTTCTTTGCTAACTGTCTCATTTTAACTCATCTAAGGAAAAACCAACCAAGCAGAGAATATGATAATGGCTTCTTTCTCTCAGTAAAATTTAGTTCTTAAAAAGTGAAAGCAGAAATTAGTATTTTTTTAATAAGTACTATATTTATATCAAGTTCCTTATATCCATTATATCAAATTATCTAATTACACATAACCATGTGTCATATTTTTTTTATATGGATTTATTGCTAAATGATAATAATTTCAAAAATAGAACACATGATTACATGTGATTAAAAAACTTCAAAAAATGGATATAAAAAACTTGAAATTCACAGGTTTACCATTTACAACATCTCGTCCAGTTAACCATTTACATCCTTATTATGAATTTGTTTAAATTCACAAGTTTGAAATTAGACTAAACAAAATTAAAATGAGAAATAAATTTGTAAGTTTTGCAATTATCTTCTAAATGTCATAAAAAAAATTTATCAAACAATTATCGTTCAAAATATTATACTTTGCTCATGATGACTCAAATTTTGAAATTGATTTTGTGAGAAATAGTTGATAATTTGAAACCTGTAGCAGTTAATAATTAAAATCAAAATTGTCATTCTTTAGAATATATATGTGTTATTTAGTTCTAGGTTGCTTTTGAATAATCGCTTAAATTTTGAAATTGATATTGTGAAAAATATTTAATTTTGAACTTGTAATAGTCCATACTTAAAAACAAAATTGTGATTCCTGATACCATACTTGTTATTCCGTTTCAAAATTTCACCCGCAAAACAGTTGTTGATTTATGAGATCTACCCGTCATTTTCTAAGTCAGAAGTTGTTATTCTAATTCTAAACTTGGTCGTTATTCTTAAATAAATTTTTTCTCGCACCATCGAAGAGTGATTAATAGTGGTGCAAGGATCATCAAGGTTTTGGTTTTCAAAAAATTGTGGGATCAAGATCAACCCACTTCGGCCGTCCCGTCCCAATACTTGAAAACTTAAAAAGCTTCCTAAGATTAACACAAGCTTCCTTTTTTTGAAAAAAAAAAAACAAATAAATTTATATTGGGTTCCACAGTCAACATTCAATGCAAGTCAAGACCAAATTGCGGTAAAGCCAAAATTCCATAAACCGGTTGGTATAAACAAAATACCGGTTTTTTATACCATCATATAGCTTCCCATCTCCAAGCAATATTTTACAAATCTGTCTCCAAAAAACTATGTAATTAAAAACGTCAGCAAAGTAAAGAACAAGAGGGCAACAAATTGAAGAAAATGTCAAAAATTCGTTGATCACTACACAAAGAATTCCTATATAGAGTCATGTACCAGTTTGCATAAGGGAGCCACAAATCAGAGAGGAATTGATGCATTTAATCAATGGCAATGATGAGGAAGCCAACTGATACATACACAAGGCATTGATGCATTTAATCAATGGCAATGATGAGAAAGCCAACTGATACATACATGAGGAAAACTGGGTACAGAGCAAGTGCTTTTCTCCTCGGATTGACCGCGGAACTCATGAAAGGATACGCCGCCCAAGAGCTCCAAGCCAATGTTACAGACACCACAATCACTTTCACCATGACATTGTCCTTTAACATACAGATTAGTGCCCCAACGTCCAAAGGGAACAAACAGTAGCCCAGAAGACTTATACTCTGGAAGAAAATAATATGTCCACCCTGAAATTCAAAAGTAAAAAGGATGAAAAGACAGTATTTGTAATCAACAAACTATGGATAGGTAAACTAACACAGCAGCCCCCAATTTTTGTTTATCCCCAGTAATGCAATTTCTTTGCACAATTGTATCCTCTCCACAGATTAACATACAAGTTTACTGAATAACATCACAGAGAAATATGAAATTGACAAGTTGATACTCAAAATATGACCAGGTGTGTGTGTCAGAGAGACAGAGAGAGGGAGGGGCTATTACCAGAAGCAGCACATTCAGTGTCAAAATTACAGCACCCGCAGCAAGTAAAGCAAAGGCAACAGCAAATACCTCAGACTGAGACACAATCAGAAGCAATTGTTAGCAGGGATTAACCAAAACCAACGCAATAAACCACGTCAACTAGCATACAAAGCATAATGCAGAAAGAAGACCGAGCAGGGTGATACCAAAAAAAAGCTGAGCAAAGTACCAGGGAAAGAACACCTAAACTCGATAAGAACTTAAAAGAAACTCAGAAATGTGAGAGTTACAGTAGTGCATCTCCAATAAAATTTGTAGAACAGCAGATCTATGGGCAACAGTAGTGGCTTGAAAAGGAAGGAATGCCCCATGAGATATAAATCAATTGAAGCTATAAGATACGATCAACAAAGCTTATAATTGCTCAGTTTCTCTGTATAGGAAAGAAATATTTTCTAATCCACGTGTGTGCGCACAGGGAGACACACAGTAAAACTTTAAATGATATCCATCCACACCCACATGTCAAGTAGGTGCTTTATGAGAGAACATTCTCTACGAATGAATGCAATAGATGATGTTCTACATCGTCTAAACTGAGACTTGAACTTGTGGCATTATAAGCAAGGGCATCATATTTAAATTAATATCCTAAGATTTGCTTATTAAAGACAAAAGTAACTTGTGCGTAAAAAACAAACATTAACTAACTAGTTTTCCAAAGCATTACCTTCATTTTAGCATGGTAATGATGGCACCCGATGCGGACATATAACAATATTATTTATTTTGTGTGTGTGTTGTTCTTCTACCCTAGAATTTCTTCCTTCTTTCTAATTTCCCGAATTATTTAGGGAGTTAAATACTTAAATGTTGCAAGGTGCTTGACAATATGTGCATGAGTACATATGATCATGTGTCATTGTATAGGACAAACACTGAAAGGAATACATGCCACATTCTAAAAATTATTGTGCACAGATACAGCATATGTGCATACATATGCACAAACACGTAAAAAATGAAAATGGCCAAGGATACATAGATCAACTCATTTCAATGGGTTCCGAGTAAATCAAATGTGCAGAAAATAAGATCAGCATCTACCATCAAATCAGCAATAAACTATGAATTTTCAAATTCCTACACGTATAGGAGTCATAATCAGGGGGGGAAAGGAAAAAAGAAAGTAGCAAATATAATTTAAAGGAGTTTAGATATTGATGGAAAAATGCAAACCTCTCTACTCCAAAAATCACATCCAACTTCTAGAAAGAGCATGTTTTAAACAAATTATCAGAATGACAACTACGCAAGAACAAGTTGAAGGCACAAACTTTGCAAGAAAATACATCATTTCTAAATCCTAACAAATTTCATCAAATGTCAAGTGGCACAAACTATCCATCACACTTCTGTAAGACAAAAATTAGGAGACCAAAGAAACAACATCTAACAAACTCCTAAAACTGTAATTCATGGAATAACAAATTTGGCATATCAGAATATATATTCTAGTTTTTTTCTCCACCAAAAGAACAATTCTATCATATGGAGATGTACAAATACATAATTCATTTCTTACCCAAATCCAAACAGGAAACCCGGGAAGCCTCTTCTGCTTATAGAAAACTAATCAAATAAATTAATTTTTTTGTACATCATTATCACATTTCCGTATTGAATATCTCTTAATTCATCCTCCAAGAATTGGTAGTTCAATAGGTACGGGACAACAAATGACAACATGAATATCGCTGATCTTAAAAATTAGAGAAAAAAGGGCCTCGAAGCCAGACATGATCAGAGAAAAATCAAGAAGCCAAATTGTCAGAAATTACAACTCAAATAAACACTTAGAAATTCTAGCATGGACTTCATATTTAAAGTCAAACTAAGCCCTCCAGTTAATGCATCAGATGAAGAACCTATATGAACCAAATTTCAAGATATAATGAACACTCAACTTTGCAGAAACGATATGAGAAAATCACGGAAGGGGTGAAAAAAATTGATCTCGTTGTGCTTGCTTACCTTCTTAACAGAAGCAGACCATGACAGAGTAAGACCCAGAAACACGATAAAGAAGAAAGGCCCCCACAGATCCCAATCCCGCAAAGCCTTCCCAGGGTCTTCACGGAAGGGGTTGGGAAACACAACCAGCTTCAGATTACTAACAATCCTCGAAAGATCCCTCTTGACAGTGTCCCAAACCGGCTCTGTAAGCGTATTAGGAGCGGAGCCAAACCCATCGGAAGCGATGCCCGGACGGCCATTAGATGATGAGGTTAGAACCGGAGGCGCCGCCGGCACAGGTGGGGACTTCTGGTTGGAGGATTGTTGTGGAGCTTGCGGTGGCGGTGGTGGAAGATTAGAAGGAACGAATGGGGAAGATGATACCGGAATTGAAGCTCGAGGAGGACTGGGGGGTCTGGCGGGAAGAACTGTGGCGGGACTTGATTGGACGCTGGCATGAATGAGATTCTCGATCTCGTCAATGTCGGACTGCGACGAAGGGTGGAGGGGTATTGTATCGCTGTTAGACATATTTTAGCTCCGAAGAAAGAGGGATTTACGGGGATCTAAGGAGTGAAGCGAAGAGAGACCTGGTGAGAAAGAGAGATCAGAACTAGCGCGCTTTGCTATTTTGGATCGGAGAGATTGGGAATTTGGCAGACCGGCACTCGCAAGAAAATCGGTTAATCGGTCGCGGGTCCTTTCAATGGGTCGGATTTTTTTGTCTTAAATGGGTCGGATTTAGATCTGCAACTTTTAGTCCATGATGGAATGGAAAACAACTCAATTTTTGGGGATTACAAAGACAAGCTTAAAGCTTGAAATTGGTACAACTGTCTACTACTTAGACATTTACTCTAGATTCATGTGGCAACGTACCACATTCCAAGTTAAACAAGTCCAAACATGAGACAGGCGATGTCAACAAAATGAGTGAATTTGAAGTTATCTCCTGAGCCAATTTTATAAAGTAATTGATGAATATAAGTCCTTCTCAATAACAATGAGTGATCTCTAGATCCCAATTTGTAAATATGAAAGATCTGACTTCCTGAATAACTCCATACAGAGGGTGGTCTATCCCACAATCCATTAAGAGCAAGTGTAAGGCTTTCATTGAATTTGTATATACTCTAATCTTGTCGAATCTCATTTGATGACAGATATGCAGTCCTCAATGGATAGCAATGAGCTCCGCAACAATTGGGTCAGTTTGTTCTAACTTCTGTTGAAATCCGCATACCCAATTTCCCACTACCTAATATTAACAATAATCCTATATGTTTTAACATCTCCATCTTCACTGTTAACAACACCCCCATATCATCACCCTGTATTTACTATCAACAACAACACAATTTATTTTAACATCTCAATCTTCACTAATAACAACACCCCCCATAGCATCACCCTGTGTATATTATTAATATCAACACAATGTCTTTTCACATTTCCATCTTCACTAATAACAACACCTTCTCCCAACCTTATTATCAATGACTGCTGAAGTTTATACTGACGCAACACCCATCAATGTTCACCCCTTAATCAATCATGAACAATGAAAAAGGGACAATCTTCAACAATAATGCAACCAAACATAATGAAATCGATCACACAACCATCAACATTGTCCCATTACCTTAAAGCCGCTACCTTTTCTCCATCTTCACGTAAGAGCCCCTTTACCTATAAAACAAAACATATGATATGATAAACTTCAATCACAAACCACAACCAGTTTTCCATATACATTGAAGAATCACAATACAAAAATGATTTCTATCCCAAAGTTGCTTACCTATGGCTCAACTCTCCTTTCTGTCACTTTTCCTCTTCCGATATTATCACTTTTTCACACCAGCTTCACTCTCCTCTAGAGCTGAGAAATTGGGCCAACCCGTTTAGACTTGAGCCTGTCAAGGCCAAGCTTATGATTTAAAGCCTCCAAAAGGAGTCGAGCCTAAAAGGGCTAGTCCTGTAGGGCCACAGGCTTAAAAGGGCAAGCTCTTTTAAGCCAGTTTAATTTTTAAAAAAATAAATTAATATATGTAATATCATTATATCAAGTTATCAATATGAGAGACACCTAAGTACTTAATAGAGGCTAATAATTATTAAATGGTTTGATTTATTTGGTGTTCTGCAATGGTTTATTCGTTTAAACTTAAAAAAAAAAAAGGCCAATTTGGATGTTAGATAATTATTTTAACTAGAAATTTATGAGTTTTAAAAATAATGCATATCAATTTAAAGTAAAATAATAACCAAATTGTAAAACTTAAAAGTGAATTTTATTTGAATTAAAATGAGTTTAGGCCCAAGCCCGTGAAGAGTCGGCCTTATAGGGCTGCGGGCTTCATAAATTGGAGGTTTTACAAGAGTCAAGCCTAAGGCCGGCCCATTTAGGCTCAAGCCTGTGAAGGGTCAGTCCTTATTCTTGGCTATACTTTCCTTCCACTTGTACACCCTCTATATTTCTTTTGCCTACCATTTAACTGAGTGCATTATCGTCTTTTGCTTAAGATTTTATATCATGGGAAACTATGAACCCTTAGTGAATGAATGAAACCCAGGGGTTGCCAGGGTTTTTATTGTACACTTTGATATGTATGAATGCGATTCAACTACACAGGGTAATTATATTCGAAACTTGAATTTGAGACCAGAATAGGAATGAAATTTTGAAAGAGTTTGTGAAAACCCTACCATAAGGATGAGAGTTTGAAATAAGTTTAATTATTCATTGGTCTCTAATTCATTTTGATTACGCCTTTTCGAATCATAATTATGATTTCACTGTTGCTCTAATTTGGGATTTCAGAAATTGACCATACAACTTTGTCTTTTGTTAATTTTGACTGTATTTTTCTGGATCTTCCCCTGTTTTTTTTTTTTTTTTTTTTGGGTCTATCACCATTTTATATGAAGTTTAAGTATGTACTATTTATTCAAATTACAATTGGGTAAATTATTAGACAGAGCTTCAGGTAAAAAACATTGCGGATTTGGTAAAACGCAGCACATTTACCCTTTGTTAAAATATTTTGGACATCTCAAACCTTGGGACTAGATAAAACATATCGTAACTTAAGTTATGATCCTTGAGGTAGCAATTGGGTTGTCAAATTTACAATTTTATTAAAAAAAAATTGTTGCGTTAAAATTTCAAAACGTGAAACTCATTATCATAATATTTTGCCTGCCATTATCAAATATAATATTACTAGAATATAAAATACATAACAAATTTTTCCATTATTTTCCTGTAACTTAAAGTGTTTTACAGGACTATTCTTTTTTATTTTTGTAATTTGATAAGCTCAAAAATATAAACGTATACCAATATCAACTACGCCCACGATTAATGCAACAGGCTCAATCATTAAATTATAAAAATCATAAATATACGGACACAAGAATTGATTTAAATTTTAAAATGAGGCGTAAGTTTTTTTTTTCTTTTTTGTTGCCCAGCCGGTTTACTGGAGTTTTGCCCCGATTACATCAGGATCCAACCCGCGTCGCGCACCTGGTTATGGTGGAAGAGTCTCCCAATGGAAATTTTCTGCATACATAAGGTTTGAACCCCAAAACCTTACTTAAACGGAACCAAACCGCTTACCACATAGACCAACTTTCAATGAGGCGTAAGCTTTATCAATAATAAATAAAATTAAAAGAGATCCATCAAGTGAGCCCATAATATTGAATTTGTCCCTTACTCCATAGGAGTCTACATCTGACCAGAAAATGGTCACCAATGTATCAATTTATTGACCATGACAATAAAAATCATATGCTGGACAATGTACATGGCAGTATTAAAAATCGGCTTAAAAAATATTACCATTACAAAAATATTTCAAAACTGGGTTCTCTCTTTCCCCTTGCTGCTTTCAAAGATTTCACAAATGCTACAAGTTCCTCTGGTCTCCCTTTATGATATATGATTGGGCTTAAAAAAAATGATAACCCACCATGGGTTCTGAAAATAATTTAAAATGATGAGTTAAACAAGCCCCCAAAAGAAGAGAGTGGAAATGACCATGTCAAGGCTTGAGCGCAAGAGCAAGACCGAACTTGGTGGATGAACTTGAGACCTTTGTGTAGTCACATTCAGCTGAGAGAGTTATGAGCGAATTAGGCCTCCACACTCGTTGGCATTGGAATGCAGCCTTGCCATCGTTAGTGAATCGAGTCTTTACTACGGTGCCGGGACTTACTGTCTGTGAGGTTCCAATAGCAAATCCGTTCTCAAACGAAGAAAATTTGTGAGTCAGCTCTGCAGCAACTGTTAATCCATCCGACCGGTCCACATAATGAAAGTAAGAAGCCTTCAGGGCCTGTCCTTTCTCAGCCCTGCATTAACAAAGAACGAAAAGTCGCATTGTTTTGTTCATTTTTAAATACCAGAGCAGATAAATCTAAAAAATTAAAATTTATTATCAGCTGCATAATATGTCCTCCACTATACCCAACTAAAACGGACGTCCATGCCATGAATGTTATCTTATATCGAGATAGGATTTGTCATCCACAACTTTTGAGTCTCAGGATTCAGTGATAATGATTAATAACTAAACTTTCCAAGTCGCTAGACTTGTTCCAAAAAAACAACTCACTTTTTTTCTCTTGACAAAAATTTTCCGAATCACAATTCTTGCAATGAAAATAAATCTCAGGGGAAGGTATTCAGAATTTCAGATACCAAGTTGAGGGTTAAAACCAACCAATAGCAGGGGTAACCAAATGACCTAAATGTCTACTTGTTAACATACACAAATAATTCTTTGGTAAAATTATTAAAACTTGAAAATGATGATATTGAAATACTAGAAGAATAATATTAAACCGATAAACATGGTCCATAACACTTACATGATAAGTGCAACAGAGTAATCTGGTTTATTGAAAGTAATCCCAGCATTATATTTTGTAAATGATGCAGATGCTGTACTAAATCCAACTTCAGCACCCGCATAGAGATCCTTGGAACCAATAGTAGCTGAAAGCTCCAAGTGTGGGGATGGATTCAAGCCGATACTAGAATCAAAGACAGCATGAGGATGAAGATACTGGACATCCAGCTGAAATGATATTTTCAAGGTTAGATGCAGAGTATAAATGCCTATATAAAATTGTTCCAATGTTCTCTAGTAATACCCAAATAATTCCCTTTTTCATATAAATATGTATTACACAGAACAATGTTCCAACAAATCTTCTACCCCACAAAAAAGAAAAGAATGCACTCTCTTGAATCAAAATAAGGGAATAAGTGAATTTTAGAAGGTCAATACTGTTTGCCATATAAGTGTTTGGGAAACATCCAAACCGTGGTTTCAAAAGCTATTTTCCGCAAGTCGAGACAAAACTCCTCTCACATACTTACCTCGTAAATCGTAAAAGATATTCTCAAAAGCTAATCCAAACACACACTTATCTAAACTTTGCACAATAGTTACAACATCTCAAACAACTATCATGAACACCATGTCAAGCACATATTTTTTGGGCATAACTTGATGAATATGATCAAGTTATTGATTAATTCCTATAGATTTAAGGGCACGAGAATCAGAGAGCAAAACGTCTTGCTTTATTATTTGGTAACGTGGCTGTATATATACATTCTCATGCAACGGAAAAGGCGAGATATTCACGTAACAAGACGCGTGATATTCTCGGATCCATGCAAACAGCAACTAAACGTGTAACAGATTTTCAAAATACAATATTCAAATCATATTCAAATATTCAAATGAAGTATCTATTGGTTGACCTATTCTCACACTCCCCTTCAAGTTGGCGCATAAAGATTTACAATGCCCAACTTGCTAGTGATCGTTTGGTACTTGTCTCGCCCAAGTGGTTTAGTGAAAACATCTGCGAGCTGCGTCCTTGTGGAGATTTTCGTGGGTTTGATTTCATTGCTCTGTACGCGTTCCCGTACAAAATAGCAGTCCATTTCGACGTGTTTGGTACGTTCATGAAAGACCGGATTTGCTGCAATGTGTAAGGCAGCTTGATTATCACAGAACAGGGTGGTTGCCTTTTTTTGTGGTTCTCCGAGCTCATCTAGCAACCATCGCAACCAAATTAGTTCACTCACAGTGTTTGCCATTGCCCGATATTCAGCCTCTGCCGAGGATCGTGCCACGACGCTTTGTTTCTTTGACCTCCAAGAAACCGGGGATCCACCTAGCGTGATGTAGTACCCTGTGCATGATCTTCGTGTTTGTTTACAGCGACCCCAATCAGCATCACAATATCCCAAGAGTTCACAGACCCCATCGTTTCTCAATAAGATACCTTGTCCAGGAGTGCCTTTTAAATAACGTAGAATGCGTTCCACAGCATTCATGTGTGTGCGTGTGGGTTTGTTGGAATATTGGCTTAAAACGTTTACAGGGTACACCAAGTCTGGTCGTGTGACAGTAAGGTACAGTAATCGACCTATTAGTCTTCGGTATTGACCTTCATCTACCACTTCATCATCTGCGGGAGGGTCTAAACTACAGTTTTCTTCCATAGGAGTTAGACTCGGGCGACAATCTTCCATTTTGGCATCTTTGAGTATGTCAAGTGCATATTTCCGTTGATTAAGAACAATGCCTGTTTTGAGCTTGGTAACTTCAATTCCCAAGAAATATTTTAGAGCGCCAAGGTCTTTGATGCTGAATTTTGCATGAAGGTGTTTCTTGACCGCTGCAATCATTTCTGGACTATTGCCTGTAACTATCATGTCGTCGACGTAGATCAATACCGCTACAAACACATTCCCTTTCCTATAGATAAGTAGTGAATGATCAGCGCGTGATTGATGGAAACCTGTTTTGAGTAGCACACTAGTGAACTTGTGATACCAGTTTCGTGATGCTTGCTTGAGTCCATATAACGACTTTTGAAGGCGACAGACTCTAGTATCACCTCGTGCAGCAAAGCCTTGAGGTATTTGCATGTAAACCTCTTCCTCAAGTTCCCCCTGCAAGAAGGCGTTGTTGACGTCCATCTGATGCATCTCCCATCCTCTTTTGGCGGCGATTGCAAGAAGAGTTCGAACAGTAACTAATTTTGCTACTGGCGCAAAGGTCTCATGGTAGTCGATCCCTTCCACTTGTGTGTATCCTTTGGCCACAAGACGGGCTTTGTGGCGGTCAAGTTCGCCGTTGGGCTTGAATTTGCATTTGTAGACCCATTTTGAACCAATGGCTTTCTTCCCTGGAGGCAAAGCCTCTAATGTCCACGTACCATTACGTTCCAAAGCCTCAATCTCCTCTGTCATGGCTTGGCGCCAGCAGTCATGGCGAATAGCATCTGTAAAACTTTTGGGCTCGTTGTGGGCTGTAATGGCTCCCAGAAAGGCTTGGTGTGAAGGGGAAAAATTAGTATAAGAGATAAAGTGGGATAGAGCATGTACCTTCGAGTTTCCTGGAACTGGATTGGACTGTGATGGGACTACAGATTTTGGAAGCTCCACAGCATAATCTTGAAGTTTCTTTGGTAGTGTTCTTGGCCGAGAGCTCTTGCGAGGTGCATCAGGTGAGCTTGTGGTAGGTGTGGCTTGATAATTTTCTTCACGTGGTTCAGAGGCAAGACAAGGTATAGTTGGAGAACAAGAATGGTCATAGATGACATCATCATCCCAAAAGTCAATAATGTTAGGTCGGGCCCACTTGGTCTCTTCTTTATTGGTAGTGAGGTATTGAAAGGGAAATTCCTTTTCATAAAATATGACGTCCCGAGAAACTACAACCTTCTTTTGCTCAAGGTCAAAAATTTTGTATCCTTTCTGTCCGACTGGATAGCCAACGAATACTCCTCGCCTGCCACGTGCATCAAATTTATCCCTAACCAAGAGATCTTTATAGTAGGTGAGACATCCAAAAGTTCTCATGTTGTTGTAGCTTGGTCTTGTGCCAAAAAGAATCTCATATGGTGTTCGATTTTGGGTTGCTTTGGTTGGTATGCGATTGATGATGTGGACAGCGGTGAGCACGCACTCCCCCCAGAATTCTTTTGGTAAGTGCGCCTCAAATCTTAAGGCCCGTGCCATCTCAAGGATGTGGCGGTGTTTGCGCTCGACAACACCATTCTGTTGCGGCGTATATGTGCAAGTAGTCTGAAGTAGAATACCCTTAGTTTCATAGGTCTGCAACATCGTGTTCGATTGAAACTCACTCCCATTGTCGGTTCGCAAGCGTTTCACCCTTTTGTCAAATTGTGTTTCAACCATATTGAGGAAGGCCGGAAGGAATCGGCCCACTTGTGATTTGTTCTGCATGAGATAGACCCATGTTGCTCGACTATGGTCGTCAACGATTGTGAGAAAGTAATGAGAGCCACAGAGGGATGGAATTTTGTAAGGTCCCCATATGTCACAGTGAATGAGTTCAAAACAGGAAGCACTTTTTATTGAACTTTCTGGAAAAGATAAACGAGCTTGTTTGGCCTTCATACAAGGATCACAAGATTTTATTTGCTGAAATTTAGATGCATTAGAAAGGAAATCTAAATTTGCAACTTTTGCATGAGAGGTGTGGCCGAGTCGTTGGTGCCAATTCGGATACTGCTCTGCTGCATCTCTAACGACTAGTGCCCTCCGTTTCGGTGGTAGTGGTTCCAGTACGTATAGTCCATCACAGTGCCTCCCCAGTCCAATCAGGTTCCTCGAGTGTAAGTCCTGTATCACACAAAAATCTCTTGTAAAGTGCACAACACAGTCATAATCACGAGTTATTTTACTAATGGAAAGTAAATTGCACTTGAAGCTGGGGATCTTTAGAACATCATGTAGTTTCAGTCCATTAAATAATGTCATGGACCCTGACTCGTTAACGGCTATGCTTTGCCCGTTTGGGATTTGAACTGGTCTGTGACTTCCTCGCTTTCCATCAGGTGTTAATGTGTTGCTGCAGGTGATGTGGTTGGTAGCCCCGGAGTCGATAATCCAAGGTTTATGAGAAGAAAAAATACCTGCCATGTTGGCACTGGGTTGAGCTGGCTGGTTGTTTGGCGTAGTAGAACCTTCCTTGCTGAAATACTTGGCCAATTGTTCGAATTGGTTCAGAGAAAGTCCTGGAATAGGGCTATCTTCCATTTCGACGAGTGCAGCTCTAGGACCTCGGAAGGAGCCATGTCGTTTGTCACGTCCGGATCTTTTCCAGTCCACTGGGTACCCAATGATTTCATAGCATTGATCCTCATTATGGCCAGTCCGATGACAATGCGCACACTTCGGTCTATCTTTTCTTGAGTCTCTTCGGTCCGTTGTTTCCTTTTGATTTCGTGGGTGTTGCACATGGAATGCAGCACCTTCATTAGTGGGTCGTTGCATCGAGATCTCACGTTGCTTCTCATCGTCGGCCACAAGGTGATATGCTGTTCCCAAGCTTATCATGGGGTTTGTGCTTAGGACTTGTGTACGAACCGTGTTGAAGCTCTCATCAAGACCCATGAGAAAATCATAGAGTTGATCTCTTTCTCGCATTTGTGTTATCTCCTTCTGGACACCACACGTGCATCCTCCACACCTGCACTTTGGCCACAACATTAAGGAATCCATCTCATCCCATAAAGCCTTCAATTTGGTGTAGAATGACGGCACGTTCTGTCTCTCCTTTTTCAGAAGAGCCACTTCTCTTCTCAATTCATAAAGTCTCGGCGCACTTCCTTTCCCGAACCTTTCTGCAAGGTCTGCCCAAATTTCGTGTGCCGTTTTGGCGTACCGCACGCTGCTTCGAACTTCTTTCCCCATCGCAGTCTTGAGCCATCCCTTCACCATCGCATTGCATCGCATCCATATGGCCAGGTTCGGCGAGTCCGCGGTTGGCATCTCGATTGAACCATCGACAAAGCCCATCTTGTTCTTGGCAAAGAGAGCGTTGCTCATGTCGCTCACCCACTCACTATAGTTGCTTTCGTCTAATAGTTCACTGACGTAGATTTGCCCAGGGTTGTCCGACGCATGTAAAAAATACGGTGACGTTGTGTCATTGAATGAAGCACTGTTTCTCTCTCTCTCGGGTTCAGTCACAGTAGTCATGGTTGGTCCTCAGGATATCCGCTCTGATACCATATAGATTTAAGGGCACGAGAATCAGAGAGCAAAACGTCTTGCTTTATTATTTGGTAACGTGGCTGTATATATACATTCTCATGCAACGGAAAAGGCGAGATATTCACGTAACAAGACGCGTGATATTCTCGGATCCATGCAAACAGCAACTAAACGTGTAACAGATTTTCAAAATACAATATTCAAATCATATTCAAATATTCAAATGAAGTATCTATTGGTTGACCTATTCTCACAATTCCAAAACAAATTAGCTCTTACACATTGTGTAATTGATTCCTTTCACGGTTATGAAACTGGGTCTGCCTCTTAAGTCATGACAGTGATAGTGGTAAACTAAAAAAATTCACAAAGATAGAAAGCCAAATATAACATTTAATGTATTTGCAAAATGCAAATGCCTGGTCTTAATTTTCTGTCCTATGAAGACTAGTAGGATAAAAAGTAAGGGAAGTTGGGTTATACTCACCTTGCCTGACTTGTGATCAGGTATATTGAAGCTCAAGGCCACTTTTGTGTTAGAGAAGATATCATGGACAGTCACTTTCGTTGATACCTGATAAAATATAACATTTTCATGACGCATCACAATAGTCACCAATTGCAGTATAGTGTATATAATAATCTATAAATGTAATGAAAAGTAGCATACCAGTTCAAAAGGATAGTATCAAAATTTCTTACACTGGAGTATGTATCAATTTTCACATCAACGGTAGTATTTTCATTCTTGTAAAGGGTATTGATATCACCAACAAAAATTTGATCCTTCTTGAAACCTGTAGCTGTAAGACCCTGGAGGATGAAAATTTAAATTTGAAATCATGAAAGCTAGACAGCAAAACAAACGAGGGTTGTAATGGTAAATTTTTCATCAACAATCATTCTTCTCAGTTATCATTCCCGTGAGAATATGTAAAACAACCAATGGATTCAAAGCTACATGTTGTCAAGTTCGTAAAAAGATAAAGCACAAAAGGAAAACAAAGCAATCTACCCTGGAAGAGCCAGTGTTATGATCCCTCTTTTGCTCAATTAACCAAAAATTATTGAAATAAAAAAATGGATTCAAAGATTTTTAGTTTATTGAATTAAATTTTGTCGTTAAAGTGACAAATGTACAATAGCATAATTTAGTTAAATATGCAAAATGAGAGTCAACACTTTTGGTGTCATCTAACAAATATTTTTACTAAGGGATGTTCAATATATGTTTAATCAGAGTAGATAAAATAAGAGACAATCATGGGATAGTGAAACCAAGGAAGTTTTAACATCAATTAAGGATCAAGTGTAAAGTGAAAATAAAGATTAAAATAACATATAACAAATAAAACAGCAAAACACATGAAAAACTATACCAATCCAGAAGAGCTTGGAATTGACAGACTAAACTTCTGATTAAAATTGTAGTCCTTGTACAAGAGATCTGCAAAAGAATCAGAATATTAGTACCTTCAAAAAGTCTTATGTATAACTTTGCTGACGATTGGAAATCATTTTGTTAAAAAAAAAAAATTTGGAGGGGGGGGGTGACAAAGTTTGTCATATACTCATGCAATTTTACAAGTATATATCAAATTAAAATAAAGAAGACAATAATCTAGACAAAGTGATGTAGGCATGATTGACAGACTAGAATCAAGGAATTGGGTGGCATAGTTCCTGCTTCGAATATAATCCAACCACTATGCATGACTAGACCATATCTCCTAAGTTTAGGCACAACCACCCAGAGAGCCACTATTGGAGATATACATATACAAGGATGGACTGTCTTGCATACAATGAATTTGAAAATAAAAGTCTAGGCAGTGTGATTGGACAAACATATCTTTGAACAAAGGGGAGTTTTTCCTCCATAATTTGGAGTTCAAACACATCAGAGTGGTGAATTTCCTCTTCCATTCAATTCTTAAGAAATTTGGGACATACTAGATAAGAGCAGATTGCCTCCTGTTGTCTGTATTTTAGCATAGCATGCAGGTTGATTCGGTCCTGCCTAAAGGTGTTAGCCTTTTGGCACCTCGGTAAAGGTAGCTCCCCTCACAATGTGAGAGGAGATGAACTTTGTTGAGCACCTCGCCAGCACTAAGGCAAGCGGACTGGATAAAGAATTCTAGGAGTGAAGATTGTATAAGGCTTTTATTCATACAACAACGCAGGAAGATTGAAAATTAGAAAAATACAAAGAGCACAAGGAAATCAGAAAAGCCAGTGACCTAGTTATACATACAAGTAAACATGTAACATTAGGCTGCCCTACAGATACGATGCAGATGCAATAGATGTGAGATACACAATAACAGATTAGAGAGTGAGGGATCCTATCTCTCCACAAAAAATTGGCACGAACTTGTATGTGTGGGTATAACATGAAGAGCATCGTTTAACAACATAACACGCAAAAGGGGCATGACAAGGTTTCAAATACATGCTTACCTCTTGCCCTTTTACCAATGTCAGAAAATGGCGCTGGACCCTTGGCCATAATTAGTCAGAAAGAAGTATACTGCACCTGGCATTCCACAAATATTAAAAATAAAATACTAATAAAACAACAGAATAAAATGAAGGAATACAGTAAGATCATAATATTACCATGCATTGATATGTGCACAAATGTCAGGGTCATAATAATGTCTTTCTAACAAGTTACAACACATTACACAAAATAAAATCATCCAGCAATTGAAAACATGTTGAAAGCACTGATGAACCTACAAGCCATTAGATTTTCTTGTCTCTAAAAAACAACCATGCCAACAGAAAAGGGAGATCTGCCTGTAACAACTACTGGAAGCCTCAGGGTTTATAAGCTCCATAAGTTTATGGACACGTGAATAATATCATATGAAATTGTGTCAATGCTCTGCGGAAAAAGTTCTCAAACAAATAACAGATGTAATAAAGCCAAATATCATGAAAAAGTTCTCAAACAAATAACAGATGTAATAAAGCCAGATATCATGAAAAATGAAGGCACTTTAATGCCTCAGCTGCTCGAACAAATTCCCAAATGGTAATGCCCAGGCGTAAATCTCTTTAGAAGCAACCACATCGAAATACCAAGAGAAATAAGCTCAAATAAAGAAAGTTCCAGGGGACAAAAGGGGGAGACAAATACAAAGAATTCTCATAGCTACAAGAAGAATCCCTGGTGATCGGTTTTATATATTCGTCGAAGCTTCGAAAGAAGAAGATGAAGAAAAATTGTTCTTACGGCTTGAAGGATGGTGAGCGGAGAGGAAACGCCGCCGTCAAACCCTGATTGCGGTTCCAACTATCGCCGCCGAAGGTCCAAGCTGTTGTCTAGTGCGTGGGTATGGCGCAGCTGGCCGCAGAGTCTGTGGACTGTGGAGACTGGAGACAGTTTGATGCTCGACCAAAAAGAAGAGGCCCAGGTCAAAAGAGCGGACCCGAAGCCGAACCCCTGTGGCGACGTGATGAGAGGATGATTGTTGCACATGACAGTGACCCAGCTTAATCACGGACCAATGACGAGTTTGGTTTTGTTTAAAAGTGTATTTTTATTCTTTCACAAAACAAAAGTGCATAATTATTCTCAGCTTTTTTTTGTCACATAGGAGAAAAAGTTTTAATTATAAAATACTAAAAATTAAATAATCATTTATATATATATATATATATATATATATATATATATATATGTTTTTACATAAAAATAAGGCAACGTAATTTAGTTATTTCTTAAAAAATCTAACAATAACACCATGTCATTATAAACATGTGCTTCAAAGTATTCCTTCATTCTTTAATATAAGATATAATTGAAATTTTTTTTAAAAAAATTAAGGAGGCTGAATAAATTACTTAATCATAACACATTTTATATACCATTAGATTATATATCAGTATATAAATCAGCAAAATCAATTTAGAGAAAAATGATAAATATAAATACTTTAAAGTAATTTATTTATTTTCTTCAATTTCTCAAAAAAATAAATAAATTTTTATATTAAGGACCAAAGAGTATTTAATAACATTTTTCAGGATGTTTTCTCTCTCTTACATTATTTAACAAGCATATAAATTGAAAATTAAGAAGAGTGAATATAATATTTGGTCCTTCAAATTTGTACTCATTTTAGTTTTAGTTCCTCAATTTTTATTTCCTTTAAAACACCGGTTTCTATAACTTAAGAAAAATTTGAATCAAAATTTGTCTTTACAAAGATTAAAACTTATAGTTTAAAACTTAAGGAATCAAAATTAAAATAAATATAAAAAAAACTTGATGGAGCAAAATGTTATTTAGCCAACGTAGAAAGATAAACATGGTGTACCCGGCACCATTGGCAGCAGCAAGAACTTGCCCATAGCATAAAACCTTTACATGGTAGTGCCATTTTAGGCTCAATACCCTCCTCCCCTGTATTCATAATCTTGTGTCTCCATCCCTGACCCTGTTTCTCTATCTGAAGAAGTAGAGAATATAACCCATATTCCCCAAAATCAACCTTGTTTATTTCACGTTTTTTTTTTTGTAAAATAAATAAATAAACAAAATGGTAAAAAATTAACTAAAATGTGTGCTTAGAAAAATTAATGAGCCTAATTTAAGGTATATGATACAACTTTGAAGGTTTCATACTATCAGTAAAGTTGAAGTACTTGAGCGTTCGAATCCACTTCTCCTGATTCTTCAGCAAATGCACGGCGATCGTGTCCGGCCACAGCTCGTGCGTGCACGCCGTCCGCGGCTCCGGAAAATTGTACATCGACCACTTCCCGTTGAACCTGTTCTTCCCTCGCCGTCCCTCCCTCATCCACTCTCCGAACACCTTATCCTCCGGCCCCTCAAAATGCTTCCTCGGAATCTCCGACTCCTTTATCCACTCCGCTATGTCCCACGACACCAAATACCCCATCCCCGACATGTAATCCTTAAACGGATCCATGCTCCGGCAAGGAATCACATAACCGTAATACAGATCTTCCCTCGGCAATGGCTTCAGAGATTCCACAAAGTTTGGTAGCCTCAAGAACGTGTCATCATCGGCTTTCATCACATAGTGATACGGCGGGTACGGCCGGTCGGTGTCGTTGAAGAGATCAGGGAGACTGGAGAAGTACGTCAGGGTTTTACCTTTGTTCATATTTTCCGGGCAATTGAGGATTATAATGTCGTCGTGTCGCATGATTTCTAATGCGACCAGAGTTTTCTGGTCTTCTTTTGTGAGGTTGCAGAAGACGAATTTCACGTCAATTTTTGCGCCTTCCACGGATTGAACGCCGTAGACTAGACGGAGGAAGTGGCGCTTGAGGTACTGGTCGGGAAGTGTGAGGATTCCGATGAGAATTCGAATGTCATCGCCGCCGCCGGTGGAGGAGTAAGAAGAAGAGGAAGAAGAAGAATTATTGGCTGCATCACAACCTCGAGTGAATCTTAAGAGGTCCTCGATGCGAGCTTCGTTAATGGAGGCATAGATGCAGAGGGAGATGATGAGGAAGAAACAGAGGATGATGAAGCGTCGTTTTTCTGACTTGAAAGGCTTCATAATTTGATGAAAGCAAGATTGAAGTTTGTGCTGCTCTGAGAGATCGACGCTTCGACAATCTTGTATACTAAATAAATTCCAATGTATCTTAGGTTGTACGCACTAGTTTGTGTTCATTTTCGTGCTTCTGGGATAACCCCTTTTGACTTCTTATAAGATCTGAAATAATTTCTTACAGAGATATAAAGGAAAATCGAAACTTAGACTTTAATCGTGTAAATATAACATGAAATAAAATGGGGTGTGACATAATTAACAGGGGAGTTTTGAGCTCGAGAGAGGAATAATGATTTGATATTGCCCTGACATGAAGAAACGAGTTAATGGAGCAGAACCTGAAAGTAGGGGTACACGCATATTCAATCACAGATTCATATGCGTTGAGACGTGGGTGAGTGGTCAACTTTACGTAAATTAGGCAAATTTCAAATTTGCATATTATTGAAAGAACAAGTTATGGAGAGTGAGAGGGTTGAGCATCATTCACGCCATACTTGACTATGAAGCAACCCACATTATAATTAATTGACCCAATGTATTCATATTATTATATACTCCCTATATTTTTTTTATAAGTAACTGTGTAAAATAAAGGGATAGTTGAGATTAATTAAAAATAATAAATATGTTAAAAATGTCATGTTTCTTTTAAATATATGGAAGTAGATCCTCTCATCGTCTCATTATCTCTCATGAGCCTTTCTGGATTGTTGATTGGGAAAAGGAGCTCATCTGGACCATTGATTGGGAAGAGGAGAGTATAGTCGAAGGAGTGATAACTTAATAATAAGGCTCATTTTTTCACCTTTCAAATTGATTGGATTGACGTGATTTAGAGATTATGAGAAAAGGGACAATGAGAGAAACCGGACCCCAAATATATCCCTATTTCTGAAAAGAACATAGGAGAGAGTATGAGTAATAAATATGAGAGAATATGAGTATAAAATATGAGAGAGAATATGTAATAAATTAGTAAATAAAAGAGAATTAATGATGAGTGGAGGGTAATTAATATAAAGATATATATTTAATAAAAGTACAAAAAAAAATAGTTTGAATTTTCACACATAAGCAAATAATTGCTTATAAGAAGTATAAAAAAAGTTACTTTTTTAAAAAGGATAGATTAGTTTATTCCAAAGTTATGAAACCCGGACCAGCCGGTCCGGTCGGTCAATGAACCGGCCCGATCTGGGTTCAAATTTTAAAAAAAAAAATTATATTTTCCTTTAAAATTTCATACTATAAGCCTAAAATTTTTAACTTCTTTTTACTTTGACCCATTAACCCTTAACTCAATAATCCGACCGGTTCAATACCCAATCCAAATTTTAATACCTTAGTTTATTCATGAAGTTCGTGCGTTGATAACTAAAAAGATTGCGTTTTCAAACTGTTTTTAAAAAAAGTGAAGGAAACGTGTTTGGAAGTCATAATAGAGGAGCGAGAAGCAGTATATATAGGGTGGCTCTCGTGGGAGGCCGAGGTGAGAGGATCGTGGGAAGGCCACTTTTTCAGCCTTGAAAAACGATATCATCTTTTCGTATTCTAAAATGGTTTCTTTTCAGTTTTCAACGGTTGAAACCAAACGCATAAAGTCCTTTACTTTGCTTATTGCTTAACCAATCCATAAATATAATATACATTTGAGGTTTAAACTTACAAATATTCCTTTATATCCAAGTTTGGTTAGACCCTCTCCCCAAAACTCACATAACGGATCATTCTTCAGTCCTTCATGGCAATCATGGATCAAACCAGCTCACAGATTTGGAAGCATAGTGCTTGGTTCATGAACTGTTCATGGTCATGGATAAGGTAAAGAAATATAATTCTACTCACTAGTTTCAGTTATGTTTTTGCCTTTTCGTTATTACCTGCCAACTTCTACACTACACACACACTTTCATCCCTCTCAAATCACATCTCACTCTTTTCTTTCTCTATTTTTCTCAGTGTTGTGTAATCCGGACCGGCCGGTCCGCCCCGGAAACCGGTGAACCGGCCAGTAAACTGGTCCAATTCTCAGTCCGGTCCGGGTTATAATTTTTTTTCCTTTATAATTTCATACTATAAACCAAAAATCTTCAATTTCTCACCGATTGGTCCCTGTTTGGCCCCGGTCTGACCCACTGACCCTTAACCCAGTACCCTGACTGGTTCAATACCCGGTCCAGGTTTTAATACCTTGATTTTTCTTGGAGGGCTCTTATCATTTTCCCTGCTTCTTAGAGCAAGTACTACTTTCAGTCCTTACTCAGTTGATTAATTTATTAACGACACTAATTATAGCATTAGTAACTGGTCTCTCCCAAATATTTATTTGTACGTTAGATTATAATGCATCAAATTATAAAAATTTCAATTACTTTATCTTAATTTTATTAAAATTATCACCATTTAATTTCTTTTATAGATTTCGTCCCAGCATTCTAATGCAGATGCATTTCTATATAAATGAGTTAAGAGTTAGAGCTAATTTGATCTTCATTCAGCAAAACGTCTGAGTGTGGGTTAAATTTTATTCATACTCCGGATCTTTTCTCTTATCCTTTCTTGCTGTGTGTATTTAGTTATTTTTCTATCTATTAATTCCTCTCACCTTTCATTCCTCCCATTTACTCAAAGTGTGATCGAGCATCTCTAGCTTTGGCCAAGCATCTCGATGTCTCTCTTCCCCTTCTCCTTCTTCATTCATTCCCCTACTAAAATATTTGAACTGAACTAATCTCCATAAACACACACCCATAAAAAATCTATGCCGATAGAAGTTTTGTTTTGAGAAAAATCACTATTTTAAAAGAAGGAGTGTAATCTTAAAAAAAGAGCTGCAAGTGAGCAGCATATGCGATGACATATTTTAATATAGGAAATGATAATAAATCCATACTATTCATTTATTGTAAAAATTTTTGGTGACTAACTACATTTTTTGTTTGGTGATAAAAAGTTTAGGTAGGTTCGGAATTAATCCCTTACCAAGACCAGGACACAGCCTTAGCCTTAAGGCTATTTCTTCCTTAAAATTTTATAAGGATTTCCCTTTTTTGTTTTGGGAACAGAGGATGGACGCTAATGGGCTTGGGCGTTTTTTGGATATTGGGCTTGCGAAGACTAAGGTGGGCTTTATCATGTTCTTTTGAACATGAAGGGTTGGGTATTAGCAGCAAATCATTACCGCGCATACAATGATACAAACAATCTCGTCTGTCTTACCTATGTCATTGAATTTAGTAAAAAGGGTTAATTTCTCATAATATGATCAATTAAGGTTTAAATTTATGTTGAGAGATGTACTCATATTTAATACTTGACAGTGCCTTGAAAAAGACTGCTTACAATAAAAATATTGTCTAATAAAAAAAATCTCATTTGCCATCACTTGCACCACTAAGGGTTTATCTCAATTCCCCTCTTCACGCAGTATAAAAAATAATTTTGGAAAAAAGATTAAAAAAAATACCACTTAAACTTTAAACAAGTGATTTTCTATTAAAATGAGCTATCAATTGCTATACTTTTATAGGCAACAAGAAGAATGATTTAAGATTTTGAAGTTTAAATGGTGTTTATTTTTTTCTAAAAATATTTTTAGTTTGCTTTCAAGTATCAGTCAACGTGTCTCCTAATTCGTGACTCTTTCTATAAGAGTTAGATAGCTAATTTATGAAGATTAACCAAGGAATTACCCTCGATAAAATCCTCTTCATTATGCACATAATAGGGACAATTTAGAAAGATTATAATTAGAAGAAAAATTCAATATAATTGAAGTCTTATATTCTCTCCGGTCCTAAATAAAAACATAGTTGATTTTTTTGAAGATATTAAGAAAGTCAATTAAATTACTTTTAAATACTTATATTTATCATTTTTTCTCCAAATTATTTTTCCTAACTTATAAACTGATATATAATCTAATGATATATAACACATGATATGATTAAATAAATTATTTAATTTCCTTAATCTCTCTAAAAAAATCAACCCTATCTTATTTTTAAGACTGAAGGGAGTATTTAAACCTAAAGTAAACTCCTTAATAAGCTCTCATATATATTTAGAACTAGAGGAAGTAATTAACAATTAATTCACACTTGGCCCTTTGCTTCATTTCATGATGTGGATCAATTCCAAGCCTTGAGATGAATCCTACGTTGATCATATCGAATGTCTTGTAGCATATATATATATATAATAATCAAATTTGTAATTGAATATAATAATCCTACGTTTACACTTACATTTTTATAATTGAATTATTTTTTTTGAGCAAACTTGTAATTGAATTATTAACAAAATTCTATCTTTACATATTTTTTAATTCTATAAATATCATTTTATTTCTAACATACTATTATATATTACGAATATATTTTATTAAATAAAAACAGTTAACCCATTCCAATACATAACTCAATGCTACATTTGGTAGCATGAAACCAGCGCTTGGGAAGTGAAAATGGGGAGGGAACTCATTTTTGAGCCTATTTGGTATATCAGAACTGGATTCTATGAAAGTGCCAATTCCATCAAATTTGGGAACTGGCACTTCCATCCTCCCCCATGTGAACTGGGCCCAGTTCCATGGAACCCAAACTTATGACCATTTTGCCTTTGATAAATCAAGTGAACCAAGAGCCACCATGAGGACCGTAGAGGACAATGATAATGATGGTGAATGGTGAGGGCGGCGGCAGCGTGGCGGACGACAATTCTTAGATCTAGTTTTCGATTTTGAAAGAGCACAAAATCAATCTTGAAAACAAGATTCCCCTTCCCCCTTCAACCTCTTTTTCATCCTCTGTCACCCCCTACCCCCTTCAACCTTTTTCAACCTCTGTCGCCCTTTCCCCATTCAACCTCTAGATTTACTTCTCTTGTTTTGTGTTTGTCTTGTTGAGTTTGGATTTAATTTATATATTGCATAGATTGATATGGAACCAATGTTTATTGTTTATTTATCAACGGCAATGGCGATCCACATTGTTTGTCGACAATGGTGATTTGGATGTGCTCAAAATTTGAACTAGGGCAATAATTGTATATAGATACCTCCCTCTTGATCTCCATGTTCTACCCCTTCTTCTTGATCTACCTCTATCTTTTGTTATTTTATAGTTTGTCTGAGTTGCTATTGATTGTGGTGGCTGGTGTCTTTGTGGTGACCAATGGTCGGTGACAAGGTTGCATTTTGAGACGGTGATGGTGGATGGTTTGACAGTGGTTGTGGATACGTGCGTGAGTGAAAGAGATTTTCTTAGATCTAAGAGTATTTTAGTATTTTCATATTATAAAAAAAAAATTCAATTAAAAATTATATCTCACTCCCATATTTATGCCAAACATGTTTTAAAACCCACTTTTACTTCTATTTTCAATTCCAATTCTACTTCTGCTTCCATAAAAAGTCTTCAATTGTACCAAATGGGCATAACGGCGGACGACGCAGCCCTCCTTATATAATAATTTATCAATGCTCCAAATCAATACAACTTACAAAGTAAGATATAGTCACACACACAGATGAAATTAATGGAAACGATTACTGAAGCAACTTCGAAAAAATTATATATGAAGCACCATTTCGTTCGTATCCAAAAAACAAACTAAGGACCTAAATGTACAAGTCGTTGATTTATTGATCAACATTTTTACAGAGCTACTAGATTCCTTTCTTAACTGATCATTTTGTGACCCATCATGCAACAATTAATTTACCCTCAAACAGAGACTCATGATAAATTCTTACACACACTTCTTGCATATATAAGATGAGTAAAAGGAGTCAATGAATTTATCAAAAACAAATGAGCTTAATTATATATATATATATATATAGCACGTTAATATATATATATATAAATCCATCACTTGACATACCCAATAAGCTAACTTCACTGACTCCTCCTACTAATCTTAGATTCAAGAAGCGTACCTAGCTAAGAATTATTTGTCTTCTTCTCTTCTTTGACTACAAAATATAACCTAGTTCATAATCCTGAAACATCCCCTGATCACCTGGTTGAAGAATCTGAGTAGTAGTGGTAGCGGTAATAGTCGAATCCCAAGAGTTCGAGGATGCTGACTTGGCATCAAAATCATTAGACCACCAGCTCATCAAATTGTCCTTCGAAGAAGAACCACTCATCATCTCTCCGAAACAACCATAATCATCGACTTGCTCCTCCTCCTGCTTCTGCGGCGATGTTGCCACGTAACCACTCATGAGAATGTCATCAAGCTCAGTTTGCAGCGCAGAAACTTGATCCATTCCCACATCAAACTGATCAACCAGGCCCATGTCTTCCGGATTACCGCTCACCGGGTTGCTGATCTTGACACCTTCTGGTTGAACTGCATCATCATCATCATCGGTCGTAGTAGTAGTGCAATTAGCAGAAGCTGGTTTATCGTAAAGTTGAGTATTATCTTTTTGTGGTATGGTATTGAAATGAGAGGTATGGTTGAGGGATTGTAGGGTGTTGCAGATGAGTTTTTGTTGGAGAGGATGTAACTTAGGCCAGAGGGAAGGATTGTTGTAGAAAGAGAAATTGTTGTTGTTGTTATGATTGGGGTTTTGGAGGTGCATGTGAAGTTGAAGCCTTTCAAGAGCTGAGTTGCTGAGGGTGTGGTCAGAATTATTAGGGTTGTCATGATCTGAACTGTTGTTATATTTTTGTTTGCGCCTGCCAAGTAGTTTCTTCTTCAGTCTTGTGTTCCAATAATTCTTGATGTCGTTGTCTGTTCTTCCAGGAAGTTGAGCTGCAATAATGGACCACCTATGACACACACAGATCATGAACATGAATATGAATATAATGGGCTCGTCAAATAGGATTTAGTTTTTCAAGTCTTTCAAATACAAAATTTCTAGGCAAAAGATAATGACGGAAAAGTACCATTTGAATTAAACAAACCCAAAAATGTCTGCAAAATTAGTAAAAGAACATATAGGTAATCTAATAAGAATCTGGAATTTCAAAATTTGAGTGTTGACAACTTAAGTATAAGCAATGTCAACTTAAAAATAATAATTTACAACTTGGGCATATACAATGACGTACAATTTGAGAAGTTCAAATTGTCAATCTCTATACCTAAGTTGCTAATTTTTATACTCAAGTTGTCAACACTCATACTTCAAAATCTCATATCTGTACTCGATTATTATTTGTCAGTTTGTTAATTTAGTAGATATTTTAGGATTTTTTTTAACTCAAATGACCACTTTCCCAAATTTCTAACTTTGTACTGGTAGGCTTTGGTCTTAGTCAAAAAAGATTACCACTATTTAAACATGAAATCTGGGGTTCATCACATGTAAATATAACAGTTATATTAAAGAAAATAGAAAACTAACAGATTCTGAGGACAAGGAAAAGAGACAAAGGAGAATGTGCAGGGCAATTAAAGAAGGAAAATATAAATATATAAAAAAAAAGAATATATATACCTGCTGCCAATGCTAATGTAGAGGTTGCTAATGATGTTGTCTTCTTCTTCAGTGAAACCACCATGCTTGATATTAGGCCTCAGGTAATTTAACCATCTTAGTCTGCAACTTTTCCCACACCTCTTCAGCCCTGTCAATTATTATATATATACACATTTAATTTTACCCACATCATAAGCTTAATTACATATAATGAATAACCCAATATATTATCAGGTTAAGTAAAACTAATTGTAATGATGAGACATAAACTTTTCTTGTAAGAAACACTTGAATGTGATCTAAGTGGTGCGCTCGATCTCTTAATCAAGATTCAGATTTTGAAGGATTGATAATTAATTAATTAAAGTGAGATAGAACATGTATTTACCTATTTTTTGAGGAAGAGCAATCCAGTTGCCTCCAGTTCCATGTTTATCAATATATGCTATGAGTATAGCATCCTCTTCTGGAGACCAAGGTCCTTTCTTCACGTTCGCTTTGTCACAGCATGGAGCTCGACCCATTATCGATCTTGTGATTATCTTCCTAATATGCTCTCTCTCTCTCTCTCTCTCTCTCTCTCTCTGTGTGATCGCTTTGTTGCAGAGATCTGTCTTGATTTCTGTGAGAACAGGGAAGACCACAACCATTTATAAGGAGAATGAATGATCCATGTGATTCTCTGAAAAAAGACAAACTAGTAAAAGTCTTGCATTACACCTCATCAACTCTATTTCCTATTGTTCATTATATTAATTAATCCCATCTTACTGTTTTTTCTTCCCTTTTGGATTAGTTCGGGTCATCTTTACAATATATTAATGCATAGCAAATGGACAAGAATTTCCTTCTACCTCCTATGTCTAATATAATATCTCAATCAATTTTATATCATGTATTTAATTATTATTTTTTTAAAATAATTTATTTGACTTATAAATTAATATATTATCTAATGTTATATGGATATTTTAGTGAGATCATTATATCATATATTTATTCAAATTAACAACCAATTTATTTTATTTTTTAATCTAACCAAATTAGTTAAATATATAGTAGACCGGATGAAGTAATTAATAATTCCATCCTAGTATGTGGATCAAAGGCGGCCTTGTTTTTTCTTTAGATGGTTACATCCACCTACACTAGATGTTCCATTGTGTTTGAAAGCAATCCTAATCCTAGCTAGCTTTGATATTTTTGCTTATCAAGGAATTACACACACCTCGATCAGAAGCTAATTAAGGAAAAATGGCCATTTGTGACCAGGAAAAAAGTGGTGCTTTTTTAAAATCATTTTAACGGCACACATATATGAATGACTTGTAATTTTGTCCCCGTTAATGAGACCCATGGCATTTCTTTTTTTCCCCCTTATTGAGGAAAATTCTTATCAAGTACTATATTGAAAATGAAATTTGCGACAAAAAAATTGTTGCAAAGTATAACGAAAATTCTTATCATGCATTTTTTTTGTCATGAATAAGGTTTGTATGAATATCCCCAACCACTCTTGTGTATGAATATGGCCCGAAGCTGACCCAAAAATAAAGAAAGAGTAAGGTTTTCGGGTAATTTTATATTGAAAGTTGTCACCGAAGGATAATTTTGTTTTGTAGTGTAAAAAATAGAGCAATTTTATCTTAACCGTTATCTTAGTTAATTTTAACTATTAGGTAATTAAATATGCACTGAGTTGATAGTCCACATATCATCCACATCATTTTTGTTATTGTGTAAATTTACCAATTATCCCAAAAAGAATATGACCAAAAATTGATAATTCTGGTGGGAAAAAGTTTATGTTCTCTTGACCCAAAAGCTTTTTAACCGGCCTATAAGAATCAAGCTTTATTATGGGACAACTCATTGTTGACATAAGTACTCATATGGATAGCCCAAGTGTGATGTCAACTTAAACGGCAAAAAGTCTATTATGTCTAGCTATACTTTTTACCCACTAATCTATCATCTCCCACTTCAACTTCTCATTTACATTTTACAATAACAACAATAATGCAATGTAGGAAAAATATGACTTAGTATAGATTTATATCAATATATACACATATATATATATATTGATATATTTTTTATAAGGGAAATGTTTAAGTGAGTTAAGTCTCGGGGTGTCTCTAGAATCAGTACATGCCTCCGGGTTTAGAATACGTTTAGAAGTGCTTATAGATTACTCACTAATAAAATTCTTATATTGGCAATGGAATTTCAAGTCAAGACTTTGTGAATTGATTGCAAGGACATTCTAATATTTTTGCTTGGATCATTTTATTTAGGCTTAAACCAAACATGTTTTTTATCCATTGATCAACATTTAAAAATGAGTATGTACTATTTACATATATAACTTGAAAAATTATTTTGTTTATTAATATTGATTAATCATTAAAGATTAGAAACACTCAACTTTTTTTTTTTTATTAAAAAACTACTATTTTTTCTACGCGATGGGCACTCAAATTGATCATATAGTAGAACGCTATAAAAAGAACTTGTTTCTCTTAGCTACTCATCAACTACCTACTCTATATATCTAGAATAATTTGGCATTAAATCAACACTATTATTCCTTTATTTTTTTTTTTTTTAATTTAACCTTTTTGAGATAGCCCTAGTCATCGCTGACATATATAATGTCATATACAGTTTTCATTATTAAGTGGTTTAGGAGTTCAAATTTTTTTTTTTTTGGTGAGGTCATCTTTAATTTTAACCGGATGTGTGCTTACATGATGATACTATAAGAATATAATATTGAAACACTGAAAAATGAAAAAAAAAAAAAAGTCAAACAAGAAAAGTAAAGAACATAAAAAATCCCACTTGATATATAGAAATGCATTCGTCATATTCAAACTTTTTGAGAAGAAGAATATATAAATCACTCATTGACCACGGTTTTATAAATTAATTAACATTTAAGTCAGGGCAATTTTTAATAGAAAAAAGACAACTAAATACTACTACTTGAATTTCAAAATTTTAAATTAGTGATTTCTGAAAAACCTAAGTTGTCAATTACTATATTTTTTTTGTTAATCACATTACTCTTATTGCTAACAAAATTAATTTAAAATTTTAAAATTCAAGTGACATTTAAATATTTTTTCCCATTTTTAACCAAGTTGGAGAAAGAGGAGATTTCTAGAACTGTGCCCTACTCACAGGAACGTAACAAGGGCAAACAATCAAATTTTCAAAAAGCACTATTTAACTTTTTCATTTTAAAAGCATTCATTAATAAAATAATTCATATCATAGTCATACTTATCAAATTGAGGCTCAGATGTTGCAAACGAAGAATGTATGCTTCTGCTTGTCTTTCTCCTTAACGTAGAATCTTCACATTTACATTTTACATTGTGCACATAATGCTCTTTTCTTCTATCTTCCCAAAGGAAAACTACAAGGAGGCTGCTTGTCTTCTTTTCTCTAATGGTCCACTACCATTCTTTTATATGAAACTGCACTATTTTTTGTGCAAAATATACAAGCTGCTCAATTTTTTTTTTGAAAATAACATTCAGCAACTTAAAATATTTTTAAGTATCAGTCAGTATGCTGCAATATTTTTTTAAGATCCTAAAATATTATCCAGTATCATAAACTAATTTTTAGTACATCCAATATCTTAAAATATTACACCAAAAATTACTTTAAAATGCTAAGTGTTACTAAAAAATATTTTGGGTGCTAGATACAATAAAAATTAGTTTAAGATACTTAATGTTACTAAAAAAATATTATAGGATGTTCGATGCTAGATATTGGGTAGCATTTAAAAATATTTCAGGGTGGTGAGTGGACCAAAAGTCATTTTAGGATTTCGAAAAAATATTTTAGAGTACTGACTAGCCTTAAAAAATACTTTAGGATATTGGATAATACTGAAAAATTATTTTAGGATCTTAAAAAAAATATTTTAAGAAACTAACTGGTACTGAAAAAATACTTCAGGATGGTAAATGTTGTTTTTCAAAAAAAAAAAAAAGGTGACAAGCATGTGAATTTTGCACCAAAATGGTGCGGTTTCATAGAAAAGGACGGAGTGGACGGGACCATTAGGGAAAAAGAGGCAAGCCGCGTCCAACATACAACAACAATAACAATAAATATTATCCCACTAGGTGATATCAATTATACAAATAGCACGATATCATTGTATTCTATTAATAACCAAATTTTTAGATAGGTTATTCATCAAGAGGTTCTATTTAATAAATTTATTGATAACGTTCTCTTTAGTTTTTCTTAAACTCTTTTTTAAATGATTTCATACTGTCTAATCTACCATATTTACCATAGCTTGGAACCCCTCCTCTTCACTCCTCTTCTCTTTTTTTTTTTTTTTTAACTATTAGATCAACATTTAAATGGTTCATATTTGATCTTTTATAAAATTATTATTAAAATGTTAAATAATAAAAATAAAAATAATTAATTGAATACAAATTGTTATATATTGATATGAATAATTCAATACTATAATAAAGAAAAGAAAAATAATATTTTGTATAAAATTAAGTCTGGACCATTCATACAAGTAAAAAAAAACATGGATCATTCAAATGTTGATTTTATTTTTAGAAAAGGAAGAGGAGGCGGTTCCAAACCGATATTTACATATGCCTCTACTGATATTTTTTTGGTAAGGTTCATGAATCCGGACCGGGTATTGAACTGATCGGAGTACTAGGTTAAGGGTCAGTGGGTTAGATCGGGGCCAAACCGGTGAGAAATTGAAGATTTTAGGCTTATTAAAATGAAATTTTAAAGAAAATTTATAAAGCAATGTTTTTTTAAATAGGAACCCGGACTGGACTACGAACCTGATCGGTCTACCAGCCGGTTCGCTGGTTTCCAGGCCGGACTAGCCAGTCCGAGTTCACAAACCCTATTTTTTGGACTTATCCACATCACATTGGACAATTTCCTATCATTTTCTTTTCAAGAGGCATCCACCTACTCTTCCCTTGATATACTCATTTCAAATCTTATTTTTTTTTGTATGATCATACACATCTAATATAAGCATTCTTATATTTGTTACCCCAACTTTATACTCTTGTTGTCCTTTTAGAGCCAAACATTCACTATCGTATAATGTTATTTAAACCGGACCGGATCGGCCGGTTCAACCACAAAAATCATCTAATCAGTCATCTAACAAGTTCAGTCAGACCAGCTCAACCGGTTTAATATTTATTAAAATTTTCTATTTTAAAAATTCATATCTAATTCTATATATTTTCAAAAATTATAAATTAAGATTCTATGAAAAACTTGAGATGTCTACTTTCTAATGCAAAAAGAATCAATCCAAAATATTATTATTTGATCCTAAAAAATTATCAAATTCCAAAATTATTCTAAAAAATATTATCGTTCAAGTTCACTTCCTCACCTGTTTAACCACGGATTAGCTCCGATTTGACTCTAATCTAATCCACTGACCCTTGACCCACTAGCCAGACCGGTTCAGTGATCGGTCCGGGTTTAATAACCTTACTATCATATATCATTATTGGTTTTATAACAACTCAATCAAACTTTCTCTGAAGTTTATTAAATATTTTTTCTTATCGCAAATAACCAGTATCCTTTCTTAACTTGAACCATCTTCCATGTTAAATTTGTCAATCAATTTCACCATCCATATGTACAATTGATCCCAAATACCATAAAAGAATAATAACAATAAAATAAATTGAGGAGAACATTAAAGACTACGGTGCAATATTTCATCATCTATAGGACCTAAACAATTAAAAATAGAGCTGGTGAAGGTCACTGCATGAAGATAAGGATCGAACTATGCATGGCCATAAAACCAAAACATTTATGATTTGTGAGAAAGAGGTAATTAATTATCTGCATCTCTTCATTTTAAAACATGAGTATATTGTGTATATAGTATATATAGATCTTGTATATATTAATTATATATAGAGAGAGATTGGGATAAGCATGGATAAGAAGCTGTATGTTAAACTACTAAACTATGTATTAATTAATATAAAAGGAACGGGAGATTCAGCAAAAGGATCGTCGTACTGTTGCTTCTGTCGTAAGTAGGGTTGAAAAGATGCTTAGTATTATATAAAGGTAAATCTAATTGGTATAATTGAAGGCCATTTATATATATTTATATAATGCTCAAATCAAAATATTCTTCCTCAACAACGCTCTAATGACTAATTGCATCACTCCAACTAATACGTGTCACTGGTAAAATATAATTATTCAAATTCAGTGCACTCAAATTGGTCTTTACTTTCGCCTAAAGTCACCCTCTCCAAAAATTATGTCAAATGTCAAACCCTTTTAATTAATCACTACTTGTAGTAGTATTTGTTTAAACAATACTGTTAACAAACCCATACAAATCCAGCACTCAACCGTGATTTGACCTAAATCACATGCCAATATTTTTTAACAATGCACTTAATTATTGACGCTTTAAAACTACCCTCAATAACTTGATGTTAGTTATTTATACCGCGATTTGACCTAAATCACATGCCAATTTTTTAAAACAATGCACTTAATTATTGACGCTTTAAAACTACCCTCAATAACTTGATGTTAGTTATTTATGTAAATATTTCTTATTTTAATCCCAAGTTATGTACTCCCTCTATGGCTCTATCTTTTATTTAGTGTTATTTTAGCCAAATTTTTGTGCCCCACTTTAACCGTGTACATTTTCAATGCATAATTAGATATTTTTTCCAACTCTACTCTTAACTAGTCGAAAAAAAGTAGAAGAAAAAACTACTTGATTTAATGCTTATCTGATAACTCATTGAAAAGAAGATTTTGCAATTTCTGAGATAAATTACTTTTATATTATACTTCTCTTGTTTTTAATGTAAAATCTATTTATCTAATTTGGGAAGATTAAGAAGGCTAAATAAATTATTGAGTAAAATACTCTAACCACTATACCCCTCTGTTTTGCTTATATTGCACATGTCTTTCTTCTATTTTGAAAACTCATATAGACCTAGAGATAAAAAACAGGACCGGCTCTTTACGAGTCAAGGCCCCGGAGTAAGAAAAAACAATTGTTTTTCAAGGCCCAACCCTTCAGCATATGGGTCAGGGTTGGCCCTACAGGGTCGGAAGCCCTTTTTACAAACTTTAACTTTTTTTTTTTTGCGTTTTCTTTTTTCAAAAAATATATTTAGTAAGTTACAACAATTAAAGTTCTAATTTAACACATAAATGTTGTTAACCTTAAGGTTTGAACAACATGCATCATGTAACAAACAAACACAGTCAATAATTCATAATTAAAGGTAAAATATTGTTTTTAAATAACTCACACAAGTCGGAGAGGGCGAGACTTGAGAGGGTTTGAGGAACAAAGGAAGTGAGACTCCGACTTTGTCAAGTCGGAGATGTGAGTAGTGAGTAGTGAGCCGGAGAGTTGAGCAGAGGAAGGAAAGGGTTTGAGGAGGTGAGATTGTGAAAGTGAGAGAGGTTGGGGCACAAAGTCAAGCAATTTTAGGGTTATGGAGGGGCAAGTCAGAAAAGAAAAAAAAATTAATAGGCTTAAACATGCTAGCCCTTCACTCTGCAGGGTCGGCCCTTTTAAGCCATTAGCCTTACAGAGCTAGCCTTTTTAAGCCCAATTCCCTTTGGAGGCTCCAATTTATAGGCTTAATCCTTGACTTAAAAGGGCTTAAACAGACCGGCCTGATTTCTTGCTTGACCTTGTGTGGGTTATTAATTTATTAATTTGATATTATAAAATTTATAATTTAAGTTTTTCATCATATTTATTGAAATTTATTTATTTTTAGTTTCTAAATGACTAAAAATATATATCAAACATATTTTTTTCAATAAAAAATAATAAACTATGTAGGTTTGAGAGATTGTATAAGTCATTTAAATTTATAACTTAATATTTTTTCTACAAATATTTAAGAAACTTACTCAAATTTTTAAAAGTTTGTGATATTTATAAGCTATCAATTAAAATTCAGAATTTAGTATTATGGGTAAATCAGTAAATAAATTTTGTATGTTTTCAAAATAGAAAGAAATTCTGTGTAATTAAGGTAAAATAGAATGATGATTAAAATATTTTACTCTATATTATTATAGACGTGTTATCATATCTCCAAAGGACTATTGTATAATATTATATTATATATCAGTTTATATATTTAACAAATTAGTTTGAAAAATTATAAATATAATAGATAAAATGGGAAAATGTATTAGACTAAAATTCACTGTCAAATTAGGTCTACATTTATGAATAAAGTAGTATTAACCAAAACGTGGTTTTGATCAATTTCAATAGGTTTGTAAACATACATCTAATATGGACAATTTAATGAAATTACATCATTATTAAAGTCATCTCTCCTGTTCCTCTACAGTACTGTGCCTGTTCCAAAATCTTAAACCACACTTGTACGGGAAATGCTAATGAAGATTATAGACACTTTTGTAAGGATTCAACAGGCACCACACTTCTTTGACTTTTAACACAACGGTCCACTCATGTGTTAGGTACACCGTACAAGGTTGCAATTCTTAAGGAAGAAGCTCCAAAAGAGTAGATAGAAGATGATTGTGTCACAGAACTTGACCTTGTGGATTTTCTTCTAGTTCTACAGAAGAGAGTTGGTGGTGTTAACCAATTGGATAGCATCTTTCATGAACTTAAAAAAGGAACCATTCATTATAGCTGCATTATCAATGGCCAGACATTAATTTAGTGATAAAGTCAACCAGGATTTGACTTTGTGGCTTCCACTATCTTTCACAAAATCATTTAACCAAACCATCAAAGTTTATTAACTGGATTAACTCAAATGGCAGAGCACTAACAACTATAACAACTTATTTGGAATGGATTATTTTTCCAAGCCTATAAATCCAAATAGGATTATAGTACCTTCAAAGAAACATCATAATCCGTATATATGTACAACTATTTTCCTTCCCAGGCACAAAGTCTTTTCTTCCAAAGAACTAGCGGACTGTTTCACAAGCAAAAGCCATGGCCATGAAAGCGCTGAAATTCTGGTCAGGTGAAAAAAAAAAATTCATTATAATTAATTGTATGTTCCATGCTGAACATAGAAAGTAGGCCGTCATAAAAATGACCTTTATTGTGTGCGTTTGGATTAATTTTTGGAAAATAGGTTTTACGATTTACGAGATAAATATGTGAGAAAAGTTGTCTCGACTTACGGAGCTTCTAAAACCACGGTTTGATAGCTTCCCAAACACTCGTTTATATGGTTCCCATAGCCAATGCACATGCTACACCTTCCCCTCCACCCTTGCCATTTTTTCCCCTTTTGCTTTTTTTTCTTTTCTTTTTTCCTTTTTCTTTTTCCGTTTGTTCCCTCTCTTCGCAGCTACGCTAGAAGGGGCCATTGAATTGATAAAATCATGCTTCACCTTATCCCTTCTCACTTCCAGGCAGCGTAGAATGCATGAAGAGCACATGGAGGAACAATGAGCGTTTTAGGATCAAATGAGACTTCTAGGCAGCGTATAATGCATGAAGAGCACATGAACGAACAATAGCGTTTTATGATCAAATGAAACTACTAGGCAGCGTATAATGCATGAAGAGCACATGAAGGAACAATGAGATTTCTGAGCGTTTTAAGATCAAATGAGACTATTTCACATTCATTTGCGCTGCCATACTCCTTAGCTTTGAAATTTCTGAGAAGGATGACCTCTCTGCTGGATCAGAACCCCAGCAACTTTCCATTAGAGGCTTCCACTCAGGATCACACCATGTCAGGATTTGGGGATGTAATGTGTTGTTCACGATTCCTCCGGTATGTATGCAGTCCAGATTTTTAAAAGCAGCATTTGGAGTAATGAACACGTAAAGATGAAAACATCTTGTATTCTAAGTATTGAAACGTAATCAACCATGACCTCTCATTCATAGAAACAACAAGCTCAATTCATACAATGGTATATCCATATAACATTAACAAAAATTCATGATTTTTAAAGTAACAATCTACTTCAAAACCTCTATAATTGAACAATCAAATAGATGACCTTCTCAATCATCTATAATCTATTTGATTGTTCCAAACACAAAGCAAATTTAATATTTTATATATTTAATTTAAAATATTTATGGGTACCAAAAATTTCTGCTTATTGATGAGACTCATCATGCAATACAGGATAACATTTAAGACATCAATGAGCTTCTGGGCCAAGGGTAAAACATTTTGTGGCATGCAAAAGAGAAAAGATGATGGAATTCAATTTGTGAAATGAAGAGTAAAATTTCTGCAATACAGGATAACATTTAAGACATCAATGAGCTTCTGGGCCAAGGGTAAAACATTTTGTGGCATGCAAAAGAGAAAAGATGATGGAATTCAATTTGTGAAATGAAGAGTAAAAAAGAAGGAAAATGTACTGAATAAAGATATTACCAATCTTTCTCTTTCCAAGGGCCTTCCAGTAAAACAGCTGGCTTTTATCCTCTTAATTGCCACATCAGAACCTTTCCATTTCCCATGATAGACAGCTCCATAAGTTCCTGAACCTAGTTCGCGGATCTCTTCCAAATCATCATTTTTAATTGTCTGGAAAAGGAATCAGCATACCAGCATCAAACAAAAGTCATGTGGGGAAAAAGTAAAGCCAAGAAAGACCTAAGAAATTGACGAGATTAAAAAATTGTAGAGTCAATTAGTATGGCACAAAAACTTGCAATCCTCTAACGATAGCTTCTGCCTCAGCTCGATCATGAAACAGTGAAGACCCCACCTCAGGTCCAGCTCTTTGGTGAACATAATTTGAAGGCAAATGATGTCCATCAGCCACGCTGCCGTGCCCAAGAGAGAAACTTATGCCAGGACCATCATGAACATAATGATCATTCAGTCTTCCTGACCCAGAAACATGGCTCCTTGCTTCCTCAACCCGATTATTCGTTTGATACAGAAAATTTGGTTCATTAGGATACATAATCGGATGCAACTTCACATCTGGATTAGCAACTGGAGGAATTCCATTACTAATATTTGGGTGCTCAAAAGGAGATTGATTTCTCTGAAAATTCATCTGGTAGTGCTCACGAATACCATTCCCATCAATAGCATGAGGGCCATGAATAATATTGCCAGGAAAACCTGACTTCTCACTAGATGCAGGTCCAGTTGGATACCACACAACATCATCGGATTGTGGTTGATTGTAATACGCAGGATGGTGATTTACTTGATGCCACGTATATTCTTCTGCCATTCTATCAAGGCATTTATCTGGCAGCTCTGAAAATGGCATCTGATACCCTGCAGAAGAAGGAGAAGATGGAAATTCTACCACTGATCTAGAGTCATGGTGACCATGATGCTTCGGAGAGTAATATGCAGGACTCCATGGCGCATCTATGTCACTATACCTGTGGGATACAGGTTGCTGGTGTTGCCCTGATGCAATGTGAGGTAGTGTGGGATGATGCAAGTTAAAATGTGTCTTGGGCACCTCACCACTTCTCTGGCTATGAAGGCCACCATCCACGCTGATTTGATTAAAAAATTGATCAGCTCCATGCATATCCCCAACCGAACCAAGCATACGAAACTCACCTAGCTGCTGCTTCCTAAAATCCGAAGCATCACTTAAATTATTCAATGCTGATACATACCTTCTCTCAGAATCCCTCTCATCCCCATCAATGAAATGTGAAAAAACATCTTGTTCAGATTGTGAGAACAAAAAAATTCTGAGCCTAGTAAATCCATCACCTGAACCCAATTTGTCATGCTCTTCCATCATATTAACCACATCATCATCATTCACAACAGAAACAAGGGTATCCAGATCCTCATCAGGTTGCTGGTAGATTGCTGCCCCATCATATAGCTCCCTCACCTTACCCATCAACTCCTCATAGCCAATATCTCGTGGAACACTCACAATCCATGTCTCGCCACCAACATAGCGAAGCTTGCCATCAAGGGGACGGGGCATTATATTTCCTAGAAAGCTACATAAGAATTTAACCTGCCGGCTATCATCATTGCAACCAGGTGCCAAACCTAGTACAAAATCAAAACCAGGTGTAGAAGGTCAAATTGCAATAGGACTATCCATAACAAACTGTCCACGATCAATTTGATTCTGACTTGCTTAAGCATTGAACTCCTTCACTAAACGTGAACACAACTCATGATATACAACTTGCAATTTTATCGAATACAGACTAGAACACGAGACTATCAGCCCGATCTATTTTGCTTGGATATGTCAGATACGTAAATTTTCCCTTTTAAATGTCATGGAAGATATGGAAAGCCATCACATTTCCCAAGATGACCAATGGTTAAAATATATACATACAAATAAAAAATTTGAAGGGAACGAAACCAATATAATAATAACAATAATCCAAGTCCTAAGTACAAATCCAAAATAACATTTCGGCAAGCATACTACCCATATTGCTGAGGAGGCATATTATCAAGCACTTGAATACGCCAATTTGATAACACCAAGAGGCCTGAATTGAAAAGTCCCCAAGTAAAAAAGAGTTAATCAACAAAATCTATTCCAACACTTTCAAGAAAATTTGTAGCTTTGCTCTTTGATTCTCATACTATAGCTGATCATTTGAAGATTGGCATAGTAGGGTTTGAAGCAGCTAATATGGAAGAGGAAAGAGGTGGCAATAAATTAAAAAAGAATTTTTTTAAAGTAAAAACAAAGCGGAAGAGTGATGAGCAAAGTGCAATATTACAGCGACGAGATGAAGGTGGTAAAGAAAGACCGCCATAGATGATAGGGGCTTTTGGGCCACTCCAAGATGCAATGCCTGGTTGCCATGTAGTGTCCCACATGGCACTATATCGTTACCGCAATTTTTGGCACCTTATTTTATCTCTCTTGGCATATGCCTTTATAATAACAATAATAACAACAACAACCATAATAAATATTGATGGCACATGTGTTAATTTTCGATACTAGATAAAACTAACCTTTGAAATCAATGTAATGATCTGGTAAAAAAAAGCAATGTGATGATAAAGATGCAAAAATCAATGTAATGATATGATAATTATTATTTTTTAAAAGCCTCAATAAAAATAAGTTGTTCATAGTGTAGTATCATCTATTGTAAAATTTATTTCATTATTTAAGACTGCATTTGAGATTCATCAACGTATCATTAAATCCCCTGCTAGTTATATGAAGATTAGATTTAATACCAACATAAAAGAAAGTTTTGCTGAAAGATTGTGGGTATACTGTGATGTCCCACATCAGTTACAGAGGGAACAAAGGACACCTTATAAGGGTCATACCTCCCCTTTTGAAACATTTTAAAAAACCATGAGGGATAATGACATGCTGAGATGTTACAACCTCTATCAAGGCCAACCTCATGTTGATGTTCGGGGAGCAATGCATTGGAATGCACTATCAGAGGCAACCTCATGTCGACGTTCAAAGGAGCAAGAGTTGGGATGCAGTTTCAATATACAAGGGAACATGCATAGTACCCAAATGAGGATCAAACCTTTTTTAAAAAAATAATGTAAAGGGCATTATTGTCTTTTTACCCACAAAATTTATTTTCATTTTGGTCCTTTGGATATAGTGAAATTTCAAAATTTTATGGGGATTGATTGAAATAAATTTGGTCCTGTAGGGGTCAACTAAAATTCTCCCTTCTGATTTTCTCTGTATCACTTCAATTTAAGTGAATGTTCGGGAGAAGAAATAGATAAAAATTAAAAAAGGGTTTACAGTTGTGGAGAGACCCTTATCCTCATGCAGAATAAGGTACTCGTACAACATGTTTGGATTGGAGGCAAGTTTGTCACAATAGAAAAGAGAGGAACCGTAGGGATGGGAAATAGATAAGAAAACAGGGGGCGTGGCGGACTGGGTGTGTTTGGGTCATTTTCGTTATATTGGGAATGGAATTACAAGAGTTTTATTGCTAATTACAAAAGTTTTATTGCTATGCTCATAAATTAATTATTAATTAAAGCGAAGGACAGAATCCCACAAGAGGCCAAACTTCCTTCACTCTCAGTTCACACCACATATTTAATGGATGCCATCTGTTGCCTCCTCTCTCTTTTTTTTCATTTGGTGGGTCACCTACTCATTACTCTTTTTTACACCATACCAATATGGATTTTTACATGTTCCGTTATATATGTTGTGTTCTGTTTTACACCATGCCAATGTTGAAGATATACATATCCAATGATGGATTGTCTACCATACATTGAATTTGAAAATAAAAGTCGAGGCAATGTGTTTGCACGAGCATATCTTTGAACAAAGGGAAGTTTTCCTCCATAATTTGGAGTTTTAACTTATTAGAGTGAATTTCCGCTTCCATTCAATTTCTCAGAAATTTGGGACATAAGATTAGAGCAACTTGCCTCCCATTCTGTTTTTTAGCATGACATGCAGGTTGATTTGGTCCTGACTAAATATGCATAAGAAGCTTGAGATTCCGTTAGGTTTGTGACTTACTAACTGGTTTATTAAGTGAAGCACCCTTTTCTCTGCTCCTGGTATTATACTGTTCCAAGCTTGTCTGACCTGGATCATATAGCAGGTGTAATTTGGGTGATTATAGATTTTATTTTCCTTGGCATTCTGG
Organism: Inga laurina; assembly: GCA_963855925.1. Lineage (NCBI taxonomy): Eukaryota > Viridiplantae > Streptophyta > Magnoliopsida > Fabales > Fabaceae > Inga > Inga laurina. The sequence goes on from OY979713.1 coordinate 36,349,228, forward strand.
ATCATATTGTAGGGCGCCTAAGCCACTCTCCTCTCACAAGGGAAAAGGCACAAAAGGCGCTTGCCTTTTGGCACCTCAGTAAAGGTAGCTCCCCTCACAATGTGAGAGTTGCTGGACTTGTTGAGCACCTCGCCCACACTAAGGCAAGCATCTTTGACTAAACAGGGTAAAGAATTCTATAAGTGAAGAATGTACAAGACCTTTTTTTTTCACCAATGATGTACAAAACTTTTATTCATACAACAAATCAGGAAGATTGAAAATTAAAAACTACTAAGTTAGAGTACAAGGAAATCAGAAAATCCAATGACAATAATGTTTATCATACAGGAAAACATGTAACATTAGGCTGTCCTGCAGATGCAATACTTGTGAGATAAACAATAACAAATCAGAGAGTGAGGGATCCTATCTCTAAACAAAAAATTGGTCACGAACTTGTATGTGTGGTTATAACATGAAGAGCATCGTTTAATCAAAATAATATGCAAAAAGGGGTGCGACAAGGTTTTCAATACATGCTTACCTCTTGCCCTTTTGCCAATATCAGAAAATGGTGCTGGACACTTGGCCATAATTAGTCAGAAAGAAGTATACTGCACCTGGCATGCCACAATTATTAAAAGTAAAATACTAAGAAAACAACAGAATAAAATGAAGGAACGCAGTACGATCATAATATTAGCATGCATTGATATGTACCCAAATGTCAGAGTCATAATAATGTCTTTCTAACAAGTTACAACACATTACACAAAATAAAATCATCCAGCAATTGAAAACATGTTGAAAGCACTAATGGACCTACAAGCTATTAGATTTTCTTGTCCCTAAAAAAACAACAACGCCAACAGAAAAGGGAGATCTGCCTGTACCAACTACTTGAAGCCCCAGGGCTTATATAACCTCCATAAATTTATGGACACAAGCATAATATCATATGAAATTGTGTCAATGCTCTGTAGAAAAAGTTCTCAAACAAATAACTGATGTAATAAAGCCAGATATCATATAAAAATGAAGGCACTCTAATGCCTCAGCTGCTCGACTAAATTCCCAATTGGTAATGCCCTAAATCTCTATAGAAGCAACCCCATCGAAATACTAAGAGAAATAAGCTCAAATAAAGAATGTTCCAGGGGGCAAAACGGGGGGAGACAAATACAAAGAATTCTTATAGCTGCAAGAAGAATCTTTGGTGATCGGTTTCACATATTCGTTGAAGCTTCGAAAGAAGAAGATGAAGAAAAATTGTTCTTACAGCCGGGGAGGCATATTATCAGGAACCTGAATAGGCCAATTCGATAACACCAGGAGGCCAGAATTCAAAAGTCGCCAAGTCAAAAAGAGTTAATCAACGGAATCTATTCCTAACACTTTCATGAAAATTTGCAGCTCTGCTCTCTGATTCTCATACTACAGCTGATCATTTGGAGATCGGTGTAGTGGGGTTCGAAGCAGCTGATCTGGCAGAGGAAAGAGGTGGAAATAAATAAAAAAAGAATTTTAAAAAAAAATAAAACGGAAGAGTGTTGAGCTGAGTGCAATATTATGGTGACGATGATGAGGAGGGAGGGAAGAGGAGAGGAGGATGGCGATGATGGTGGCGAAGAAAGACCGCCATAGACGACAGGGGGCTTCTCGTTACCGAGAAAAACTCGGGTACTTCCCGTATACCAGCTCACATGTGCTCTGTCCAATAACAATGCTCTAACTCGGATAATTTTTAATCTTATGTGTCAGTCATGTTTTATTGTTTTTAAAAATTTTAAATGTTTAGGATTTGTCAAATTCCTCAATTACCCCGATCTTCTATCTTTCTCAAACTCTCTCCGCTTAAAGGCGCTGGCAGCCTTTCTTCAGAAACCACTGCCCCTACCCTCATCTCATCTAGCACCACTCTATCCCCATCATTAGGAATATCTATCATGGCCAATCTAACCAATACTGTTGCCACTCTCACTCTCACATCCAAAATCTCTTCCTTCCAAGGATTATAATACTAGATCTCAAATCTACAACACATAGATATACAAATATATATGGCTAAAGATAGCAAAAGTAGCTAGAGAGTGTGCGAGCTTGAATATGGCAGTGAGAGAGAGAGAGAGCATGGAGTAATGGTTTTTTTCCCTATTGTTTCTCTTTCCAAGGTTAAAACTAAAGAAAGAATGAGAGGGTATATAAAAATGGTTCAGAAACCATATACTATGTTTTCTTAATTGAATTCTGAATAAATTACAATGAAACACAACACCTATTTATACTACTAAGGTAATAGAGGTAATGATGAAACTAACCACCATGATGAAACTAAAGTAAAAGAGATACAATTAATTAGTCAAAAGGGAAGGTAGTTGGTCAAAAGGAAGCCAACAACTTCACTACACCAACCCCATTGTCTACCACCGTTCCATTCTCCTGGGGTTGGACAGGACTCGTCCTCGAGTTAGAATCAACAACATCATCAAGATACGGAGATAGATCCAAAACCTTATGCTTGAGTAAAAACGTCTTGGACTCATCTTTGACTTTGATGTTTTTATCGGGTGGCAAAGGTTCAAGCTGAATCTTCACATCATCCTTTTTAAAGGAATATGTGTTTGCATGACCGTCATACAGAACGTGTCGATCATATTGCCAACGTCTTCCTAGAAGAAGATGACAAGCATCCATTGGAACAACATCACACCAAACTTCATCATGATACCTTTTACTAATAGAAAAAGTAATAAGGCATCGTTTGGATACTTTTACCGCGGTTCCTTAGTTAAACCATTGGAGTTTGTATGAATATGGATGGTTGTAAGTTGGTAGTTGCAACTTTTCTACCATGTAGTTAGAGACTACATTTTCACAGTTCCCGTTGTCGATAATGACGTCACAAACTTTACCTTGAGTAGTGCAGCGAGTATGAAAAATTTTGTGACGTAGCCAAGGCTCTTCTTCCTCTATGGCTGTGTGCAAGCTTCGTTTAATCACAAATGTTTCACCGTGATCAGGAGGAATGACTTCTTCATCAAAAATTGGCTCTTCATCAAAGACTGACTCTTTATTAGGCATAAGATCCTTTTCTTCTTCAAATATTGCAAAAGTGTCCCCTTCAATAATGGTAACAACTCTGCAATTAGGATACTCTAACGCGATATGACCGAATCCCTGGCATCTGAAGCACTTAGGTGCTTTGGAGCTAAATTCTTTGGCAACCTTTGGTGGAGGCTTGCTTAAAGAGCTAGGCTGATATACTTGTGTAGGCTTGCTTGAGGAATTATGCTGATGCATTTGTGTAGGTTGATGCATCTGTGCTTCATATCCATCAAAAGAAATTTCGGTAGAGGAAGACGGTTGAAACGGAAACCTTTTGGGTAACTGTTTCTCAATATAGATGGCTAGACGAATAACGTCTCCAGAGTCCAGTATTGTTGAAGCTGCACTAGATGGGCAATGTTAGTATTCAACCCTCCGAGATAACGGGCTATTGTTTGCTCCTCCCTTTCTTGGATATCACATTTCATCATAAGCTTCTCGAATTCCCTGGTATACTTTTCTACAGACATAGCCTTTTGGCGGAGATTATGTAACTGACGGAAATTATCTTGATAGTAATTTTCGGGAAGAAACTTACGTGAGAGTTCGCTTCGCATCTTATCCCACATACATATCTTGCCTTTTCCTTCTCTTTCACGCATTTTCTTGAGATTCTCCCACCATATGGAGGCATGTTTCTTTAGTTTAATGGCGACAATTTTAACTTTCTGCTCATCTGGAATCTCTCTATACTCAAAAACTCGTTCAACCATTTGTAGCCAGTCGATGAATTCGTTCGACTGGAGTCTTCCCTCGAATTCTGGAATGTCTACCTTAATGTCATTAAGGCGGAATGGTTGTTGTCGAGGACGATGACGGTAATCAGGGGATGACGAACTGTGGCTATTCAAATCATCTTCTAAGTGCTCTATATGAGTTTTGAGCAAGGCTTGCTGTTCTGCTATAGTGGCCTCTAGTTCTTGTATCCGGTGTCTCATCTCCTCCATCTCAATTTCGTGCCTATTCCTGCGTCTTGGAGGCATTTTGCAGTTTAAAGTATACAGTTAATAGGCATAAGGCAGAAGGGTTGGGGTAAGATTTGTGTTTATGGAAAAGTCAGGGGTAAAATAGGAAATTTGGGCAATTAGGGGCAACAATGTAATTTTGGCAGAATCTGGGGGTCAAACTGCAATTTCAGAAAGTTCAGGGGTCTGAAATGTAATTTTGGCAGAATATGGGGGTCAAAATGAAATTTCAAAAAGTTCAGGGGTTTGAAATGTAATTTTGGCAAAATATGGGGGTAAACATGAAATTTCAAAAAGTTCAGGGGCCTTAAATGTAATTTTTGCAGACTTTTGGGACCAAATTGTAATTTTAACAAAATTCCGGCTGACCGTTCAGATGACGTGGCGGGGGAGTGACATGTGTTAATCGTCTAGTGGGTGAGTTGGCGTTAACTAAGCAGACATGGTGGCTGACTGGGATGATGATGTGGCAAAGCTGACTATTGTGATAACGTGGCCTACTAGACACGTGGCAGTCACTGACTGGATGAGCTATCGTTAACTGGACAGATCAGGCTGACGTGGTCGTCTTCAACCTCAAGCAGCGTGTGGCCGGCGCGTGAACTCCGTTAACGGCGCGTGGTTCTCAAAGGTGGTGCGTGAGGGCGATTCACGGTGGTAGTCGAAGCCTATCCTGGGTTTTGGGACCTTTCAAAGACAATGGCGGGCTTAGATTTGTGAAAAAAAGTTGGTAGAATGGAGTTCTCACAGCCTGTTTCTCCAACATTTTTTTCTCTCAACCTATTCCTCACTCTGTCGTTTTCTCTCCTTCTGGAACAAGGCTCTGATGCCAAATGGTTCAGAAAGCATACACTCTTTTTCTTAATTAAATTATGAATGAATTACAATGAAACACAACACCTATTTATACTACTAAGGAAAGAGAGGTAATGATGAAACTAAACACCATGATGATACTAAAGCAAAAGAGATACAATTAATTAGTCAAAAGGGAAGGTAGTTGGTCAAAAGGAAGCCAACAACTCTACTACAACCCCATTGTCTGCCACCGTTCCAAAAAATCTCAGTACAAAGTGAAATTTGAAGAGAGAAGCTTGCTGTAAAGCAAGAAAATACAGGGTGAGGTGAGGGCGGTGGCGTCGACTGAGGTGAGGGTGGAGGCTCTGGTTCTTGAAGAAATGTCGTCCATGGCAAAGAGCAGGGGAAAGAGTTTGGGAAAGATGGAAGAAAGAGGTAGTTGACGAATTTAACAAAACCTAGAGATTTTTAATTTTTAAAACAATAAAAAAAGACTGGCAAGTGAGATTAAAATCATCTGAGTTGGAACATTATTATTGGACAAAGTATATGTGAGCCAGTACACTTAGAGTACCTAAGTATTTCTCCTCGTTATCGCTATGTAGTGTCCCACGTGTCACTATCTCGTTACCACAATTTTTTGCATCTTAATTTATCTCTCTGGGCATATGCCTTCGGCTTTGTTTGGGTTGGCGTTGGGGAAGGGAAAACGCTAGGTAGAAGGAGAAAAAACACAGTGAGAGCAACAGTGTTTCTTCTTGTCGCCATAGCTCTAAAGCAGTAGTGAACGAAGGAAAAGATGAGATGGTGAAGGAGAAAACACAACACCCACAAGTGGACGGCATGCTCAGATGCTAATGTTTGGAATCGAAGGCTGGGGAGAGTGATTGAGATAGTTGGAATGAGTTTGAACTCTAAAATTATAGCCGGCATTCCACGACGAATGATCGGAAGGGAGGAGAAGGACGGTGGAATGAATTGGGCATTTGGAAAAAATTGAAAAAAAAGCACCTGCCATCTTTTTCTTAAGAAAAAGAGATATAAAGAACTTTTAAAATAGTAAAAGACAAAAAAGTGTTTTCAATATCCATGATATTAGAAAAGTGTTAAACCTGATTTATCCTTTTTGAAATCAAAAGGAAATGATGCAAGTACCCTCCCCATCCCAATACTTTAACAATTTCCTCAGCTTCTTTGCCTCTACTCTTCCCCTTCCATATTTCCTCTCCTTCCTTAACATTTATCCGTCTTCCATTGGTGCCATTACCTACAACAATATGTAGTGCGTCCCCACCGATCTCCTTAGTTCTCTCTCTTCCCTCATTCTCATCGTCGCTACCGACTTGGGCACCGATCACATTGACATGCTCGATTATCGCCTCCTCAGCGTTCAGGTCACAATCTCCAGTGGATCCTTCTTCGAGGATATTGCCACTTCGCCATCAACTTGTAGATCGAGGTTCTTACGAGGATTTGCACTCACTCTTTGGTCTTCCTTTTTTTCTTAATCTTCGTCTTTTTTGTCAACGCCCGTTTCCATTTTGATATGCGCAGAGCAATAATGAACAAGTTCCATAGGCAAACAGAAAAGTACAGTTATACTGATAATAAGTATTTGTTTACAGACAGTCATTAACAGAGCAGAAATCGATAATAATGACAAATATGTACAGAATGTTCCAAAACTATTTCACACACAGACTATATACAACCACTGTATTCATCTTGGGAAACATGCCTGTCAGTTTCCCTTCTCTGCATCCTTGGCTTTCGAGCCGCTGGCACCTGCTGAGACATTTGGATTAGAAAAGGGGGTGAGATTCCAAGGAATCTCAGTAGAAACATACAGTCAATATATAAAATGCAAAAATTAAATATGCAATGCACCGTATCAAGTAAAATGGAAACTCATATTATTCGTATGTGTACACAAAATTCAGGGCCAACTAACCCGTTGAAACCCCTACATATACCTCAGCCGAGTCCTTGACTACAGCTAGGTAAGATTAGTGTACCTTAGCTAGGTCCTAGACTACAGCTAGGTAATGTGCCTCTAGCACATGTTCAGATCACAAAATACAGTAACACGCATCATACAAATAGTCACATAGTATATGAGAGATAATAGTCCCTACCTTAACTTCTTTCTTGTCTTAAAGGGTCCGCCTCGTAAAATGTGTCAGCTATAGGCGTCCAATTCGGTCCTAAAACATCAAATGTACAAGAAATAGGTTATAACCTATCCAAGTATCATTTTAGACACATCCATAGTGTTTCTTGTGGTTATATTAGTCTATGCTGAAAATTTACTAAAATGCCCCCGAGACCCAGCCCCGCCGTACCCGGCCCGATGGCACGTTTTTCCAAATTTTTGACTAGGGCTATCTTGATGTATTTTCATCCAAGGAATCCATTTCCAGACTCAAAATTACCAAATTCAATGTCAAATTACGAAATTGCCCTTGGTAGCCCTACTTTTAGGGTTTTAGGGGCGTTTCCGTAATTATGCTTTCTCGGCCTTTTCTGAAAAAGTGCCCAACTGTAACCCCACATAATTTTCCCTCCTGAATCCAATGAAACCATCAAATCATTGAAAATCCAACTCTAAAACCCATTTCTAGAGCTGGCTGAAACTTATAAGAATTTAGGAAAAAATGGGGTTTTTCGGTTTCAGCTCCGTAAACACGTTTCTTTCTATTCCTAACCACCTTATTGACTATTCCATTAGGTTACAACTACCTTTTAGTACCAATTTGGGCAGCATAACCTCTAGGCCAACCCATTTCCAAAAATTAAAACCAATGGCAATCCGGTGAAATTTCAACGATTAAATTGCCCACAGCAGCTAGAATAGTCAATATACGAAGGTTTGGAAGTTACCTCAGGCTCCCACTAGCTTTTCCTCTTCTTGGCTGAAACCCTAACCTTCTCAAGGGCTGAATTGAGCTTCCAAAACCTTACATCACATAGAAGAGAAGCTTAGGAACAGAGTTATATGCATTAGGAACCGATTTACCGAAGAAATCACTTACCTTTGTAAGCTTTTTCCTACCATTTTCTCTCTCTAAAATTTCACACTTCCTCTCTCTTGTTGCAGAAAAACTGACGAAAATGGGTGGAGGAAGATGATAAAATATAACTTTATAAGATAATATAATTATCCAATAATTATATTTCCATTTTTGGAATTTTACAAAATTCTGGCAGATTTCTGCCTAAACTTTAAAAAATCATAACTAATTTTAGAAAAATCTAATTAGAGTGATTCCAAAGCCTATAGAACCCTTATTGAGTCTAGTTTCAAGAAAAAAAATATAGACTTTTGCTGAATGGAATCACAAAATTCCCAGAATTTTAATCTTTGCATGTTGTTCCAGAAATTTCACAGTTTTTCTGGGCTAACTTCAAAAATTCATATCTTTTTTTGTATAGCTCTAATTGAGTCATATGACTTATCAAATTAAATCTTAGGATGTCTAATTTCATCTTGTAAAATTTCATAATTTTTTCTCATCATTTGGTCATTCAAAATCACATGACAAGCTCACTACCTTATAGGCGATTTCACAAAAAATATAATTATATTCTCCAAAGTTCACCATTTTAATTTCTTAATATCCCAAAGATATATAAATTATTAGGGGATAAATTTGGGCTCCTGCTAAATTGGGGCTTAGCAGTCTACTTAATTTAGGCTTATTCCCAAGCCTCCAATCCCAAATTTTGGGGTATTACACTTTTCTTCGTTTTTCTCTCTTGTTCTTCTTCTCCGACTGCTGTCCCCAACCAACGTGCCCTTGGTGACTCATGGGGTGGACTTGATTGGAAAAGGCAAGTAAGTGCATGTTTAGCATCACTCATGAAAGGCTTATAAGTGCTTATGCATATAAGTCGATACAGCACTCATCTCACATACTTACCTCGTATACCGTAAATCACGATTGAAAAGTTACCTTTGAAGACTCTAATCATTGTTTCAAACGAGCGCCAAGTAAATCGACATGTCAGAGCTCTGCTTTTGGTTCCACTATGCTTGTTATTGGTGCGGCTGGTTTTGTAGGCACCCACATGTCTCTTGTTTGTGGTTTTTAACTGTATATGGTCCTTGGGGTTGTCTTGACATGACCTATTTCTTTTTCTTCTTCACTACAGCTTTTCTTAAAGGAAAGCATATTACAACTTTTTAGGCTCCTGTTCATAGAACAATTCCAAGAGATTTCACCAACATTGATGATATAGTCAAAGGCTATTTTGGGGGCTTTGGATATAGCCAAGAAAAGTATTGGTAGTGGTGGGAAGAAGAAAGGGTTGTACAGTTCATTTTTTTTTTAAAAATGTGTATGAGGCCATTTGTATCATTTCCTTTTGACTTAAAAAAGGACAAATAAAGCCTAACGCTTCTCTAGTATTATAAATATTGGAAATACCTTTTTATCTTTTCCTATTTTTAATGTTTTTTTATCTATCTTTTCCCTTTTTCCTTTCATTTAATTTTTTTTGGATAAAATTCATTCATTCAGAATTTATTTTCTATTAAGATTTTTTTTATTTTATTATTTAGAATTCTAGATTCAAATAAATTAGATCATGTCTCTCAAATCATTATAGATGGTTATATTTTATTGTATTTATTGGATAGGGTTGATCATACAACTCTTTAATATATACTTATTTAATTTGAAAATTTAATAATATTCTTATGATTTTTAATTTATATACATTTTTTCATTAAATATATTTAATTAAGTATGAGAAAAAGATAGAAAAATATCATCAAAATTGATATAAGACAAATAAGTATGTTGAATTTCAATAATTTCAAAGGGACTGATTTGAAATTCTAAAATATTACAAAATTTGAGAAATTACCGAACCGCCTCTACTATTTTTTTAATAAAAAACCCTCAACCCCTTGCCACACTCTGAAGCTTTGGTGTTGGTGCCCGGCGGCGGCGGCAGTCACCGAAGCTCCAATGACCTTGTTGGTGACCGGCCGTCGAAGCTTCGGTGGCCTAATATATATATATTTTTTAAATTTCTCAAGCAAAAGTTGTCAATATAAATATTTAAGTTGTTAATAACGATACTAAGGTCATAAACGACGGTCTAATATATATTTTTTAATTTCTCAGGTAAAAGCCGTCAATATTGATATTTTGGTTTTAATAGCGACACTAAAGTTGTAAATGAGGTATTTGTAGAATATTTCCTAATAACTTTCACCTGAGGTTCAGCGGCTAGTATATATATTTTTTGAATTTCTCAGGTTAAAGTTGTCAATATGAATACTTGAGTTGTTAATAGCGATACTAAAGTTGTAAACGGGGTATTTGTTGAATTTCTTAGGCTAGAGTTATTTATAACTTTAGTATCGCTATTAACAACTCAAGTATTCATATTGACAACTTTAGCCTGAGAAATTCAAAAAAAATATATTACATCGTCGTTTACGACTTTAGTATCGCTATTAACAATTTATGTATCCATATTGACAACTTTTACCTAAGAAATTCAAAAAAAATATATTAGGTTGTTATTTGCAACTTTACTATCGCGATTAACAACTCAAGTATCTATATTGACAACTTTTGCTTAGAAATTCAAAAAAAAAAAATAATAGGCCACTTTGGAGCTCCGGTCACTTGTCGCCGAAGCTTCGGTGACGGCCATGGCCGCCAGTCACCAGTACTGGGCAAGGGGGTTGAAGATTTTTTATCTTAAAAAACTAAGGATAGTTAGATAATTTCTCAAATTTTGCAACATTTCAAAATTTAAATCAATCCCTTTGGAAGTATTGAAATCCAATATATTTATGTGTTTTTTTACCAATTTTGATGGCATTTTTTTTTTGTCTTTTTCCCATTAAGTGCTTTAGTGATTTCAAGTTTTTAAATAATAATTAACTATTTTTTTTATATAGTTTTATTTTTTCTCTTAAAGTATCACAATATATATAATACATATATACACACATATAAATATATATATGAATTATTTAATAAGACTAATATCATTTTCAATCATTTTTCATCTAAACTTTCTTTTTAAATTATTATCCAAACAAGTTTTAGTTTGAAAAAAAGTCACTTATGTCACCGTTAATCTAATGATAAATCACATTACACTATTTAACATCCATGGGTCCGGTTTCTCTCATTATGCCTTTTCTCATCATCTCTCATAATCTGTAAATCATGTCTGTCCAATCAATATAAAAGGTAAAAAATGAGCCACGTCGTTAAGTTATCACTCATTCAACTTTTTTCCCCTCTTCCCAATCAACAGTCTAGATGGGCTCCTCTTCTCAATCAACGGTTCAGATGAGCTCATGGAAAACGAGATGATGAGAGGATTTGCTTGCAATATCTATCTTAACTTAAGTTTTCAAAACTCAGATTAAAAAAAAGTTAGTTTTGGATTTCTTAGTAGAATTCGAGTTTATGTGTTCTTGGCCTTTGCCCCTTTATGTTACCAAAAAAAAATAAAGAAATATCTTTACTATCTTGTGGATAATTCAATTTGTTTATAATTTTATCTTATACATGAGTAGGTGATATACACATTTTTAACAAAATTAAATAGGACTTGTTATAGATTTTATTCATAAAAAAAAATTATCATATTTAAACGAAGAAATCATTAGAACAAACTTATTAATATATAAAAAATATAGTAATAAAATTTATAGATATATTTCAAATAAAAATAGTCTATAATCAACAACCCATTTAAAATCTTCTCAAATTTATAAAAAAATATAATATGATTTTTATTTTAATATGTATTATACATATTTAAATACACATGATATTTTCACTAAAAAATTAAAATAATTTGTTTAACAGCTCTAAATTATTTTAATTCACCCATTTCATATTGGCAATGAGCCAATGACAGCATGTATGCTAAGGAAGTAAGGATGAGCATGTTCTCCGCAGCCCAAGATAGAATTATTTTATAATTTTATAAAATAATAATTTATATCCACATCCTATCGAACAAATAAATAGTTTAGATTCAATATTTTATAAAATTATTATTTAAAACATAAATAAATAACATTAAATTGTTAAAATATGATCTACACGGTTCATAATTGAAATATAGAGAAAATAAAAAAAATAATTTTATAAAACATTATGATAATAATTTTATAAAATATTCAATTTGAATAATCTATCTTTTTAATCTAAAAGTGGAGGTGAGAATTTGAGAGCACAATGAGAAAAAACATTATGAAAGTATTCTCTCCTGTGCACCTAAAAAGAATGACAAGGGTTAGAGAGTTTAATCATACATGTAGGAAAGGGAAGAAAAAATGAATCCTTCTCCTCATTTAGTTTAAAATTTTGGAGGGGAGAGGATCCCAAAATTTCCATCATTTCTCCTTCAACACCCCTCTTTTGACTTATTTCAAATTGGGGTTTTTTTAGAGGGGAGGCAAAATTATGTATGAAAAAAAAAAAAGAGGAGAGCCAAAATTTTGGACAATTTTACTCTTTTTACTTATGTGATATTCCAATAGTGCCTATGATAAAAAATATTATAATAAATACAAATATTATTATTATTAAATTATTTTATTATAAAATAAAAATATATTATTATACAAAAATTATTACAATTAAAATATATCATAAAAAATAATTTAATATAAAAATTATATATTTATAAATAAAAAAATTATTATAATTATAACATATGTTGAAAAAAATTTAAATAAAAAAATTATTATTAAAATAAATTGAATAAAAATATATCTTTATCATTAAAAAATATTTTTATGAAATAAAATTTTTAAAAATATATTTTTACAAATAAAAATAATTATTATAAAATTTATTTGGAGTAAAAAATAAATTTGGGAAAATTGTGAAAAAATCCCTCATTGGCAACTTATTTGCTAAATGGGACATTCGCGTGCAGATTATCTTCCACGTGTACAGAATATCTTCCATTGTGTGCAAATGATCTTCCCTGTGTATAAAATTCTTCTCTATACGTGTGCAGAATATCTTTCATTGTGTGCAAATGATCTTCCCTGTGTATAAAATTCTTCTCTATACGTGTGCAGAAATCTTCCCTACATATGCAAAAATCTTCCCTCTGTGTGCAAATATCTTCCCTCCATGTGCAAGATATCTTCTTAGGTCCCATTTAGCAAATAAGTTGTCAATGAGGTCTTTTTTAGCAATTCTCCCAATAAATTTTCATAAATAAAATATGATTATAAAATATGTTAATGTAATTTTAAATAAAAATATTATTATAACAAAAAATAATATTTTTATTGAATCTAAAAATAATATATATATATTTTATATTAAAAATATATTATTATGAAGTCAATTTAAAAGCCAACAAGTTGTTGGTTGAGGTGGTAAAGGGCCTCATTCTCGTAAGAAGGATAACGTAAGTTCAAATTTTGGGAAGCGCACTTATTGAGATAAGTGAGGCCCCTTTGCCCTCTAAGCTTTGAGGGAGAAACCCATAAAATCAAATCAAAAAAATTAATTTAAAATGAAAATATGTTATTATAAATAAAAAATACTATTATAGTTTACAAATATATTATTGTTCAGTTAATTTAAAACAAAATATGTATTATTATATTAATTATTATAACAAAAAAAAATCTATGTACCAAAAAAAAATATTAATTATTATAACATATGAATAAAAAATATAATCAAACATGTTAGGGTAGAATAATAAATTGTTATCATTCCTCCCTTTCTATCCAATCTTAAACAAAAAAAAGGATCATTAAAAACCCCTTATCTCCTCCCCCACCAATAGAGCTGGGGATACGGGCCAACCCGCGGGTTGAGGGTTTTCCTGCACCAACCCGCGGGCCGCTTGGTGCGGGCTGCGTGAGACTTGCACTTTTGCGGGTTGGCATTTTGTCAACCCTTACCAGCAGTGTGTGGGTTGCGGGCTAGCCCGCGAGCCCGCATATTTTTTTTTTGAAGAAAAATTCCTATTTTTTAAAGAGGCTAAAAAATAAGATAGATATATATATATATATATATATATATATATATATATATATATATGAGTTATTAAATTTACCTTTCTAGCATTAATCATTCCTTTTATAAAAATTTAAAAACATAATTCACAGTTCAAGAGATAAAGTTATCAAATTTGTCAAAGTTTATAAACAAAATATAAACTCATCCTCAAACTACCAAAATATAATAATTTTGTTTAAAAAAGAAGGGAGGAGGCTAAGATTTTTTCTCTTTGGATTGGATGGTACCAAGATAGGAGTGAACAACTTATAAATTTTGTGAAATTATTATATGTAAAAAAAAAAAATTGCAGGATGCGCTAGCCATGCCCTAGCCCCGCACTTTTGTCGGTTGGGATTTTCCCAACCCTAACCCTGTCCCAACCGGCGGGTTGAGCCCACGGGTTGGGCCTGTATTACTGGCTCTACCCACTAACCAAATCAAACAAGATAATCAAACTAGCCATCTATCTTTTCCTTCCATCCTCGCTCCCTCCATTCCCCTTTTTCAAACCAAACAGGCTCTCATTTGAGTCCCTCATCTCATTTGATTTGAAGTTTTGGAGAGGAGTTAGAGTTCCCTTCCTCCAACAACCCTATTATGGCTTCCATCTAAATTAGGGGTATTGGAGGGGAGCCAAATTTTGAACCACTTTTACCCTTGTAACTTATGTGATATTCTAATTAGGCCCTTATTATAATAAGAAAATATTATTATTATTAAAATATTTTATTATGAAATAAAAATGTATTATTATACAAAAATAATTTAATATAAAAATATATATTTATGAATAAAAAATTATTATAATTATAACATATGCTCAGACAAATTTAAATAAAAAATATTATTATTAAATTAATATGAATAAAAATATATTTTTATCATTAAAAAATGTTATTATGAAATAAAATTTTAAAAATAAAAAATATTATTATAAAATTGATTTAAAATAAAAAATAAATTTTCATAAATAAAAAAATATTATAACTATAAAATATGTTAATATAATTTCAAATAAAAATATTATTATAATGATAAATATATTATTTTTATTAAATTTATTTTCATATTAAAAATATATTATTATGAAGTTAATTTAAAATGAAAATATGTTATTATAAATAAAAAAATATTATAGTTAAAAAAATATATTATTATACAATTAATTTAAAACAAAATATATACTTTTATACTAATTATAAATAAAAATGTTATTATATTAATTAGATAAGATGTAAATTAATTTATATAATATGAATAAAAGAGTATAATCAATATATTAAGGTAGAATGATAAATTGTTATTTCTCCTCTTTCATCCCATATTAAACTAAACAAGGAATTATTAACCTCCTCTCCCACCAACTAAACCAACTAAAGTAATCATCTACCCTCCCCTTCCATCCCCTCTCTTAAAATCAAACAACTAAAGTAATCATCTACCCTCCCCTTCCATCCCCTCTCTTCAAATCAAACAGCTTTGACGGTACTAACTTCATTATGTGACCTCATTAAGTAGGGTGATGTGTACCTATGATTAGGATTGTTGTGGCTTAAGTGCAGATATCAATAAAAATTACTCATTTGGTCTTAATATTAGATTTAATTGACTTTTTTTTGTGGTAAAAATTAAAGAAGTTAAATACATTATTTAATCATGACATATGTTGTGTATTATTATATGATATATCGGTTTATAAATAAGATCAATTAACTTAAAAAAAGATAGATATAGATACTTAAAGTAATTTATTTAGTTTCATAAAAAAATTAACTGGGTCTTATATTAATGACTAAAGGGAGTATATGAATGACAACCAAAATCCCGTATAATCTAGAGGGAGTTTAAACCAATGAAAAAGACAACTTAAGTCACTGAAGATGAATACATAGATTTTGAACTATACATCTGATTTCCAAAGTTTGATTTTTTTTTTTCTCGAACCAAAGTTTGAATTCACAGTTACATCATGTTGTGATTAGTGATTAAAAGCCCATAATACTTTTTTTAAGAGTGTGTTTGGAACTGTGATGGGAAAAATAGAGTTTCTCAATTTAGCGTTTGGTAATTTTATTTTTGGTAAAAGCTCGATTGTGTAATGTGATTTATGTTTGGAACAGTGATTGTATAAATGACTTTTGCAAAAATAAAACTTGTTTGGATTGACTTAAGCACAAGTGAATTTTGTGATAATAGTAAGAGAGAGTGGGTGGAAAAATATTTTAAAATAATTTTTGAAACTGAAAAAGTACATTAAGGATAAAATTGCAATAAGTCTGATAACACACTGGGTACAGTTAAAAAAATATTTTAAGGGTTACAAGCACTAAAAAATAGTTGAAATTAATTTTGGTAGCCAAAAAAGTACATTAAGGGTAAAATTGCAATCAGTCTGATATCACATTGGACATAACTGAAAAAATATTTTAATCATCCTCACTCTCCCCAAAAACTAAATCACCAAAAGCTCCAAAGTTAAGCTTATACTAAAAGCTATTTTTTCAATCTCAAACTCAATTACCCACTTTGATCCCCAAACAATTATAACACAACCCCCCGGGGGCGAAACACCCTCTAAGCACGTTGAGGTAAACCGAGACACTTCCCTCACATACTTATAGCGTGCTTCTCTCAAATGATTTGAATGGCGCAGAAGCACTTTTTAAAAGCCTTCACGCCCAGTCAAATAGAACAGGTTCGTGGGCACTGGGTAGTTATAAAAAAAAAAAAACAACAACAAAAAGGCCAAAAATCTCTGGTCCCGGTCTCTTGAAAAGTTTGAAAACAGTCATATGCCTTCACAGGTCACAGTCCTTTGCTGCAACTACTTCAACAATTCTACCTACATTTCCCACCAATAAATCTTCCCATTTATCCGTTTCTGATTTCTTCTGTTCCGTCGTTCTCCTTCCATCGATATGTTCCGCTTCCCCTTCTGCCTTCTGTGTCGCTGTTCATTCCATCGCCGCCACTTTCATTCCACCACCACACAACCCCTCCAGCTACCACTCTCCTTCCCCATTTACCTCATTTGGGGCTCTAACACCGCTGTTGGCAAAACCCTAGTCTCCGCCGGCGTCGCCGCCTCGCAACTTCTCTCTTCCCCCACCCTGTTCCACTACATTAAGCCCGTCCAAACTGGTTTCCCTATCGACTCTGATTCCCGGTTTGTTTTCAACAAAGTTTCCGCGCTCTTTCTCCGTCGTAACCCCTCGTTTTCTCTTTTTGCGTCCAATTTAATTCTCAATGCCTCAGGCCCTGCTTCGAATGCCGCGGGAGAGACTGAGGGTTGTGGAATGGAGATGTCTGTGTTGAATTGGCGTGAGGAAAATAAGTTAATGGGGGAGAAAAATGGATGTTCGGAGTTGATTTGCAAGACGATGTATGCGTGGGAAGAAGCAGTGTCGCCGCATTTGGCCGCAGAGAGGGAAAGTGGAACAGTGAAGGATTCAGTGGTGCTTGAAACATTGCAGAGATGTTTCAGGGATGTGTTGGAAGGTGGAGCAGGCAAGGGGAAATCGGAAGTCCTGTGTGTGGTTGAGACTGCCGGTGGTGTGGCCAGTCCGGGTCCTTCTGGGTCACTTCAGTGTGACTTGTATCGGTACTGTTTTATTCCTATTTTTCTCAAGGCGTATACGGGTTCTACTATGATGAAAAAGTCCGGGAATGTGGGGATGGCTAAAATTTGTGGCTTTTCTCACTTCTATGGCGAAAACGATCCAAATGTGTTGTTAAAGTAGTTTTTTTTTTTTTTTTTGCCTGAAGTGTTTTAAACTGGTTGACTACTCAGGACAGAGTTTTCATCACTAAATCACAAAAAGGCTCGCTCAAGAAAGGGGAAAAAGATCATAAGTATGAAACAAACGAGAAAGATGAAGCCAATTATTTGTGCATTTTCATAAGTGATTCCACTAATGCGATCACTACTTGGCATACAGGAGAACGATACATGGCGATGACTTGTCAAAATAGAGTACATGCAAATTGAATTAATTTGTTGCAATCTAGTAGAGTATGTAAGTATTTCTCAATTAGTATGTATATTTTGACACATAATGGCCACGTTCCTTTTTCTTGGACTGCCTTGTGGTCATTGCATGTACCTTAGGATTTACAGATGCAGATCTCGTCAGAGATGTTTGCCGTTGGTAGTAGCTCGCTTTGGTGATTTTGCTGTTAAGGGTCGATAATTGACATATGCTGTGGGGAAGCGTGGCTAACTGGCATATTAATGCATGCCATAAGTTCTCATCTAATACTCTTCTGCCATTGTTGAATTAACAAGCCCATTTATTGAGATGGGCGTCGATTGAATTTATCAACATTCTAATGACTGTGAATTGGTTTGTTATTTTGCTTAGTTATCACGGGCGAAGCTTTTTTTTTTTTTTTTTTTTTGTGCGCTACATCTTAGGTAACGTTAGCTTGAATACTTCACGCATTCTTTGATCCTGACGACTGTGTCAGAGTGATATAATGGTAGACTTGTGCTTATTGTACTACACACTCTGCTCTTACAATGGTCATATTAGTGGAAAAGGAGGTTGGTGTGTAGGCACAGGCAGCTTACTTATCTTTATGTGTAATTTTCTATTAAATCAGATCTTTCCATCACTTTCTGTCAGGCCATTTCGTATTCCTGCTATTCTTGTTGGTGATGGACAGCTAGGAGGTATTTCTGGAACGATTTCAGCATATGAAAGCTTGACGCTTCGAGGCTATGATGTTGTTGCCATTGTTCTTGAAGATCACGGCCTTCTAAATGAGCTTTCACTGATGTCGTATACAAGAAACAAGTAAGCTAGATGATGGTAGTTACTATTTTTGATTTCCTCTGGTTAAATAGGACACAGTGAATCCTTCATACCTTTGAAGGTTAACCATCGTTTCTTTCCTTAGTCCCTACTCTCTCTCTCTCTCTCTCTCACACACACACGGACACTGAGAAAGATGCTAAAATTCAGTCCTTTTCCATTTATAGCTGCATTTAGGTTTTGGCTTTCTATGTATTTTTCATCTCCTGCTATTTTACTGTGCATGTATTTCTTTATTATCGTTTCCTTCTTTATACAGAGTTCCGGTGCTTGTGCTACCTCCTGTTCCAAAAGATCCATCAGATGACCTTATGGAATGGTTTGAAGGTTCTCGTCATTCATTCAGTACTCTGAAGGAAATAATGCTTTCTGCTTATTATGAGAGAGTTAAGAAGTTGCATGGCATGCCAAGAAAGGCTAGGAATATATTCTGGTGGCCTTTCACTCAACACAAACTTGTTCCAGAGGGAGGCATAACAGTAATTGATTCACGTTGTGGTGAGAACTTTGCAATCTTCAAGGTTTGTTTCTAGTAAAATGCATATTAATATCTTCCTTATGTTGTATGTTTGTATTCTCCCTAAAGCTTTAGAATATAACATGATTGATCTTGGTAGGCTGCAACAGTTTGAGCATACTGTATTTGGTGTTTACGTGTACGTCAGTAGTTCTGCAAACTTCTTTTCTCTTTTTTCTTTCAAATATGCTGTATCATGAGACTTTCATGCTAATTCCCTTTTCAGGGTCAGAATATAGAAGTCATAGAACCACAATTTGATGCATCTGCAAGTTGGTGGACACAAGGACCCAATGCTACCTTGCAGGTCATACTCGTGTGTTTTTTGATGTTTTGATTCTGTTATTTCAAAGATGTAATAATCATTTGGCTGTTTAATTGATGTCATATATTGAAGTATGCCATTAAGCCTTTTATCTTGGATATGCTGCCCAATTGTTATCTTTATCACATTTTTTTCTAATGCTTCTTTATGCATTTTCACTTTTATTTACCTCATTTTAGGGTAGTTCTTATGCAACTACCAGGGAGATGGTAAGAGCCGGAAAAAAAAGCATCCATTTATGAGAAGCTAGAATTACCTGGAAACAGTTAACATCTATTTTGTGTTTGTATCAATGAACAAAAAACCGGACCGGGCAATGAACTGGTCACGGAACAGGTTCAAGGGTTAATGGTTCAACTGGGGTCTAACCGGTCATATTAAAATATTATAATTTATTAGTAACAATATATATATTAATTATATATTGATAGTAATACAGTAGAAACGCATAGATTTAATTATATATTAAGTAATTTAAATAAAAATAAAATGAAAAGATGAAAATGTATAAATAAATAATAAACTTAAAAAGTTGTCAATTTTTTGGTACAAAAAAATAAAGAGAAATCTGTTGTTTTTTATCTAAAGAAAATATATCTTTCTTCCACTTTCCATGCCTTGAGCGGTGTGAATGGCAGAAAAAATAGTACTAGCAAGTAGCAATAAATTAATTTTATTTGTATTGAAAAGCTCAAAAAAATAGGGTAAAAGACTAAAAGTGATTGTGAGAGTGACAAGCAAGGATGGAGTGTAGTAATTTTACTTTTTGACATTGGTTCCATCTTCTTCTTTCCTCTCTGCGTTTCATTTCCAGCAGGGTCTTAACCTTCTTTCTTCTTCAACCTAACTTCACTATGGCATATCAAAGTTTATGATCAGCAAGGGTTCAGATTTCGTCTTTTAATTTTTGTCGTCGTAGCTCACCGTCGCCGCTCGCCGTCTTCGCCGTCGTCACTCGTCGTTCAAGCAGCCACCGCCGATTAGAGCTAAGGCACAGGGTCGGGACTCAGGAGGGAAGGGGATCTGATCTTGAAACTTTGCCCCATTCTCGCGCTTTGCTTCGGTTCTGTTTCTGATCTCTGCCAATTTTTTTATTTTTTTGGGTGACTCGGTCAAACCGCCTGACTCGGCGGTTTGGCCGAGTCACAGGCAAACCGGCCGGGTCCCTCCTCCCCTCACTAATAGCTAACCGGACCGGGCTTGGGACCGGTTCGCCGGTTTTCCGGTTCGACCGGCCGGTCTGGTCCGATTTTTCTTTCATTGGTTTGTATGAGTATGCCTATATTGACCAGAATGTTTATTGTAGCTTATAAATATGCAATGTACTGTGGCAAAAGCAATATGAGTCTGCTTGCTACATTCGGAATATAGAGCATTGACAGTTTTTGCATGAGAGATAATCCCCCCCCCCCGATATTCTAATGTAATTTTTGTTTAATAAAAATGAATGTCAAAACATGATCAGTGTGACCCCTCCCTCTGTCTCCCCACTACACTCAAGTCCATGGAAGAGTTATTCATGTATTTATGGGTTAATGGAGTTATTCAAAACTTTAATTTATTGTAATATTCTAGTGTTCTTAGATTTGTAGCAAATAATTTATATTGAATGTTTGCCTGAAATAGGCTTGCAAGTTGCATGATCCTTAATGATTACGTATCTAAATTTTTCCTTAATTGTGATCTTTCCATTTAGGTGATTTCAGACCGAGCTTGCAAGGGATATGGGATATACTGCTGCAAGATTTGGGCATGTAATGTTTCCTGAGAATGTTTATGAGCCAGCATTAAATTGTGCTGAGCTTTTACTTGAAGGTGTAGGGAAAGGTAAGTGTGCTTTCTTTGCCTTTCATTTTTATTATTTGTTTTGAATGATACATTAGATATTTCTTGATTGCAAGGCTATCACAA
Organism: Inga laurina; assembly: GCA_963855925.1. Lineage (NCBI taxonomy): Eukaryota > Viridiplantae > Streptophyta > Magnoliopsida > Fabales > Fabaceae > Inga > Inga laurina. The sequence goes on from OY979713.1 coordinate 36,370,662, forward strand.
TTAGTGCATACTTTGTGAATATATTTTTTGATTTAGTTGTGGTATGGCTTTGTTGTTGTTGTTGTTGTGATGGTGGTGGTACGAGTGTTACTGATAAGATACCAAAGCCTCTTTTAGTTTATTCTAGGAAGAGGCGTTTGAATTAGGGAAGGGCATATTAGTTCTATTTGCTGTTATTTGTGTCTTATGTTAGTTATTTGTATCTATACTTATCCTTGTTTATCTGCAGTTATTTTAGGTAGTGGTTATTGTATGAGTCATCTGCAGTTACTGTTCTAAGAGTTAGTTATTGGGTCAGTTATTTTCCTTTATGGATACATATAGACCTGTGATGTATATTTTTGGGTTGTCAATGATATAATTAAATTTAGGAAATCTTCTCTCTGGCTATTCTGGGATTTCAGATTCTGGTCCTAGAACTAAAAGCTTTGATTCTTTCACTAACTTTCAAATACCAAGTCCTATCATCTTGGTATCAGAGAGTTCGATCCTAAACCTGGTTGGGAACCATGGTGAACACTCACAATTCCGCTCAACATTCAGATCCTCCGGTTACTTCTCAGCCATTGGCAGAGGTGTTACCCAATTCGGTGCCACCACAAGACACCTTTCATCGAACACTCACCGAACTCATGCACCAACAACATACAACCATCCTCAATAGACTCAATTTAATGGATGCAAATATAGTAGAATTGAAGAAACAGAAGGCTCCAGTGATGTTACAAGGGCAGACCAGTAATTCAAATAGAGGAAATCCAATAGAAGTTGACGATGTTGAACATGACAGTCCCTGGTGGAGCAGAAATCCTACCAAACGTCCACATACTAAAGTGGAATTTCCAAAATTTGAAAGTGGTGATCCGAGAGGATGGGTAATGAAGGCAGATAAATACTTCCGTTACTATCAGACGTCGGAAGATTTAAAGGTAGAAGTGGCAACGATGAACCTTGAAGGAGATGCATTAGATGTTTTTACCTGGGTGTCTTCCAATCGCATAATTCAATATTGGGATGAATTGATCCAAATCTTACAAGAGAATTTTGGGCCAATAGAATTTCAGACTCCGGACATCTTCCTGTGTGATATACAACAATTAGGAACTGTAGAAGAATACAAGAACGAATTCATCCGGCACTCATCTCGAGTTCAAGGGTGGCTGGAACATTGCTTGCTAGCAGTGTTTATCAATGGTCTAAAGGAAGAGTTAAAGTTTGACGCCAAAATCCAGAAACCATGGACTGTTTATAAAGCAGCAAGTCTGACTTTAGAGTTTGAAGCCAAACTTCAGAGTTAGACACAAACACGTGCCTCTCAGCGTTCCTCAAACTCACGGGGTGGTGAATCAGGAAGTATTTGGAGGGATAATAAAAACTTTTATTATCCACGTTAGCCCTGGGGTGCGAATAATAATACCAATAATTCAACCATTCCAAATCAAATCCACAATCACACGGTTACTCCTTATGCAAAACTGTTATCTTCGGCTACATCATCTAATCTTCCTCTTTTAGCGCCTCCAACTGCCACATCAGGATCAGAATGTCAGATTCGGAGAGAGAAAGGTCTTTGTTACCGATGTGGTGAGAAATTCTCGCCTGGCCATCAGTGTAAAGGTTCAACCTTGCGGATTATGGAGATTTAAAAAAGGCTCTCACTCAGGTTCCTGTCTTACACCTTCCTGATTTTTCAAAGCCTTTCATTGTGGAGTGTGATGCTTCTTCCACTGGTTTGGGCACAGTTTTGCAGTAACAAGGTCATCCAATCGCATATTATAGTAAAGGTTTGTCTACTTCTCACAAGCACAAGTCTGTTTATGATCGTGAGTTGTTGGCACTTGTGTTGGCTTTAGACAAATGGCGCCACTATCTCTTAGGAAGGAAGTTTGAAGTCCATACAGACCATTTTAGCCTCAAGTACTTAACGGATCAGCGTCTTACAACTCCTACTCAGCAGCGCCTATTGGTTAAATTACTTCCCTTTGATTTCACTATTGTGTACCGGACTGGTTCTTCTAATTTAGCAGCAGATGCCCTCTCACATCGACCACATTCTGGTGACTTCTTCAATTTGGTGATTCCCCATGCTGCAGATTTTGATGAATTGGCAGAACTATTGGCACAGGATTCATTCACCAATTCTATCATCACATCCCTAAAGTCTGATCCAGCTTCAGTTCCTAATTACTCTTGGGTTTCGGACAGATTATATTATAAGAATCGTTTGGTCTTACCTGCTCATTCTGACCTCACTACAACAGTCATGCAAGAAGCTCATTGTTCACTTGTTGGAGGCCATGGGGGTGTGCTTAAAACCTTAAAATGGTTGCAGCAATATTTCTTTTGGAGAACATGAAATCTGAAGTGCAAGATTTTGTATAGAAATGCCTATCATGTCAAAGAAGTAAGTACACCACTTAAGCACCGGCTAGCCCTTTGCAACCTAATGACTTACCTACTCATATTTGGGAAGACATCTCCTTGGATTTTATCTCTGGCTTGCCTAAATCCAATGATTATGATGTTATATTGGTTGTGGTAGACCGTTTTAGCACGTATGCTCATTTGTGGGGCTTTCACGGCCCTTCTCGGCTAAAACTGTAGCTGCTACCTTTACTAAGGAGATCATACGTCTCCATGGAGTTCCCCACTCCATTATTTTTGACCGGGATCCTATTTTTCTGAGTTCTTTTTTGCAAGAGTTATTCAGATTGAGTGGTACTAAATTAAAAATGAGTAGTTCGTATCACCCTTAAACAGATGGCCAAACGAAGTTGGTCAACCGTTGTTTAGAAACTTATTTACGATGTTTTTGTCAAGACCATCCCAAGTCTTGGTATAAGTTCCTTCATTGGACCGAACTCTCTTACAACCCTCGTTTCCACACTTCTTCTGGGTTTACACCTTATATAGCAAGGACCCACCTACTTTCTTGCCCTTTTCTCTTGGTCATACTTGCCTCACAGAATTGGAGAACTTTTTCACTGAACGAGATGCCCTGTTGGAGACCATTAAAGACAACCTTTTGGTAGCATAGCAACGGATGAAAATTCAAGCTGATTCTCATCGCCGGGAAGTTGAGTTTAATGTGGGTGACCTGGTTTTCCCCAAGCTCCAACCTTACCGTCAGAAATCTCTCTCTCACAAGAAGTTTGAAAAGCTGTCAGTTCGTTTCTTTGGTCCATATCCTATTGTTAGAAAGATTGGTGTAGTAGCTTATGAGTTGCAACTTCCTCCTGGCACTCGCATACACCCTGTTTTCCATGTTTCATTGCTGAAATTGGCTCATGGTTGAGATCCTCAGGCTCCTCCTACTCCCTTACCCTTGAATGAAGATTTGGAATTTTTGCTAGTTCTTGATCAGATTGTGGATTCTTGGATAATTACTACTAATGGCGTGCCGGATGTTGAGCTCCTTATTCGTTGGAAGGATCAACTCAATGAAGAAGCCAGTTGGGAATCCTATGACTTCTTAGCTACTCAATTTCCTCATTTCAGCCTTGAGGATAAGGCTACTTTCTTAGGGGGGAGTAATGATAAGATACCGAAGCCTCTTTTAGTTTATTCTAGGAAGAGGCGTTTGAATTAGGGAAGGGCATATTAGTTCTATTTGCTGTTATTTGTGTCTTATGTCAGTTATTTGTGTCTATACTTATCCTTGTTTATTTGCAGTTATTTTAGGTAGTGGTTATTGCATGAGTCTTATGTCAGGGATCAGCTTTGAGCCCTTATTTGTTTAACCTAGTGGTAGATGTTCTGAGCCTATAAGAGAGGAAATTCCTAAATGCATGCTTTTTGCGGATGATATAGTTCTGTTAGCTGAATCCAGGGAGGAAATTAATTCTAAATTTGAGATATGGAGATGGACTTTGGAAGTGAAGGGTGTTTGTCTGAGTAGGAGTAAAACTGAATATATGCATTGTAAGTATGATAAGAGACAAGGTCGAAATGAAGCGGAAGTTAAATTAGGGGGGCAAGTCATTCCGCAAGTGACAAAATTTTGGTATTTGGGATCAATTATACAACAAGATGGTGAAATTGATGGAGATGTCAATCACAGAATTCAAGCTGGATGGTATAAATGGAGAAAAGCTACTGGAGTTATTTGTGATCGGAAAGTGCCTAATAAAGTAAAAGGAAAGTTCTACCGCACTGCTATAAGACCAGCAATGCTATGGTAGTGAGTGTTGGGTTTAAAGGGATTACATGAGCATAAAATGGGGGTGGCCGAGATGAGGATGTTGAGATGGATGTGTAGTCATACAAGAATAGATAAGATTCGTAATAATAATATACGTGAACGAGTTGGAGTGGTCTCTATTGAAGGAAAAATGGTAGAAAGTTGTTTGAGGTGGTTTGGACATGTTCAACGAAGGCCATTGAATGCACTGGTGAGAAGGGTTGATCAAGCTGTATGGAGTCCTGTAAAACGAGGTCGCGGAAGGCCGAAGCGAACGCTTAATGAGGTCATAGAGAGAGACCTTTTGATTAATAATATACTTAAAGATATGGTTTTCGACAGAGCACAATGGCGTCGTGCGATCCATGTAGCCGACCCCACCTAATGGGATTAAGGCTTTATTGTTGTTGTTGTTGTTATTGTATGAGTCATCTGCAGTTACTATTCTAAGAGTTAGTTATTGGGTCAGTTAGTTTCCTTTATGGATACATATAGACCTGTGATGTATATCTTTGGGTTGTTAATGATATAATTAAAGTCAGGAAATCTTCTCTCTGGCTATTCTGGGATTTCAGATTCTGGTCCTAGAACTAAAAGCTTTGATTCTTTCACTAACTTTCAAATACCAAGTCCTATCAGTTACTCTGCTATGTTGCCCATGTCAATATTATCTGCTGAATGGTGATATTTTATGAGCAATTGCAGTTCTTTAGTTTCTGATTTTTATATTTCTTTTTTTATATCATTAGAGCTGCATTTTTCATAGGTTGGGCTTCTCGAGTATACTTTTCAGACAATGGATCAACAGCAATTGAAATTGCTCTCAAGATGGCATTTCGTAAATTTTCTGTTGATCATGGACTCATTCCAGATTTTGGTGATACCACAAATGGGCGGCCTGCTGAACTTATGGTGGGTGTCTTTTGCCTTTAAATTTAGTCATTGGTAGCTTTTGTCTTGTAGTATTTTTTGACCTATGAGATCAATATCCAATCGCAGGAAGATCTGTTTAGTTAATGAAGTGAAAGAAAGAGCCTCATTTGATTAGTATTTTGTGTATTTTTATCCTATCACATACTTAAATTTAGTTAAACTTAAAAGGGGAACAGATGCTCTTGGAAAGTTGGTAGTAAACATTTTTGAAGCCCTATTATACTGTGCAATAGTATATAGTTGAAATTGATGTCTTCTTCTAGGAGTCTTCCTGACATTTTGACTTTTTGACTTTTTGACTTTTTGAGTAAATTATGCTGTCGCTTCATGAGTTGAGTTCACTCTCTGTTTAAGATAAGGGTGGATACTGGACACTGATAAACAATTGATCCAAGTGGTTGTGCGTTTGTTCCCCACAATTCTTCAAACAACTGGAATGTATGAGATATCTCTGAGAGAACAATGGCAATGGTTTTCACTCCTATGAAGTAGACATCTAACAGTCATGAGTTGATTATTTTAGGTTCTTGCACTAAAGAGTTCTTATCATGGTGATACGTTGGGTGCTATGGAAGCACAAGCGGCATCTTCTTATACAGGCTTCCTCCAACAACCGTGGTATATATATGGTCTTCTCTGGATGCATCAAATTGTCTTCATAAACATATCTTGGCTCTTGTCATTTTGCACACTATCAAAGAGACATTAATTAAAAGGGCTGTAGGTTTATTGGTGGATTTGAAATCAATATTTAGTTGGCATGTATGTATAAACCATCTTGGTTTCATTCAAAATTTCTAGGTATACCGGAAGAGGTCTTTTTCTGGATCCTCCCACTGTGTTCATATGCAACAGTACATGGACTCTTTCCTTACCGGAAGGGTTTCATAGTGAAAGTCTTGAAGATGAACATATCAGTAAGCTTGTGATTTCCACCTGTTCAATATTCTTTCTTTATGAATGTTTAAAGTGTCACTTTGTTTGTTCTGTTGTCTTATTTTTGGACTGAACTTTGTTCCATTGTTGATTCATTTCCAGCCTTTGCTTCACGTGATGAAATCTTTTATGAGGGCAGGGACAAGTCAGAACTTGCTGAAGTGTATTCATCTTACATATCAGAACTATTTTCTAGAAATAGAGGGTTGTGTATTGGAGCATTGATTATGGAACCAGGCAAGATAGTCGGTTTTATTTTTCCAATTTCCTTTCTAGTCATTTACATTTTGTGGCCCATGATTGAATTCTGCTCATGTTGCTGGAAAAAATTTGGAGGGAGAATGAGATGGCTGTCTTGGAACATGAAACAGTACTGGGGAAGAAAGAATAGAAGTGACTGTAGAAAATTTGGATTGGAGTGATCATGATATTCTGAAATTCAAGATCTATACCAAAATCACATTAATCCTATACTGAAATATGGAGAAACGTTTTGAAATAAACTGGCGACAAATGAACAAAAGCTCACCACTCTTTATAAGACAACACCTTAGAGAGGTACAAAACTGAATGATGAAGTTTGCAGTCACCACTCAATGGAATCCACCAAAGAGATACGGAAATGCTTCACCCGTTCACCGCTCCATGGAGTCTACCAAAAAGTTACACAACAATCGAAGTGCAAAGGCTCTTTGAATCCTTTGATCAATCAAAATTCAAGTCTTCTGAACATTACATCTGAAAAACCATTAATAGATACCTTGGAACAATCTTCCAAGCATAGGAAATAACAAAGTTAACTTCCAGTTTTCATGCAGGACAAGCTGGTGCAACTTCCAAGGTCTATTCCTCTAAGAATTTAGTGAGACCATTGGCTATTAACTTTCTGGAAGCTTGTCAAAAATATATCATAACTTATTCTAGAATATTTAGAATGATGTAAAATCCAATTCACAGGGAAATATAAACTTAAGGCTTTTCAAGTGACTACTCATCCACCAATTTTGGGCCAGGGTTGTATGTCAGATTATTGAAATCGTAACAGGCTTAATTCTGTTCTTCAGATAGCAAAATAGTCATTTACCAGACTTGGGCCAAATGGAAATCTTTGTTCTGATCAGTTTCAAGAGATGCTTCCAGATCAGTCCACTTGTCTAAACTTGATCCTATGTCCGTAGTATTACAACCAACTGTGCAAATGTAAATCCTTCATACAGAAAACTCATCTTGCTTTCTCCAAGCATCTTCTTTTGTAAGATGTTCCTGAAAACCCCTGAATATTCCTACTTTGATTGCATTAGTTGATTGCAAGAGCTGATGTGGGCTGCAAATAACTGTTTCAATATGCTTTTAACCTTTTCTTGTGAACAGTTCTGATTGGTTGAAATTAAACATTAATGTGCGTTTTTAGTCTTGATATTCTAATGTTAAGCCTGCATTGTTTGTAGTAATACAAGCTGCCGGAGGAATGCACATTGTTGATCCACTTTTTCAGCGTGTGCTTGTTAATGAGTGTCGGAAAAGAAAAGTTCCTGTCATCTTTGATGAAGTTTTTACTGGTTTCTGGCGTTTGGGAGTAGAGGTGATTGCACTTGGGGACTATTGTTTTCTTTCTGCAGTTGAAGTCTGTATCTCATTTTCTTTTAAGTAGTTGACAGTTTATATTTCTTCACAGACTACTGTGGAGCTGATTCATTGCATGCCAGATATTGCTTGCTTCGGGAAGCTGATGACAGGTGGCGTTATACCCTTGGCTGCCACTTTGGCAACTGATGCTGTGTTTGATTCATTTGTTGGAGACTCAAAGGTATTGCATTTTTCTGAAAGCTATTCTTTGAGGCTGACTAGTTGGGTTGCTTAATCATCATACTCAACAATAAATCCATCATTTTCTTTTGATTTAATTTGATTCATCATAGGTCTAAATCATAAGATGGACACTTTTTGTTGAATTTTATTTCCTCAATTGACCTATCTAAACTACTAAAGAGGGTCAAAATGGGCTTAAGCTTGTGTCTCAATTCCGCATAGTTTTTATTTTGCTTGCTGCTCTTATCCGTGTGTTGAGCAAGAAAATCTGAATGCTCTGATTTTTCTGGAATGAAGTTTCTACTCTCCAGATTGTTGTGGTTACTTGAGTCAAATCTCTTATCAAGAGGAAGGAAATTTGTTGCCAACGTCTTAATAGTTTTAAGGATTATTTTTCTTCCTGTGATAGAATTATCCTGTGGTGTATGGAAAGGAATATGATCTGAGTAATGGCTATGAGCAAATTTTTTTAGCTCCACAGCTCTCTTTTTTCTGCCTTCAGAGGAAAATATATACTGTATGATGTAAATTTTTTTCTCGACCTGAAATTTTGAAGTTCTCTCATTTTTTTGATTAATGGTTTTTTAGTGGAATTTTGATGAATGTTTTTATTTGCCTTTTGGTCCTTCTTGTGTTTTGTCTGTTGCCAATCAAAGTTCCTGGACAATCCTTTTATGGCTTATTAATTGATGCATTCCCTTTGTCCTGGTTAGTTGACGGCTCTTTTGCATGGTCATTCTTACACTGCACATGCTATGGGGTGCATGGCTGCAGCTAAATCAATCAAGTGGTTTAAAGACCCTTGTTTTAGTCCCAACATCACGTCTGATGGAAGGTTACTTAGAGAGGTAAGATTACTGCAGTTTGTTTTGATTTCTTAATTTTACTCCATAAATGCATAGTTTTGGTCTACATTCGTTTTTCAATTATTTTTGTTAAGGTTGTATGAATTTTACTTTTAGCAGTATACAAGAAGTGTTGTGTTTTGTCTTTTGGATAAAACTATACTAAGAATTGGTTTATTAAATAAGAGATTGGTATACTGAATCAACTTTTGCAGGATATGAAATGTTTGTTCATGCAATTAACATCGAATTCCAAATATAAAATCAAATAAAGTTAATTAGGGAAACAAACAAGCATTAACTCATTCCCCACTTAAGCAGGGCTTGGAAAGCAATCCGTGAATTCCATATCTTTTCACATGAAACACAGAAAACCTCGTCCTGTGGAATAAATGCAGTGTGGAATTGCCATTCCTTCCTATCATGCATTCTTTAACTATTTTGTTTTTTTTTTCAGTGGTCTATGTGAAGTCTAAATTGCTGCTTTAATAGAGTTTGTTTTGTTTACTGTTTGGAATGTTCACTGATTCATTATCCGTTGCCTTATATTTGCAGTTATGGGATGCCAGACTGGTTGATCAGATTTCGTCACACCCTGCTGTTCAAAGAGTAGTTGCATTAGGAACTCTGTTTGCCTTGGAACTTAAAGCAGAAGGCCAAAATGCTGGGTATCTTTTCACAAACTTGACCCTTTTTTTCGAGGAAAAAAAAATCCTTTCAATACTTAATTCTAGGATTTCCCTTTCAACACTTGATATTTTATATTTTCTCATGCTACCATGCATTTACTTACTAAATGCAAAGTATCTATATCCTTACGACAAATGCTACTCTTGTCGACATTTTCAAGTGATCATCTTGAAGGGCTGTGGGCAGCCAAACACATTTTGTTTACAGCTATAACAAATGTTCTATACCCCAAAAGAAAAATAATGGTCTGTTCTACCTGCGGATAATTTGTTTCTGATTTCTTGTGTCTTTTCATGAGTATAACATACAAATACAATACACATCTTGAAGTTTGACCATTTTGTTGATTTGCCTCCTTGGATCAAATCTGGAAATCACTATCCTTATGTATTAGGAAGTAGGCGATTTGACCCTGGTTCACTGTTTTCCTTGACTGATGATAAAAATTACTTGACTAGCTTGATAGGTTAATTTCTGTTTGTCCAGTTGTAGCATGTGAAGGAAAAATTAGAAGAACTTCAGAGCAACCCAAACTATTAACAAATCACTAGGGATTATAATTGTCGTTTTGACTTTCCAAAACATTCTTGAAGTGTTAATTATGCTAGAATCTCTGCCCAATAACTAACTGATTATGAAAGAAAAACAGAAACATGTCTATGTGCAGAAGGCCAAATAGGGTTCATGTGAAAGAATAAAGTTCAAAGTTGAAAACTTTGTGGTTCATTGTACTCTTCATTCATGAGGTTTGATAACAGTCAAGTTCATTTTCTGTTTTGATTAATAATACTAATGTTCAAGTCCACAGGTATGGATCATTGTATGCGAGATCCCTTCTTCAGGACCTTCGGGACGACGGCATTAACATGAGGCCTCTGGGCAATGTCATATACCTCATGTGTGGACCCTGCACGTCTCCGGAAACTTGCAACGAGTTACTTGTTAAACTTTACCAGAGACTAGAAGAGTTTACTCGAAACACCATAGATAAATATTCTGAGTTATGAACTTGTTACTTTTGGTTTTAGCTAGCCGCAAGCAGGAAGTAGAGCACTTCTGATGCACAGGCTAGTTGTAGACTTGAAAGTTACATTTTTCTCCAAGCTCAATGTCATGTACTAGTTGTAACAGTTTGTTAGGCTTGCTTAGTTATAGATTTGGGTAGTAGCTTGGCCTTTTGTTTATTTTCCCTTTTCAGTTTGTTCCTTTGTATGTTGTTTGATGAGAATTAATCTTTTGCTGATTTGTATGGATATTCGACAAACGCTTTAACGATATCTATGTCAAATCCTAATTCAGCTGTTAGTGAGCATTGGCCTTTCAATGTAAAACAAAACTTGTCGTGTTGTAATACAAACTCATGAAAGGTCCCGGGTGAAATCAGATGTTTTCTTAAAAAAAAAAAAAAAAAAAAAAAAATCAAACATGACACTCTAATTTCTATATAACACTAGGATGTATCTGGCAATTCAATTATTGAATGAAGAGTATATTCACAAGAATATCTATCATTTGAAGTGGGCAATGATATTCTTTAAAAAGATAGATTGAGGATCTATGTTCAATTTGCTGACGAGACATACCTTTTAATCACTTATGAATAAAGTAAATTTTTATATTACATCATAATATATTGATTTAGAGTATATTATACATGGATGTTGATTGGTTAGTTTAAAAATATGAAATGAATAAAGGCAAGATGACGTCATCTCCATATGATCGGCCGACGTCATAAGTTCCCATTACGAGGCTTATCTAGTAAACACCAGTAACCAACGTACGGCTACGATTTCTTCTTTCGTGTTACCCTTCAACGACTTCGAGATGAGCCACATATAAACATCCTACGGAACACTAAATCCAAGGGTAATATTCAGGTACTATGCTGATGAAACCCACAATCATGAACCTGCAATTTCATCCAATTTAAATTGATCAAAATTCGTGTCTTGTGACATCGTGTGATTAGTTTAATGAGGACTACCACGTTGTCGTGTTCCTTTGAGTGGTTGATTATTCTCCTCCCTTCAGACCCGAGTCGCCAGAGAAGACCACAGTAATACGAACAACGAAGTGCGAAGACCACTTCTGTGAAGTTGTGTAACTTCAATTACATGATTTCGAACTTCTCGCTCTCTTACCGAACACTACAAAATTCTCTCTCAGGTATATTTTTGCCTCGTTTTCCCGCTTCTATATGAGCTTCCTCTCATTAGCTCTTCTTAGTTCTTACCCTTCCCCAATTATAATCAATTTGGTTTTCTCCGTGAGTTCAATTGTTAAAGTTTCTTCCCCCCCTCTAAATCTCTGGCTACAATTTGCTTATTCGGTTTCCTTCTCTCTTGATTGTGCTTCAATTTCTGTGTTGTTTGAGATCTGATGTGAATATAATTTGTTTCCTTTGACTGTAGCAGCTAGGGTTTGATAGTCTCGCTGAGAATGCTAACATTTGTGGTTTGCGTGGTTACAGATCTGTTAATCTGTGGTATTGAAAGGGAGTGTAAATGCAGCGGAACGCAATTGGTATGGGAAAAAGGACACTGGACGGCGGGGAGGATGAGCAGCCAGAAAGGAAGAGGCCTGCTCTTGCCAGGTAATGGGAATTCTTACTTCTGTTAAATGGTCCTATAGAATTCCTGTTTCTGTTCCAGTTAGAATCAGTTAGGGTAATGGCAGTGCCATTGTTATGGCGCAATCTGCTTGCTCCTGGAGATATTTTCATCTTATATCCCTCTTCCTAGTTGTATTTCCTAACCTGTCCTGCTAGTTGTTTGTAAGAGTAGAGTGAACATGGCTACTTACACGAGCTACCTCCATGGACTTACAGCATACTGCCATTGTCCAGTTGTGCATGATCCTCGTTAGCAGAGTTTGAGACTGTGGCACCATGTCTTAGGGTATGCTGACATCACTTTGAATAGAACCTCCTGGGCTTTAGAGATATACACTCGCTCTTACACTTTTAGACCTACACTTGCTTAGTTCTTGCTAGAACTCACGTTTTAAAAGTAGCGTTTTCTTATGCCCAATTACTCTGTGATCGCTTTTTCCTAGCTTTCTTCGAAACCTTTGAGTTCAGTGGGAAGGCTTTATTTTAAGAACTGTCTTTTCTTCTGTAAATACTGATGTCATTCCCCAAAAGAAGATAGATATCTGGATCAAGCTCTCTTGTCCTACTAAAGGACGCTGGTGTGCTTCACTCCTCCTTTTGTTAGTTACCCCAGCGACTGGTCTTCGATTCCTCTGTACCTCCAAAGGTCAAGCTTATTGACCTTGATATAAGGTTTTATTGCTAACTATGTCATTTTAATGATTAACAATCTAGTTACTAAAGTGATGTCTAAATACTGAGTGAGGTTAAACTTGGAACCGACTTTGAACTTGACAGATTTTGTTTGTAACCATAGAATTGGGTTGTGGATGAATTAATGTTAACTTAGACAGGTGATGAGAACATCCTCGTCTGTGTGAAATCTCCTCATGGGATGCTCATAAAATGTACGATAATTAGGGCCTTTGATCTGTAGCAAGGGCTAAATAGTCATATTTTTGCAACATAAAAGCGGTCCATGTACATTTTCTAAACAGAAGAGAGGTTCTCGCATCTAATGTTAAGTCCTAGGAACCTTCATTATTCAGATTATTTTCTAAGTTTCTCCTATTAGTCTCCCTTCACTGATGGGCATTTATTTTTCTAGTGTAATTGTAGAAGCTCTCAAAGTGGACAGTTTGCAGAAGCTTTGCTCATCATTGGAACCTATTCTTCGTCGAGTTGTAAGTGTTCTGTCTTTTGGGTTATGTTGTGGTTTCTTTGTTTTTTTACTTGAATATTGTACCAGTTATCTACTTTCTGCCCCAACTCTATGCTATTCTTGCTATTGTCAGCCTTTTGAAGTTTTTGTCTTTATTACTTGATAGACTTAAATTACATGCTGATTTGCTTTCTTAACTCAGCAAGATCTCATCTGATGTCAAATTATTTTGCACATCCTTTTTTAACTTCCAGTTATCCATTTAATTCAGTCCCATTTTTTTCTTATTTGTCTGTTGATCATCTGTGGCTTTGAGTGTAAGTGTTATTTATTTTCCATGTGATTAGGGAAAGGAATAAAACTATCTGCATGCAAGAACTGACACTATACGTTATGTAATTTATCTTCTTATTCTCATTAGTGTTTATTCATTTGGTTCCTGACTTTCAGCGGTACTAATGTGACACAGGTTAGTGAGGAAGTGGAACGTGCTTTGGCCAAGTTAGGTCCGGCAAGACTTAGTGGAAGGTCTAAGAAATTTTACAATTTGAAGCAATTAATTGCCAGTTTGCCTATTGGTTTTTAGAAATCTCCCTTATATTATAATACATCTATATATTTTTCATGCATATTTTTTGCATATTTGCATCTGTGAACAGAGGAAACATGGGTTTTGGTACCATGGACTGCTTAATGAATAAAGTCAGTCTGCTTTATATTTTGAGTTCATTTTCTCTAGTGGGCTTTGGTATAAATTAAGTGGTCTTTCTTACAGTGTATGGCTTCTGCTGGGTTCTTAGGGTGTTTTTGGATGGATGGCAAAGGGTAGAATGACAATGTTCTAATATGAACTAGACTAAAGCTTGGTTGTTGGGGTGTAATGGAATGGCAAATGAGGGACTTCAAGACCCCTCCTTGTTATTCAAAACCCAACTCTTTTCGTCCCTTCCTTTTTTTTTTTGGGGGGGGGGGGGTTTTGGGGTGGTGGTTGGGATGAAATGTAATAGACCGGTGATAAAATTACAATTACAACCTATTCCGCTAAAGACTAGCAAGAATCATATTCTAATCCTGAGGTTGATATCAGAAAAAGATTTATAAGTCATTCTATTCCATTAGTGACTCCCTCTCTTCTCTCGTTAGCCCCTGGACTTAGCCTAAGTGGAAAATGTATCATCTTGTAAAGTTTGACCGGTACACCTACACTAATATGCAATAATAACGTGGTTTAAATGTGTTTGTGCCTATTCGTACTGCCAAAAATTTGTTCTGCTAGTGTAAATCAAGTGTGGCAATATTTTATTTGATCGGGTCTTCATTTAAATGCCTTGCTGACTTTGGCTTTGAGGATTTGGTAGGACAATCATTCTGCCTTTCAAGTTTCTTTCACGTCCATTCTTATTATATCTAAACTTTTGCCATGTCTATTTGTGTATCTCTGCTGAGGATGGTACATTCTTAAACTTTGAAATATTTCAGGTCCCCACCAAAAATGATTGAAGGTCCAGATGGAAGAAACTTGCAGCTCCATTTTAGATCCCGGCTTTCTCTTCCCCTCTTCACTGGAGGAAAAGTGGAAGGCGAGCAGGGTGCAGCAATTCATGTTGTTCTGATTGATGCCAACACTAGAAATGTTGTAACATCGGGACCTGAGGCTGGTGTAAAACTTGATGTTGTTGTCCTTGAAGGTGATTTTAATAATGAAGATGATGAAGGCTGGACACAAGAAGAGTTTGAAAGCCATGTGGTGAAAGAGCGTGAAGGTAAGAGACCTTTGTTGACTGGGGACCTTCAGGTGATACTCAAGGAAGGTGTTGGAACATTGGGGGAGCTGACATTTACAGATAATTCAAGTTGGATAAGGAGCCGCAAATTTAGGCTTGGCTTGAGGGTTGCCTCAGGTTTTTGTGAATCCATACGCATCCGTGAAGCTAAGACAGAGGCTTTCACTGTTAAAGATCACAGAGGAGAATGTAGGGTTATGCCTTTACGCTTTCTAGTTTTTTCTTATTAATATCTCCCTGCTTATCTGCTGTAGTACAAGCTTTTCATATTTACATTGGTCCTATTTACAGTGTATAAGAAGCATTACCCACCTGCACTGAACGATGATGTATGGAGGTTGGAGAAGATTGGAAAAGATGGATCATTTCACAAGAAACTTAATAATGCTGGAATATTCTCAGTTGAAGACTTTCTTCGACTTGTGGTCAAAGATCAACAGAAATTACGGAATGTAAGTTTAGGGGTTGCTTCGAAATTTGAAGTTATTTCTTTGCAGTCACTTTCTTATATCCTTCAACTGTAGATCCTTGGAAGTGGTATGTCAAACAAAATGTGGGATGCTCTCTTAGAACATGCAAAGACTTGTATCTTAAGCGGGAAGCTCTATGTTTATTATCCAGAAGATGCAAGAAATGTTGGTGTTGTTTTTAACAACATCTATGAGCTGCGTGGCCTTATTTCTGGAGAACAATTTTATTCTGCTGATTCTCTTTCTGATAGCCAGAAGGTTAGTCAACTTTATGCACTTCTTTCTGTGACCTTATTAGATACTATTATTCGATTTTCAAATGATGCGTTCTCTATGATAGTCTGTCCTCCTTGTCCTTTAGTTGGATGAATCACTTGTGTTGGCATTTTGAAACAATTTATGTCTTCATCTTTTACTTCTCTATTGCCAACAAGCATAATATCTACTCAATTAAACAAGCACATCTTGCATTGCCGACTTAAAAATAATTTGTTTTCTTGGTTAAAGACTTGACAAGTTTTGAAGTTTGCAAACTACTTTTAAAGCTTTCTGATTGGTCTGGTTGGAGAATGGTAACCTTGCATGTCGTTCAAATGCTTTTGCAAGTACAGGTTTATGTAGATTCCTTGGTAAAGAAGGCATATGACAATTGGGATCAAGTTGTTGAGTATGATGGCAAAACATTCTTGCCTGGCAACGGTTTAGATCTCCAACAGCCAGAGTCTGCCCCCCCAGTTACAGCGCCTTCTGAGCAGCAATTGAATTCAGGGCTGCCTGTTGGAGGTAAGTGTTGCTGCTGTGCAAAATCATGTCTGATGAACCGTAAACACCACCTTCCTTTTGTTTTTGTTGAGTTATTTGCGATGAATATGGTTATTTGGGTTCTTTACTATTGCCACTAGACTTGTTTTTCTTGCCAATTTTTCAATTTTACTCCCCCAGATATATGCACAAGAGCAAATGTGCATGTACAAAAACAATCGCTTTTGTCCTAGACAAACACAATCCCCTGTATTGGCCAGCTGATATTAAGTCCTCTTTATGTACCCTTTCAGGTTATAATGATGCTCTGGCTATTACATACCCAACTCAGCCCCTGATATCAAACTCCAACTCTCGGAACCAGTTTGACAGCAGTTCATTTGTATCTCAGGACCAATTGCTCAGCAATCATCAACCACAAAGTTCCCGAAACAATCATGGTGCGGTCGGTTTGGCCCTTGGCCCTCCTCAGTCATCAACATCAGGGTTCCATGTTGGAAGCTCTTCAATTCAGCCTGCAACATTGAATCCTTTCGAGGAGTGGTCTCAAAACAGGGATAGAGGGGTTGATGAATTCCTTTCGGAGGAAGAAATTCGTATTAGGAGCCATGAGATGCTGGAAAATGAAGATATGCAGCACCTGCTTCGTATCTTCAGCATGGGGGGTCATGCTCCCTTGAATATGCAAGAAGACGGCTATGCGTTCCCACAGTATATGGCATCACCAATGCCAAACTTTGATGAGGATCGTGCCCGTCCAGGCAGAGCTGTAGTGGGATGGCTGAAGATCAAGGCGGCAATGAGGTGGGGCTTCTTTATAAGGAAGAAAGCGGCTGAGAGGCGGGCACAGTTAGTGGAATTGGAT
Organism: Inga laurina; assembly: GCA_963855925.1. NCBI lineage: Eukaryota > Viridiplantae > Streptophyta > Magnoliopsida > Fabales > Fabaceae > Inga > Inga laurina. The sequence goes on from OY979713.1 coordinate 36,387,691, forward strand.
GATGAGTAGGTTGTTTCGACGATGATCCAAGACTCACGAATAGCCTTGAGATCTCTCACTGACATTGTGCAAATTGTAGGTCCTCTTTCCAGTGCCAACAAAATTGTGCGGTCTACGAGTCTTCACAACGCACAATTCTTGATGTCTGATTAGGCAGAAGATCTTTTTGTACAGTTTGCTGTACAGTATTGTTGATGTTTAGGAAAACCCTTTATTGTTTTTGACTATCTTTATCTCTGAGCTTGGGTTCCCTCAAGGTAAGGACCATATTGTGTTGTTTCTCTGTGATGGTCCATGCCCATGACCATGAGAGAATTCAACTCCTTTATCTTTCCTATTGAGCGTTGGGTTTTAAGGAATCTGTATTTGTTATGCAAACATAAATGGTAACTTGAATTAGACGTCCCACATTTATTAATGTATAGGATGTGTAAGCTACTTTAACCCATCTGGTGTTTGCCCCATAATCTGCTTGTCTTTCAAACCAGTTGATGGGTAGATTACGGAAGTTAGTTAGTTATTTGTAATAAATATAGATTGGTTTTCTTAAAATATCATTATTCATCATGACTACTTTAGAATAGAAACTTCTTAATATATGCATTCAATATGCATATTTTGAAAAAAAAAAATTATAAATTTGAGAGACAATAAGTTTATTGAGGTTTTATATTTTGTATCAAATGTGATCTTCAACTAGTTTTTATATTAAATGTAGTAATTCTTACATTAAAAACAGCAAGTAGTATAAATTTCTTTGTGGATTGTGGAACTAGGAGTGTAACTATATTACCAATCTTGGCTAGGTCGAGTGAGAGGGATTAGATCCCTTTTTTAAATTTTAAGTATTGGATTTGGGAGGGGGAAAATCATGTTTGGGGAATTGGTCCTACTAGTTTCCCAGATGATACTCGAATATTAATTGATAATATCGTATGACATGTAGTTATTCTATAAGAACAAACATTGCCATATTTTTATCAATGCAGAGAAAACACCGAAAACTAGAGGGGGCAGTGACGACTTTAAGATTATGGGTTTCGTGGGTGACGCAGTGATGCGTCACATCAAACGTATGAAAGCAGATAAAGCCGAAGGCAATAGAAGAGTGCATGTGGCATGAGATATGCATGAGAAGATCAAGGGTTTGTTTGGATTAAGGTTTGTAAAAGTGACTTTTATCCTATCTTAATTCTTGTAAAGTAAAGTTATGATAAAAATTAATTAATGTAATGTGATTTATATTTAGATAAACTGTATTAAAAAAGTCAGTTTAATATAAATTTATTTGGATATGTTGAAAAGTTAATTTCAGGATGATCAAATGACAAATATGAAGAAAAGTCACAAATTAGAGAAAAAAAAAAAACTGCTTCAATTTTAACGTGACTTTTGGAAAAAGAGCCAGTTTGCCTATGCGTTGATCCCAATATTGATATTTAGCTCTAACTAGCTTTTAGGCATAAAAAAACCAGTTTGGGTGTACTCAACCCTATCTCAAACAAGCTCTACCTAGCTTTTAATTCCTGAAACTAGAGAGCAATGGTCAAGTTGAAGTGGTTAATGTACTTGGGATTGTGGCAGTGGTTAACGTTAAATTACATTTGATATCCTCCCAATTATTGAGGAATAAACTTCTGTATTCTTATAATTATAGACGTGATGTTAGTTTTTATGCTTAAAATATTTTTTATTTGATTTTTCATCCATTTAATTCTATCCTGGCATACAAAATGGAATCTTAATCAAATGCTATTTAACTTTGGTATATATTCAGTTTTTGAGACCCCAAAAAAAGTTTTATGGAAAATCTCATAAAAATACTGTTAAAATAGGGAAAAGACAAATAAGGGAGGACAATATCTCTCAAGTCGGACCTTAGGGAGGAATCTGGGATTTCCAAAAATTTTCAAATGACCAAACTATCCGAGGAAGTTTTGAAAAACAGAGTGGAGTTAATATGTATGTTGAAGTTATTATTTGAGATTTTGAAGTTGTTATTACCTATATCTAAGTTGCTGATGGCACCTGACATGTGTGACTTCAAAATGTTTCCTTCAAGCTTGCTAGGATTTTGGGAGGTCAAGTAGTTAATATGTATACTGAAGTTGTGATTTACAATTCTGAAGTTGTTATTATCTATACTTAAGGTGTTAATGATGTCTAACATATTTGGCTTCAAAACTTACTTAAAGGTAGATTGGTAATTTGGAAATTCCATATTCCTCCTTGAGGTGTGACTTAGGATTTTAGATATTGATCTCCCTTATTTGTCTTTTACCTATTTTAACGGTATTTTTTTTTTTTTTGAGATTTTCCTAAAGTTTTATTCATTCTTAACGTGCTTTTATTTTTTCCAAACCCTTGATTTTAATAAAAGTAACTCCCATGATTTCACCATAAAAAAACATGAATGAGCATGTAAGAAATATGAAGTATCATATAGCAAGTAGTCCATTTCTTTTTTCTTTTTTTTTAACTTTTTTGCAAGTGAGATGTTTAAGGTGACTATAAATTTGGGAGGGAGTTCAGGGAATGGATCTTGGTTTCTCTCTCTCTCTCTCTCTCTCTCTCTCTCTGATGAAGGAAAGGAGAGATTGATACCCGTAGGCCTGAAATGAGCTCCCTATATTACTCCAAACATTCTTCTTCTAAGAAACAAAGAAGAAGAAGCCATGAAGACAACTTGAAAGTGTTGCCAGAGAGATGGTGATGAGGTTCTGTGGCTTTTTCTTTCTTCTATCTATATATGCCCTTTATATATATATATATATATATATATATAGTTGATTACCATTAATAATTTCGCTTTCTTTTTCAAGAATTGCAGGATGAGAAACCGGTTTATTCACAACTCTTTTCACTCATTTATTGTGTTTGGTCACAAGGAATATTGTGGTTTGATTAAGTGTTATAAAAAATGAAAATAAACAAAATTGTGTGACAAGTTTCTTCCATCATTATATTTAATTTCAACCAGACTTTCTGATCCTAATTAATTGAGGCACCAATGTTTACGTCCAGGAATTAGGCCCTTTATTTTTGGATTTAGGCTTAAGTAAGAATCTAACTACACAACGAACCTACTCTTTCAACACGAGAAGCGCAAATGTCTAATTTGATTCATAGGAGTATTAATTAACCATACATTAAGTGATAAGAGATATAGAACATACATGAAAACTGGTTAATTAGTAGATCTTGTCAAAACTTCATACGGCATTATGTAACTGTGAACTGTAATTTTTTTTTTAATCAACTAAAGTTTTGGCAAACTGGATTTAGATCTTAAATACAGTTACAAAAATACTCCATCTCTGTTTTTAAGAAACATTTAACCGAATCTCATGATTCAAAATATCAATTAAGAACAATAAATATGTTAAAATTATAACTCTTTTTAACTAAAATATCCTTATTTATGTGGGCATAGGGAATAAGAGAGAAAATGAGAAAATTATTACAATAAAGAGGATTGTAGAAGAGAGAGAATAAAAAATTAAATATGATATAAGTAATAGGTCTTTGAAGGTTGTGAAAATTTATTATATTGATATTAAATAGAATAATTAAATAAGGGTAAAATAGAAAAATAAAAAGTAACAAATAAGACATTCTTTCAATGTTTTTTTTTATAAAAAGACGATTGTTTCTTACCAGTTACCAGGAGTACTTTTAAGTTATAACTTGTTTGGTTATCAATTTTCGCACTTTCCTCTGCTTCGTTTTGTGAGAAGGAACAAATAGTGGTTATGAAAAATATTCGTTTAGTTAACCTTAGCTCTGTTTGGATTGATGGAAAATGGGGGGGAGAGAAAGTTTTCTACTGTTCGGATGTAGGAGAAAATGGAGGAGAAAGGAAAAATAGGGGAGAAAATGGAGGAGAAAGGAAAAATAGGGAAGAAAATGGGGTGGGTCCCATAGGATTTTTTTCCTTTGAAAGTTTCTCTTTAAAAGAGAAGAGATTTAGAGAGAAAAACTGATACCTTAAATTATGCTTTACATGATTACATCGGATTTTACTCTTTCTTTTTTGTCTAAACCACATTGCAACAGTGCTAATTTTTTTTTTTTTTTTTTTTTACCTTTCACTGCAATAACTCTATTGAAAGCCCTGATTCAACAAAAAAAAAAAAAAAATCCTTCTCACCTACACCAACCATATCTATAAAAAAAATATTTAAAAAAATCTGTTTTATTAATTTCTGTAAAAATAATTTTTTTAAAAAAAAATGTGTTTAATTTTTTATATTACACTTTAACCCTTTCATTTTTATATTATTTTCACCAATCATTGATAATGTGGGATAGTATATAATTTATTTATTTGATTTTATTACATTTAATTTTAAGAAATTATCCACTTTTTATTTCTTACCTTAAAAAATAAAATTTATTTATTTTTCATTAAAATATATCTTTATTATTTTAAATTATTTGATGATGTTAATATTAAAATGATATTGTCATTGTGATATTTAATTTAATTTTAAATATATGATTATTTTAATATATGGGTAAGGGTATTTTAGTCATAAAATATTTTTTAATTTTCTCTTCTCTCAGTTTTCTCTCACTCATCTAAACAAGAAGAGTGATAATATTTTCTCTTCTCATTTTCTCTCTTCCTATATTCTTTTCTCCCAACTTTTCTTCTCATCCAAGCAGAGGGTAAACGATTACACAAAAGAACTCTTAAACCTTTTTCTCCTATTAATAATGGATGTAAACTAATACCTTTCATTCTTACAAATTAAACCGATCTTTTATTGTTAGATGTAATTCAATCATTTGTTATTATCATTCCAAAAACTTGTAAATAAGACTGCATAAGTCGGTCTTTATATTCATATTGATGAACCCTATATAGTCAAAGGAACCAACGCATGATACAAATTTTGTGGCTTTGTGCTAATTCTAATATGATTTATATCAGTTACTTAAATTACCAGATACTCTTTTCATGGGCTTATTATGAGCCATCCAACTTTGGGAATAGAAACATCCACATCAATCGCATGTCTAATTCTAAGATTAAGAGGAAGATTAATAGATTAAAATATTTGATAATCTGTAATGCTATTTGCCCCCTTATTTCGATTTAGCACATGAGTTGATCTTTATGAATTTGAGAAACAAAGAATCACAGACAAAACCTTGGGAGTAACTGAGAGAACAATATATCTATCTATTATATTAAGAAAACGAGTGTGGGTGTAAATAACATCATAATTTAAAAAATGATCGTACAAGTCACCATAGTGATGACAAAATATGACAAAAAGAATGAAAGAATTGGACTGTGAGTTACACAAACATGATCCTTTGGGGGTTTCAGAGGATAGAGTAAGTGTGGAAATTGCAGGGAGCTAGCTGGATGACAGTAATGAAGCATCTGTCCAGGTAATACATTAGTAGCTGCAGATCATTGATAATGCAGTAAGATTTAGTCAAACCATGGCAAAAAAAAAAAAAAAAAAAAAAGGACTACATCTGCAATATTTTCAAGACCCTCCTATATATCTAATATCTCTCTGGTACTGCAATTTCTTGCCTTTTCTGTTACATTTTTTTTTTTTTCATTTCTATTATAAGAATTCTGCATTTAGATTTTAAAATGAAATTTGGGCTTTTTAATGAACAAGATAGAGCATCGGTTCTATCTATAAAAAAATTGGAATTTTACTTTTAAAAAGCCTCCTCGGGATCTTGTTCAGTTCTAAGAATTTCATGTCATCATTCAAGTTTTTAAGGGGAAAAAATTATGATTTTTATATGAACTTTTTAATATTAAGATATACTTTTAATTTTAATGCTATAGAACTGTGTATATTTGTTCTACCCCACAAACTAAGGATCTGTCAATCTATATAAATGCTTTATCATTTAAATAGTTTGTTTCAATCATGTAGTCATGCAGGATGCATGGTTTACACCTACAGTAAGGTATAACCAGAGATTTTTTATGTTTAAAAGATAATTTGTCCCTTTGTGTAGACAGTATAAAAATAATCTCTCTTTGGAACTTCCAAACAGAATAAATACTAGTTTATCTATTGTGAGCTTTCACTAATTTTTGGTCCATCATTTCATTGTAATTACTAAATCATCGTACTAGAGAAGTGACTTTGTTAAGATTGATGATGTGGTCAACAAAAGTAAAGTCAAGCCTGAAGTTAACTGAAGTAACTGATTTTAAATGAAAAGTGCCTTGTGATGCGGTCGCCCAGAGGGCAGCCCATCATTCTTTGGGTAAATAGCCTATTGGTAAGACTATTGGTTTGGAACAGAAGTATAATGAGCTTTGCAAGTGCTTTGAGATGAATGAAGTGGGTATTATTGGCGTTTATGGAATGGGTGGGGTTGGGAAAACAACTCTACTCAAGAAGTTTTACAACGAGTTTCTCCCAACCACACAACATGATGTAGTTATATGGGTTGGAGGCGAAGGCACTAAGGAGTGAGATGTGGCCAAAATTCAGGAAAATATTAAACCCCAATTAAATATCAGAGACAACATCTAGAAGGACATTACAGATAGAGCTCCTATATTATATAGAATCTGGAAGAGTGAAAAATTTGTGCTCATTGTACAAATTGATTTGTTGAACTTGGGAATTCCTCTCTCAAATGAGGGTGGATCTAATATAATATTCAGTACCGGTGATGAGCATACAAGTCGTTGGATGGAAGCTAGAAAATTTATAAGAGTAGACATTCTGTCATCTGAAAAAGCATTTGAGCTATTTAAGGAGAAGGTGGGTGAAGATGTGGTAAGCATAAAGAAGCTTGCCAAATTAATTTCAGATGAATGACAAGGTCTTTCGCTAGCTCTTATTGTGGTTGGAAAATCCATGGCTACTAAAACTTCAATAGATGAATGGTAGCAGGCCTTAGAAACCTTGAGGAGTTGCCCTTCAAGGTTTCCAGGTATGGTTGATCATGTCTATCGCTTGCTTGAATTTAGTTACCACATATTGCCAAATGATACCTTTAAGTCTTGCTTTCTATATTGTTCTTTGTTCCCTAAGGATTATAATATGGATAAAGAAGAGCTTATTTTACTTTGGACTGCAGAAGGGATTTTAGATGAATTTGGTTTTAATGTACATGAAGCACAAAAACAAGGAGAAAATGTCATTTTGAGTTTGAAGCAAGCTCTCTTGCTAGAGGATGGGGATACCAAAAAGTATGTTAAAATGCATAATGTGATAAGGCATATGGCTCTATGGTTAATATGTGAAAATGAGTCAAAGATAAGGTTCGTAGTGAAGGATAATACTGGGACTCGCCATCCTAACCGATGGGAAGATGTTGAGAAATTATCTCTTTAGGACTTAGCATGACCTAGAGGCTCTAGGCTTCAAAATTTCTTTAAAAAATGTCACTTTTCAAATCATCTTACTTTGTTTATGAGGAATTTCTCAAAACAAGACTTTGAAGTATTCGAGTTTCCAATTTCTATCAAAGTTCTGGACACGCCCGACAATAATTCCTCAGGCAATTTACTCTCAATAATAGGGATGTTTGTGAACTTGCAATACTCGAACGTCTCAAATTCGTCAATTATAAAATTGCCACATCAATTAAAGAATTTGAAGAAGTTGAGATACTTGTTGCTAAATGATATCACACCCCTAGAATTCCCAAGAGGAGTTATATGCAATCTGTTATCTCTGCGGGCTTTTAGTATGATAGGCAGTCCAAAGCTTAAAGCACCTTCAAGATATACACATTTCCATCCATAGTTAGTCCTCCTTAGAGAAGATATTGATACCCCAAAATTGCAGCTGCGTATTTGTGACTTAGAGGCTTCTTGTTTTTTTGGTAAAAGCTCGCTCGAGACGTTTGGCAAGTTCCTTGGAGAAATGTTATTTCTTGAAACACTAGTGATTAATGATGAAGTTGAGAATTGTTTGAGGCCCTTATCCCAAGGGCTTGAATACATAATCACCCTTCGCAAATTAGCCATCTCTAAGTGGAGAATATTTGATTTGAATTGGCAGAAACTTGCTCTACATCTTGAGAACTGAGTTACACCAGTGTGATATATTGGAAGAAGTTGTGACTGACCCCGAAAGGGATGTTTTTCGTAGACTCACTACACTTGTTTTGACGGATTTACCAAGGCTCAAGAGCATTTGTGGCAGAGTACCGGAGTTCCGTTATTTGGAGGTGGTTACTGTGAGAGGCTGCCCGAATTTGAGGAAGCTGCCGTTTAATTGTCACAGGGCATTGAAAAATCTCAAGCTCTTTAAGGGAGAGCCACGTTGGGTTGATCAATTGGAATGGGAGGATGAGGTCACCAAGAATCTCTTTCTTAAAAAATTTGAACCATTTACAAAACATTACTGTGGTTTTCATGCTATAATGTTTAGACATGGATATTTCTAATGTAATGTACATGTGAATAAAGAGAAATAGCAAAACTGGTTTTAGTTTGATATTTAATTAACCAACTTGTATGAAAGCAGGTTTGGCTGGAGAGCAATACACTGGTTGCAGTGGGGAGATGCAGTAACCAACAATCTTCTTCTTTAAGGTTTCACAAGTCTTCAATGACTCAATATGGGAATTCTTTGCGCAGACACTGGTTGTTCCCTCTAAACATTGGTAAATTGAGTTAAGGCAAACTTTCGAATTTGAACACTTAAAAAGATAATTATAACCTATTTGGTTTTGTGTTTTGCAGTTCTTATTGAGAAACATAGTTAAATATTAAATTATTGATTTTATGATCTTAGTTTATATTAATATTGATAGACCCTGGGCAAAGGAATTAACGCATGACACTGATTTTGAGTAGTTCTATTCCAAAAAAAAATGAATTATTGTATAAATAAAGTCTCAAGTCCTATAGTTTGTGCTTGTTCTAACCTTAAATTATCAGTTACTTACCAGATATACTCCTTTCATGGCCTTATTATGAGCCATCGATAGAAACATCCACATCAATGACTGGTCTAATTCTAAGATTAAGAAAGGTTAATAGATAAAAATATTTGATCTTCTGTAATGTTATTTGAAGGCTCATCAAGAGTGTAGAGGATAATTACTTCCTTTGTCCATTATCTATAATGCTGTTTGCCACCTTTCTTCCATTTAGGTTACGATCTTTATGAAACTGAGAAACAAAAAATCACAGAAAAAGCCGTTGCAGTAACCGAGAGAACAATCTGTTTTATTAAGAAAACGAATGTGGGTATATATTACATCATAAAAAATGACCAATTAACAAGTCACCATGGTGAAGAGATGAAAAAGAATGAAAGAATTGTAACCTAAATCACTATATCAACAAACCAATACTGTAATCATCCCTTAAAAAATATGAAATCAATGCTGAGATTGCTCTGTTTTCTTCTAAGAGGCTTTGCATTCTGGAGGAAGGCCCTGGGCAAACCTCTTAGCGTCTGTGCAGTAATTGTAAATCATATAATTCTTCTGAACCCATCTGAGCCTCTCTTGTGAAGTAGTGTCAAGCTCTTGTGAGAGCCACGAAGAACTGGTGGAAGAAGAAGTTGAAGAAAAAGGACAAGAAGATTTGCCAGAAGACCAGACACATGCATCTGCTTTGAAGTTTCTGTAGGAAGCAGTGAAGGGAGCTTTAGACCAATCGGTTTTCACAAGGCCACCTCTTGTAGCCCAATCATCGGCATTCCACAAACTTGAGTATATCCTCATTGCCTGGTTCTTTGGGAAGGGTACACCAATGGACTCTGAGTTCTTGAACTCTCTTATGGGAGTTCCATCCACTGAGAATCTGAATCAATATATAGAAAAAGGACATATATATAAGTCTCTGTGTAGGAATAAAAGGACAGAAGAGAAAAACAGAGGAATAGTTGAATGGAAAATAAGAAACATACATGATTCTTTGGGGGTTCCAGAGGATAGAGTAAGTGTGGAAATCAGCGGTTGGGTCAAACCAGAGATAGAACTGTTGCTCTCTGTTGCCTTTGCCCTGGCTGAACACGTTGGTGTGAAGAATGTAGGGATCCCCACTCAGGTTTCCAAGAAATTCAAAGTCTATCTCATCCCAGTTTGATCCCTTTGAAGATAACTGCAATTACCAACAAAGACAAACAGATTTATTAATTTTAGTCACAAAAGGTGATATCTTGAGAAATTAATCTGCTATTGTAAAAAGAAAGGAACATACATAATAGGCAGTGACGGTGCCAGCAGAGTTTCCAGGGACGAGCTTGAGCTGCATGTCAATCTGGCCAAAGAGATACTCATTCTTAGATTGGAAACCTGAGCCAGAGGCTTTGTCGAGTGAGAGAGTGAGAAGGTCGCCATTGTTGAGCATCTTGCCCCGACCATCTCCCCAAGTAATGTCAAACTCTTGGTTCAAGTTGCCAGCAAAGGCAACAACCATGAGAGGGCTAACAAGAAGCAGTATTACTGATATAGTAGTAGAAGCAGCCATGGTAGAAGAGAAAGGAGTGATATATGCAAAGAAATAGATAGTGAAGTTTGAAGGATGAAGATGAGAATGAAGATGGGGTATCTATTTATAAGAGAGAGTAGAACGAGGAAATCAGGTCGCAGATGCGAGTGAGGTAGCTGGCTGTGTAGTATTGTGCAGCTGTTTACGTTCCTCAAAAACAGAGAACTCACAGGTAACATAATAGCTGTCCAGATCGCACTCTGATTTTGGTACTATTCAATTCAGTATACTCCCAAATGTTTAACGCGGTTTCCATTAAGCTTAAATGAACAGCTTAGAACTTTAATAAACAAATTGCCCAGTGGGTCCCACTGCCAGCAAAGAAACTAACTTTTGCAGGAATATTTTTATTCCCAAAACTAGGAAGAGCCGCCACCGCCATGGGTGGGCATGGGACTGCTTGAGAAAACACATGGGGACGAAACATCCTTGTCCCTCCTTATCTTTATTCCTAACACAAAGCACCTGCTTACGCGCTTCCAAACATGTGCAGCCTATTCCAACATCTTTGGTTGAAAGCTGAAACAAGCAACTTAACAGTGAGTTAATGTAAAGAAACTTTTGGGAAGGGACGGAACCGCATAAGTTTTTTATCTCCTCGGGCCACTAGGCTAGGCCTCGTAAATCCTTCCCCAACTTTGTTTTTTCATCGCAGACAATTTTATCACCAGCTAAATAAAACAATATATTTCTGAATTTAATATAAAACATGTTTGAGGAGTTGATTTTGATAATAAGCATAAAGCATATTTATCATATTTCTCAATCTTTTTCTAATTTTTCTCTATTGATCTCTCTAAAAAATAATTAAGGAGGAGGAGAAAGCATAAAATTAAAAAACATAATTAGGATATTTTAAAAAATACATGTTATATTAATTAACTTAATTATTTTTATTAATCTAATTAAATTAGATAAATATATCTTATATTAAAACTAGCAGAGAGTATAAGAAAAGGCTTCAACAGCTAACCTCAAGGGTAAGCATAATTGTGAAGCTCTAGAACAGAAAGCAATGATCACTAGATATAAAAAATTTAAAAGTCCAACAAAACAGTCTCTTTTCTTTTCTTGTAGTTGTTTTTAAGTTTGTTGAGGGGCGTCTAGCACAAATAAGTTTTGTTAAATCTGCACCTTAATCTTTAAATAATATATAAAATATAATATTATCCTTTATATGTAATTATCACAAAAGCTAATGTTCTTTTTAGTAATTTGACCATGTAAAAAGTTATTCTGATCATAATATCTAAACACCTCATCTTATTAAAATCATTTTTTCCCTATAATCTATTCTGCTCATGACTTATTCTCTAAAAGTTATTCTCCATTTTTTTTCAGAAGTTACTCTCTAAAAGCTAATCCAAACACAATCACTCTATAACCAAGAAGCATGAGACCCAACACACAAATGGACACCAATCAACAACTAATGTTGCCTGGCTATGCATGAACACGCTAAGGAAGATGAAGACCACTCTGAGCAACTAAACCATGATTAAAAAAAAAAAACATAACTCCAATTCTTGAACCGTGCCACTATAGGCTGGAGCCTTACAGGCAAATGTATCCCAGCGACAATCACCCTAAGCCAAGAGATAGGTGAGCAAGCCAATCGGCAACGTAAGCATGGGCCAAAGCAACTTATTAGAGAAACACAACAAGAAGAAAAAAGATGAGAACATCAAAAGACAAGAAAATGTAGCACTGCAAGGTGGACCTTTAAGTGGCTTTTTGGCACAAGCTTTGCCAAAATCCAAAACATAAGCATGAGGCCCTCCCCAACTTCCAACAATGAATAAAGACAACATTTTAAGATTGAATGCAAGTGTTTTCAGTAATACTCCTTCTAATTTTTAATATAAGACATATTTAAAAAGTAGATCTTAATTCTAAACATAAACATATTTTTTATATTTATTAATCTTTTCTTAATTTACCTTTATTAATGCTCTCTCAACAATAATTTACGAGGAGAGGGAATGAGGTAATTAAAGAAAATAACTACAGTGTTTTAGAAAATACATGTCATATTAACTAACTAAACTAAATTTTTAATCTAATCAAATTAGGTATATAGTCACATATTAAGGATACAAGGAAGTAAAATTTTAAGAAATATATGTCAATTGGTAGATTGAAAACAATAAAAAGTTGAAACACTTTTAATCATTTAATAGTTAAAAATTAAAAAAAAAATTCAGATGATGTTTTTTTGAAAAAAATAAACACAAATGAGACTGAAGTTAAGAGATTTCCTGAACTTCTAGTTATAGTAAAAATCAAAGAAACATGCGAGATTTTAGTGTCTGCTATTTGTGGAGAGAATAACAACTGTGTAAATTTTGATCAGAATTACTGATGTTCTGAACATTGCTTCTCTCTTATTGAGTTGAATATTTCCTTGAGAATATTATGCTCTGGTAGTTACTGCAATACTAGGGAGAAACTTACTGCTTATCTTTGTGATATGTTAAATAATCAAATCATTCTCTCATTTGGACACCTATGCTCAGGCCATATCAATGAGGCAATTTATGTTGCTAAAACGTCTCTGTCTTTATGTTCTTGTTATGTAAGATATAAAGAAAGCTGCATATTTCCATTTGCTTTCCTTTATCCTTGTCTGTAATGTTTTTATTTTGCCTCATCTATCGCATATCCGGAGGTATTTGAAGCTCTTAAGAGATTTTGCATTTTTTTTTGTTTGGTGCCTTATATTTTGGTCTTGAAGGACTATTCTTTAACCTCCTCATCTGCACACTTCTTTCACTTATACAAATAATGATTCAATATTATATTAAAGTGAGAGAAGGGAGAATGTAGAGTTCATCAACGTTTCAATTGAAATAGTAAATCAGTAATACAAAAATCAAAGGTGAATGGGTGGCTGATCATGGCCCAAATGGATGCCCATATACTTATTCAACACATATTATTACTGTGTTGTATTATGAGGTATATTTTATTTGCCTCAACATAGAGCTCCATAGATTGTTTGTGTTGTGTCTGGATTATTTATAGTTGATTTTGGTTTATCCCACTTGGATAGAATGAAATTATAGACACTTCAAGAATCACGCCCTAGTGAACTATGAAAATGAAGAATGAAATTGCTCTTATCTGAGCAATCAAGATAATAATTTTATTATGAAATAGGAATATTTTACATTTCATTAAGAATAATCAAATATGTCATCATAAAATGGAAAAGAATGAAAGAATTTGATCTAAAAATCTAATGCGTGGCTTGCTCTATGTTCTTTTAAGAGGTTCTGCATTCTGGTGGGACACCCTGAGGGAACCTCTTAGCGTCAGTGCAATAATTGTAGATCATGTAATTCTTCTGAACCCATCGGAGCCTCTCCTGTGCAGTTGTATCAAGCTCTTGTGAGAGCCACGAGGAACTGGTGGTGGAAGAAGTTGAAGAAGAAGGACAAGAAGATTTGCCAGAAGACCAGACACATGCATCTGCTTTGAAGCTTCTGTAGGAAGCAGTGAAGGGAGCTTTAGACCAATCGGTTTTCACAAGGCCACCTCTTGTAGCCCAGTCATCGGCATTCCACAGACTTGAGTATATCCTCATTGCCTGGTTCTTTGGGAAGGGCACACCAATGGACTCTGAGTTCTTGAACTCTCTTATGGGAGTTCCATCCACTGAGAATCTGAACCAATATATAGAAAAAGGACATATATATAAGTCTCTGTGTAGGAATAAAAGGACAGAAGAGAAAAACAGAGGAATAGTTGAATGGAAAATAAGAAACATACATGATTCTTTGGGGGTTCCAGAGGATAGAGTAAGTGTGGAAATCAGCAGTTGGGTCAAACCAGAGGTAGAACTGTTGCTCTCTGTTGCCTTTGCCCTGGCTGAACACGTTGGTGTGAAGAATGTAGGGATCCCCACTCAGGTTTCCAAGAAATTCAAAGTCTATCTCATCCCAGTTTGATCCCTTCGAAGATAACTGCAATTACCAACAGAGCCACAGAGATATATTAGTTTTAGTCATAACGGGTGATCTCCAGAGAAATTAATCTGCTATTGTGAGGGAAAAAGGAACTTACATAATAGGCAGTGACAGTGCCAGCAGAGTTTCCAGGGACGAGCTTGAGCTGCATATCAATCTTGCCAAACAGATACTCATTCTTTGATTGGAATCCTGAGCCAGAGGCTTTGTCCAGTGAGAGAGTGAGAAGGCCACCATTGTTGACCATCTTGCCTCTACCATCTCCCCAAGTAACGTCAAACTGTTGGTCCATGTTACCAGCAAAGGCAACAACCAAGAGAGAGCTAAAAAGAAGCAGTACTGAAACAGTTGTAGAAGAAGCCATGGTGTGAGAGATAGAAGTGATATTTGCTAATTGCTTGTAAAGCTTATGGGATGAGGATGGCTATGAAACTGGTTGAGGTTGGTCTTTATAAGGTGCTGGGAAAGCGAGTGGGAGGGGAAGGAAAGGGGCTGGAAGTTGCAGAGAGGTAGCTGTAATGATGTGTTTCTCAAAAAAAGTGAAGTGATGAGTGGCAAATTAGCTGTACAAAATGCCTCCAAATGTTCTGCGCTCTTCATATTTTGACTCGTTGTATTAAACTATGGGGACAAGTTGAGATCTTTTGGGATTGGTTGCAATTGGTGAATCAGCCAACTCTCTCCCTTTGCTTTGATTAATGAATTCATTTGGGACCCCTCCAATCCAACACGCTACTTTTGGAGCATCTCCCCTTCCAAATGAAAAGTATAATATGACAAGTTCTTTAATAAAAAAAAAAAATGACAGCAACTCATTTATTATTTAGCCTTTTTGGTAATCAAGCCTCTGCCTTGGAAACTCGTAGCAATTCCCCTTTCTTATAAGCAGACATCCTTTTATTGGAATGCAATCATATTCGATATATGATAAGGTATTAAATATAAACATATTTTCTATTGAAGACTTGAATTTTTTGGTTCACTACATTGTGAAGGACAATTCTTTTACGTTAGACTCGACCATATTAGTTAATCTACTTTGATATTATTCCTATCCATTTTATAAGATGTTTCAAACTAATTTACACGAATTAATAAAAACACTTAAAAAATCAAAATTGTCACAATGTTTAAGTAATTTTCAATATTATTCTTATTAACCACATTAAACTCCAAAATCAAGTTAATTTCTACCCTCTCTATGCCTTCATTAAATACGAGCATGTATGAAAAAAATATTTAATGATCAATGAAATTATCAAAACCTCTTATAAAAATAACAAAAAAAAAAATACTACCTTTTATATTAAAAATAGGAGGGAGGAGCTTATATATAAAATTGGAGAGAGTATTTTTCTTTTGAATAAATTGGAGAGTACGATAAGAGTGAGGGAATATTAATTATTCCTAAACCACCGACATGGCCTCCTCTTGAGAGGCATGTGGACGAAATATCCTTATCTAACATCTTTGTTTTAAAATTTGTTTCGTTCTTTCAAAAGAGAGAAGCACCCTTGTGCCACGGTCATGCGAAGGGAATAAGTTAAATTATTATATTCCACACTCCCAAACGCGCAAGATTTTCTGTTTGTGTACTCTATACAAGTACATCAAGGGTTTAAGATGGGATCAACGGTCCAACCAATCAGATCTTCAGCCGATCAATGAGGCTGCCCGGATTAGTGCATTTGACGGTTTGACCTTTTTCCTTGCAAGCCATTTTGGGCTGGGATTTTGAATAACCGTCCAGTTCAATAAATCTGAAAAAAAAAAAAACAGTTAGCCTATGCTGCAAAAAACATAAAAACTAAGAAAAGGCATATGATATAGGAAGAATTACAATCAAATACCGTCAAAGAAAAAAAAATAAAAAAAATGGTCCCATTAATAAATTGAGAGGCATGAATTAACAACATAAGGAGCGCGATTAATAATCCTATAAAATCAATTTGTTATTTTTTCTCTTAAACGGGACCTGATTGTAATTCACCCTATAATATATAATTATATATCGTTATATACCCAAATTGCCCAAATCAGAAAATCCTGCGACCCGACTCACTTTACCCTAAGGTAGTTCGAACTCCGAAGTCTCTTCCCTGCAGACTGGAAACGTCGTGCGTGGCAGGTATACTTGTGGTTGTGGTTCTGCCTCTCTACCTTACGGCCAAACCCCCAAATCTCCTCCCTCACAGCCTCACTGATGATTCTACTGTGTAATTATATGTATGCTCTGTTCTTTTGCTTTTCTCAATTAGCTCAAAGTGTGGATTGTTTAAATTGGAATATGAAGATTTTCCTTCCTCTTAGCTTAATGTGTGTTGAGACTTTAGTGTTCTTGTTTGCTATAAGTTTGAAACTGACGAAGTTTCTTACTCTTAGAAATTGTATCTCTTTTCTATGCTCTTTTTTTTTCTCCTAACACAGAGTGTATATGATTTGGATACTACTAGTTTATTGAGCCTGCACTTGTAGTAACAAGAAAACAATTCAACAACTATCACTTTCTAACACTGCTAACAAGTCTTACTGAATGTATGGTAATTTGCTTACTTTATTGTGTATGGGATTACATGATGTTGTGGAGAATCAAGAAATGAAGAGAATAGGAAGAATAGAAAGAATCAGAGAATAGGAAGAATCAGAGAGATGAGAAACCGGAACTTAGAAACTGTATTCACTAATCAGGTAACCCATAATAGACTAAGACATAGTATTTATACTTTCCTATATTCCTAATCACCGCCTTACTCCTATGGCTAATTATAACAGCCGCCTACTCTACTAACGGTATTCATATGATATGACCGTTATCTCTTATTTATATTTACATAACAATGCCCCCCTAAAAACAACCCTTGTCCTCAAGGGGTGGAAACAGAAAATTCTGGATACTGTTGCTGAAAAGTAAATAGAGAGACCCAAGTTGCTTCTTCATCCGGAAGGCCCCTCCACTGGACTAGAACTTCAGTAATTAGACGTTTCTTCTTCCTTCCAACCCTCTTGCTCAAAATTTTCTCAGGATATAATGAAGTAGGCATTGATGGCCATTCAACAGGTGGGTGCCTTTGCTTAACACTAGGGTCTGGACAGAGTTTAAGTAGAGATACATGGAAAGTAGAATGGACCCTAGACTCAGGGGGTAGGTCCACTTTATAAGCAATCGGTCCCACACGTTCCAACACCTTATAAGGACCAAAAAATCGCGGGGCCAACTTTTGAGATTGCCTTGTAGCAGCAGAAATCTGTCTATAGAGCTGTAACTTGAGAAAAACCCATTGGCCCACCTGAAATTCCCGATCAGACCTTCTCAAATCAGCTCTCTGCTTCATTGTATTAGTTGATCTATGCAAATGATGCTTAAGAACAACAAGCATCCTTTCTCGTGCTTCAAAACTTCTATCAACCACCTCTATGATGGCAAACCTAGGCAAATATGGAGAATAAATGGGAGCTTTTTGTCCATATAGTAATTCATAAGGAGTGGCCTTGGTAGCAGTGTGAAAATTGGTGTTATACCACCACTCTGCTAAGCCTAACCATTGGCTCCATTCCTTAGGGGATTCCCAACACATACACTTAAGATATGACTCCATACACCTATTCAAAACTTCAGATTGCCCATCACTCTGTGGATGATAAGCTGAAGATGATTTCTGCTCTATCTTCAAAACCTTAAAAAACTCCTTCCAGAAGTTGCTAATAAAAATGGGGTCTCGATCACTAATTATTTCCGCTGGGGCTCCATGCAACTTATAAATTTGATCTAAAAAACATTGAGCCAATGAAGAAGTAGAATAGGGGTGGGAGAGGCTTATAAAATGAGCATATTTGCTCATCCTATCAATAATTACCCAGATTACTTCTTTACCTCCATATCTGGGCAAACTTTCAATGAAGTCCATTGTAATGCTCTCCCAGACCTTGCTAGGAACCGGCAGTGGCTGTAACAGTCCAGGTGTAGCTATTGTTTCATATTTACATCTTGCACACGTGTCACAGCCCTTAACATAGTCCTGTACCTCTTTATGCAAGTGCTTCCACCAAAACAAGCCCTTAACTCGATGATAGGTTGCCTGAATCCTAGAGTGACCACCCTGAGGCCCTGTATGTAACCAATCCAGCACTTTTTTCTTCAGATCAGAATCATTCCCAATCACCAATCTATTACTCTTCCTCAATAGGTACCATCCCATGTAAACTTACCAACACTCCCCCCATTAGCCTTCAACTCGTCCACTATAGCCACATATTGATCATCCACAGTCCAGCTGTGCTTAATCTGATCAATTAATTCAGGGGAGGCAGTCTCCAATGTAATTTGTAGCAACTGAGACCCAGGTAATCTAGATAATGCATCTGCCACCGTATTATCATTACCCTTTTTATAGTGGATCTCATAGTTGTAACCAAGGAGCTTAGCAATCCAGTACATTTGAAATGATGTCTTTAACTTTTGACCCAACAAATACTTAAGACTTTGTTGGTCAGTACAAATAACAAATTTACCTCGTTCAAGATATTGATGCCCGTGCTCCACTGCCTGGACCACTGCCATTAATTCCTTCTCATAAATGGAAAGATTCATATGCCTTGGAGCCAATGCCTTGCTAAAGAAGGCCATCGGCTGCCCTTGCTGCATTAGTACAGCCCCAATTCCATTACCACAAGCGTCTGTTTCCACAACAAACTCCCTTGCAAAGTCTGGCAAGGCCAAAACTGGAGTAGAAATCAATACTTCTTTTAATTTTTGAAATGCAACACTTGCTGATTCAGACCACTTAAAGGCATCCCTACGAAGTAACAATGTCAGTGGTCGTGCTAGTTCCCCATAACCTCTAATAAAGCGTCTATAATACCCAGCTAAGCCCAAAAAAGCTCGAAGTTGCTTGACTGAAGTGGGAATCGGCCAGTTTGCTACTGCCTGTACTTTTTTAGGGTCCGTAGCCACAGTACCCTGGTGTATAATATGGCCAAGGTACTCCACCGTCTGAGCAGCAAAAGAACATTTCGACCTCTTGACAAAGTAATGGTTATCACGCAGAATTTTGAGTGCCTCAGTGAGATGCAATACATGGTCTGTCAGGGAAGGCCTGTATATTAGTATATCATCAAAAAACACTAATATAAATTTCCTAAGGAAAGGATGAAAAATGTTGTTCATAGCTCCCTGAAATGTGGCTGGGGCATTTGTGAGTCCAAAGGGCATCACAAGCCATTCATAATGGCCAGCATGAGTCTTAAACGCTGTCTTATGGACATCTTCTTGTACCATCCTAATCTGATGATACCCGGCCCTCAAATCTAATTTAGTGAACCACTTTGCTGTCCGCAACTCATCGAATAGATCTTTAATCAGAGGTATAGGGTACTGATTCTTAACAGTCTTCTTATTTAACTCACGATAGTCAATGCACATACGCCAAGAACCATCCTTTTTCTTAACCAAAACAATAGGTGCAGAAAAAGGAGAAGCACTCTCTTGAAGGACCCCCATATCAAGCAATTCAGCTACTTGTTTTTCAATAACATCTTTCTGAGCTGCAGAATATCTGTAAGGCTTTAAACTGATGGGGTTAATTCCTTCCTGAAGAATTATGGGGTGGTTATGCCCTGGTCTCAACGGAGGTAGACCCTTTGGTTCTTCAAAGACATCAGCGAAGGCATCCAAGGTAGTTTGAATCACTTGAGATCCGTTTCCAGGGCAATCCTGGATAGAGAAACAGTGTTGATTGCCAAGGTGGGCAGGCTCCAACAATTGAATCAGATAAGCTTGGTGCTGCTGTAATATATCTGATTCAACCCTTCTGGGGTGCACCAATCTAAGTGTAGTCATAGGCATCGCTTGCAATTTACACAAGTTCCCATTATGATAGAAGAACATGGTAAGGTTCTCATAGTCCCAGAAAGCCTTCTTGATGGTCCTTAGCCACTTAAGACCCAAGACCATATCAAATGTCTTGAGATCAATGATTCGAAAATCACAAGAAAAATCCAAACCTTGCATACGCCACCTGAAACCATTCTAAACCCCATAAACCTTAAGGTTGCGACCTCCAGCCACCTGTACCGATGAAGCATCAGACCCGCTTTCGCGCCATCCCAATTTGGTAGCCAAGTGGTAATCCATGAAGTCGTGAGTACTGCCATTGTCGATCAGCACCTGCACCACTTGCTTCCCCACATAACCCTGAATTCTCATGGAATTGGCGCCCTCCGTGCCCGTGATAACATGTAATGAAATGAGGGGTGATGAATTCTCCTCATACTCTTCATGATGACAAACTTCAACTACATCCGACGCTTCTTCCAGATCAAGGAAGTGCAACTGCATTTTCTGACATTGGGGGCATCGATGATCTCGTGAGAATGGTTCATGGCAATAAAAACAGAGGTTCTTGGCCCTATGCTCTGCTTCGTCCTCAGCCGATAAAATTCTTGGGTTTCGAGACGTGTTTTTACTGAAGAAAGAACCATTCTTGGTCGACACTCTATTTTTGGACTAGGGAGGAACACGCACTGGCGTGTAATGGGATGGGGTTGACTGCGAAGACCCAGTGGGGACCACGTGAGAAGGAGCCGCTGTGGTGGCATTTGTAGAGGCAGCCACCGAAAACGCTGTGGGTCCCGCTCTGTAATTCTTGTCGCTCGCTTTCTTATCCCTGCTCCGTTCGATCATCAATTCTTGCAACCGTGCCAAGCTTTTTGTCTCTCGCAGTGTGGTCGGCCGAAACATGCGAACGGGGCTAGAGATCTCTTCCCTCACCAGCGATAGGTAAGCGTCGACAAGCATGGCCTCCGAGAAGTCAGTTTTCGAAGAACACACATCGAATTGGGAGTTGAATTCCCGCAACGAACCATGATGCCGAAGGTGCAGAAGATCGCCGATCGGGGACTCGAAGGAAGGGCCAAAACAATCTTTAATCTCTTCTTTATATTGTTCCCAATCCGGAGGATTGTGACCCCAACGACGTTCCTTCGCCATTTGCCACCGGAACGCCTCATCGTCCAGATGGAGACTCGCCATTTTCACCTTCGCTTCGTCTGGGGTGGCGTCGAGCTTGAAGTAGCGTTCACATCGGAGTAACCAGGCGACAACATCCCCACTGGAAAATCTTGGGAATTCCATTCTTGTATACTGAAACTGCCGTTGCCGCCCATGATCATTATGCCGCAGATGATGCCCATTACGATCTTGGTTCGTTAATGTCACTCGGAGATGTTCAATACCATTGGCCAACACTTGGACCTGATCTGTTAAACCATCCACGCGTTCTTGCAATGTTTCCACCGTACCCAAGTGACCCTCAAGGACTTGAAGCCGATCGTCCATGGCCCGGGTAATGATCATGAGAGTTTTCTCTATTGCTATGAAAAATCGGGAAAGAGAATGTAGAAGAGAGATAGCCGAGGAAGGACTGCTCTGATACCACTGTTATGGAGAATCAAGAAATGAAGAGAATAGGAAGAATAGAAAGAATCAGAGAAAAGGAAGAATCAGAGAGATGAGAAACCGGAACTCAGAAACTGTATTCACTAATCAAGTAACCCATAATAGACTAAGACATAGTATTTATACTTTCCTATATTCCTAATCACCGCCTCACTCCTATGGCTAATTATAACAGCCGCATACTCTACTAACGGTATTCATATGATATGACCGTTATCTCTTATTTATATTTACATAACACATGACAATAGTTGTACTCTGTTATTTTTATTTGATGAGATAAATATAGAGGATATGGTATGCTTGGACATGAGATATATCAGAAACATAGGTTGCATGCAAAATCTCACACAAAACTTTATTCAAACAGCAACCAAAATGTAGGACGGAATGACCAGTAAGAAACAAGGAAGAAATCAGTACTGGATTTGGTTCAATTGCTCTGTTTGCTGTGCAGTCACTTCTTGCAGCCCTGGGATCTGTTCAGTTTGTATCTAATATATCATTTGCGTATTTTGTCTTGGAAAAAATGGTCACTGTCAGGTATGCAAAATCTGATTTAAGATTACTGCTTCAGTTGTATTTTTTTTTTTTGCCCAAATTTATTCTTCTGATATGAATTTGAGGGCCTCAATATTTTTCATTTTAATAGGCTACTTATTGCCACGATCTTCATAGTTCTTGGAAATATCTTTCCAGTAGCATTTGGCAATCATCAATCACCTGGTATGTGTCTTGTTTTTATTTCAATTGATGTTTTTATTAGGGAGGAGCTTTTCTTGTTTTTCTATTATAATTTACAATTGAATTAATAGGTTCTTTGGGCTCACTGGGTAATGTTTAATTTCATTTCTTCTAACCTTGCTGATCATATATCTTTTTAGTCAATAACCTGAGCAGTTGGCTGAAACACACACCAATGTTGCATTCCTTATGTATCTTATAGTTTTTATCTTAGTCGTTGCCGTGCATCAAACCATTTACAGGTGAAAAATACACCAAAGTTGTTTTCTTTCTGAGGCATTTGGCCATTTTTTTATTGGTTTATATTGTCATGATTTATGTTGCTAATGATTTTATATATTGCACAACATTCTCTCTGGTTTTGGCCTTTATCCGAAACTGTCCTTGTTGAATTAATATTACTATGTAGGCTATTTCTAAATAAAATAAAGGAGGGGCTATTTGATTAGCAAACATTTAATGCCTATTTCATTAATAGATATTGTTCCTGCTTCGGTATAATCATAACAATTGGTGTTTTTGTGTTGTAAGAACTAGAAAATTTCATCCCAAGTAGAACAAGTATCTACTACCGTTCCCCCTTTCCCAATCTATTAGATCAAAAGCCAATCCAGCATAAAAGCATTGTGTTCTAGTGCCAAACAAAACCCCTAGTAGCAAACCTCTATTGAAATGTATGTATTGTGGAAAGTAATTTATTGGAGGAGGAATACACAGAATGAACCAACATTTTGCTAGAATAAAATGGGACATCATAAGTTGTAAAAAGGTTCCAGGAGATGTTCACTTTCGGTTGAGCGAAAATTTGAAAGAAACCGAAGAGAAAAAAGGAAAGAAATAAGATACATTTGAAGAAGACAATCCATATGACCCTAGTGTCATACTACTTGAAGGGGATGCTCCAAATTTATAAGAAGCTCCTCCTTCACATACTTAAAATTCTTCTTCAAGATCACTTGAAGGTTTGAAAAGGAAGGCACTTACAGCTACAAATATTTTCTTTGCCCTAAGGACAACCCTAGATGCACAACCTAGAATAAGAAATGCATTTGTAGGTAAAGAAGTTATGCGTAGAGCAGATGTGGCTATGGTTAAGTGGTTGTATGATTGTTGCATTACAATTAATGCTGTGAATTCATTTTACTTCCTACCTATAATAGATGTTATTGCAGCTATTGGCCCTAGTTATAAAACACCATCTTACCATGACTTTAGAACAAAATTATTACAAGACATGAAAAAGGAAGTTCAATTGTTAGTTGATGAGTGCAGGAATTTTTGAGTAAAAACCCGTTGCACAATAATGACATATAGTTGGCAAGATCAACGCAATAGGTAATTGATTAATTTTTTGGTTTATTGTCATAAAGGAATTGTTTTCATCAAATTTGTTGATGCATCATACATTGTCAAAGATGCCCAAACTTTGTGCAACCTATTCGTGAACTTGATTTTGTTTGCTGGTATGAATAATGACATCCACCTTGTTACTCATAATACAGCTAATTATAAAGCTGTTAGGAAATTATTGGTTGAAAAGTATCCATCTATTGATTGATCTCCATGTGTTGTACATTGCTTAAACTTGATTTTGTCAGATATCGGCAAAGTGGAGATTATCACACATTTATCTACATGTGCATCTTTAATTTCAAAATTCATTTACAACCATGGATTTGTATTAGCTTAATTGAGAAAAAGAAAAGTGCAGACATAAATCATCTGGCCAAGAGCAACATGATTTACTACTACCTTTATTACCTTAAAAAATATTCTTGAACACAAACACAATTTACAGTCAAGCCTTAGTTTCTTCTCACCCATTTCTTGCCAAATCATAAACTTCACAAACCTCTTCTACTGACCTCACAGTTTTTTGGTTGGACTTCTTCTTTGTCGTTTTTAGCTATGTCATCGCCCTCATGTGGAATCGACACTACACAATGAAATATACAAATTAATCGAAGGGTTTAATGGCAATACAATGTAGCAACAACAGTACAAATAATAATGGGTCCCTGCTTACCTGGACTTCCTTTTTATCGCATCATCACTTTACTGTTTACCTAGATTCTTCAACTCACATTCGATTCCTATTTTCTTGCCATGCTTTCTCAATTCCCCAATTTGGTAACCCTAGATTATTCAACCGAATCCCTTTCTCGACCCTGGTGCGTCCTCATAATGGATTCCAACTTTGCGATCCTCCCGTGCCCATTCTTTCTCGATTTTTCTCAGAATCGGGCTTTTCTCGCGATTGTCTTCAACAAGTCATTGATGTCTTCAAATAAACCCTATGTTTAATACCCAATTTTTTTTAATCTCCAATTCGTTTTATTTAATCTTCACCCTTTACGTTTTTTCTTTTTTCTTTCATATGCCTAGTCAGCAATTAACTAATCCAAAGGTGGCTATCTTTTAGCTACATCACCCTCCATGTCATGATTTTTAGTCAAAAAGTTTTCATTGACGGTCAACATGATGCTTTTAAAAAAGATATGTAACTTTTTGCAGTCATTTAAAAAGTTCATGATGGTTTTTGCATTTAAAAAAAGCATTTAATACTTAACACATTTAAAGAATAATCTCATGTGTATTTTTATATTTTAACCCATCATTTTATTACCAAAGAGATATACTTTACATAATAAGGAATATCCATCTATGTCATCATACTATCATAGTGATGACCGCAATGGAAAAGAATGAAAGAATCGATCAACCAAAAATTTTCACACCCACAAACTATCATAGAACTGCAATCTTACTGCAAATAATAAATTGAATGGTTTTGGTTGGGTTGCTGCTCTGTTTTGACTTAGGAGGTTCTGCATTCCGGTGGAAGACCTTGAGGGAACCTCTTAAGATCTGTGCAGTAATTGTAGATCATGTAGTTTTTCTGAACCCATCTCAGCCTCTCCTGTGCACTATTATCAAGCTCTTGTGAGAGCCACGAGGAACTGGTGGAAGAAGAAGTTGAAGAAGAAGGACAAGACGATTTGCCAGAAGACCAGACACATGCATCTGCTTTGAAGTTTCTGTAGGAAGCAGTGAAGGGAGCTTTAGACCAATCGGTTTTCACAAGGCCACCTCTTGTAGCCCAGTCATCTGCATTCCACAGACTTGAGTATATCCTCATTGCCTGGTTCTTTGGGAAGGGCACACCAATGGACTCTGAGTTCTTGAACTCTCTTATGGGAGTTCCATCCACTGAGAATCTGCATCAATATATAGAAAAAGGACATATATATAAGTCTCTGTGTAGGAATAAAAGGACAGAAGAGAAAAACAGAGGAGTAGTTGAATGGAAAATAAGAAACATACATGATTCTTTGGGGGTTCCAGAGGATAGAGTAAGTGTGGAAATCAGCAGTTGGGTCAAACCAGAGGTAGAACTGTTGCTCTCTGTTTCCTTTGCCCTGGCTGAACACGTTGGTGTGAAGAATGTAGGGATCGCCACTCAGGTTTCCCAGAAATTCAAAGTCTATCTCATCCCAGTTTGATCCCTTCGAAGATAACTGCAATTACCAACAAAGACACAGATTTAGTTTTGGTCATAATGGGCGATCCCTTGAAAGATTATTCTGCAATACAGGAAAAAAACAAGAAGAAGAAAGGAACATACATAATAGGCAGTGACGGTGCCAGCAGAGTTTCCTGGGACAAGCTTGAGCTGCATGTCGATCTTGCCATAGAGATACTCATTTTTGGACTGAAATCCTGAGCCAGATGCTCTGTCCAATGAGAGGGTGAGAAGGTCGCCATTGTTGAGCATCTTGCCGCGACCGTCTCCCCATGTCATGTCAAACTCTTGGTCGATGTTACCAGCAAGGGCAGCCACCATGAGAGAGCTCACAAGAAGAAGAATTACTGATACGGTTGTAGAAGAAGCCATATTGCTAAGAGATAGGAGTGGTCTCTGCTAATTGCTTGTAGTAAAGAGCTTAAAGGAAGAGGAAGATGGCTATGAGATAGGATTGAGGATGGTATTTATAAGGAGGAGGGGAAGCGCGTAGAGGGAGAAGGAAATAGACTGGAAGTTGCACTTGCAGGGGCTAGCTGTAACATAATAAGTGGAAGAGATGTGGTCGTCAAAAAGAGCAGTCATGAGTGAAAAATTAGCTGTCCAGATGTCAGCTGGTAATATATTCTGAGCCAAACGTTTGACCTAATTTTGTATATATATAATATTAAATTTTTGAGAGTCCGGTTGAGATTTTTTCAGGGCAGGTGTAATTTGTGGAGCAGCATGTTATAATTATAATTAATCAATTCACTTGTTTGGGTAACCACCGCCAATTGCCACCCCAACGCGCAACTTTTGAAGAGCCTTCATACGATGGCCCACCTGAGAAGCATGGGGACGAAACATCCTTGTTCTTTTTTTTTTTTCTTAATTAGTATTAGATTATTATATTGTCCCTTTGTTTTTTATTTTGTTTCAAAAGAAACATCATTGTCTTCTCATGCGCAAACGTAAATTGAACATTATATATTTTAGCACTCACGTGCCGATCCATTAGACGGCGCCTTTCTCATATATATGAGCCTCCCCGTGTGCATTATTACCATCTTTTCCATGGAAATGTTGAAAACCCTTAGGGCCCGTTTGGTACGATGAAAATGGGGGTATGGAAATGGAATTGTGACTCAATTCTATGTATAAGTTTGTTTGGTACCATGGAATTGGAATTAATTTCCAATTCCATATCCACCAAAATGGTTGAAATTGATTTCCATCCTCACCCCCTAAGATTTGCAATTCCATGTATGAGATTTCATCTTTGCCCCTCACCAAAATAGAAAGGTTCTAACCTCACCACCGAAGACGATGACCTCCTCCCCTCACCAGAGACGACGATGACCTCTTAACTCCAC
This sequence comes from Inga laurina, assembly GCA_963855925.1. NCBI lineage: Eukaryota > Viridiplantae > Streptophyta > Magnoliopsida > Fabales > Fabaceae > Inga > Inga laurina. Next base: position 36,415,187 of record OY979713.1, read on the forward strand.
CCATCTTCACCGTTTGCTCACTCACCGGTGATTATGGTCGGGCAAGGACGACGTGGCAACGCTGCTCTAGGATAAAAAGGAGCTTCGCAAAACTACTTTTGCAGAAAATCGCAAGCTTCGAGGGTGTGAGCGTCAGCGTCGGCAAGGAACACAGCGATGATTGGTGAGGAAGATGACCTTTGTAGCACTCCTTCTTGCGCATTCATCCAACCTCTCCGTTGAACAGCAAGCTTTAGATCTGGAAAAAAAAAACTGTGTTTTTTTGTTATGGGTTTAGATCTGTGCTCTTAGATCTGCCCAAAAAAAAGTCTGTTTTTAAGAGGTCGGAGAAAACGGTGCAGTTTTTAATTTTTTAATTAGAAGGATATTTTAGTCTTTTCATATGAAAATTAAGTCTCATTTCCATGACATACCAAACACACTTTTAAACCCCATTTCCATATCCATTTCCATCTCCATATCCATTTTCATTTCCATCAAAATCAATTCCAACGTACCAAACAGGCCATGCCTGTTTGGTACGCTTGAATTGAGGTGGGTGGAAATGGAAATGGAATTCATTTCCATGCTGAAGTATGTTTGGTATGATGGAATTGGCCTCCATGGAAGAGCCAATTCCATCAAATTGATAGAATTAAGCTTCCATCATATATCCCATGGAATTGTAACAAATTCCATGGAAGAGCTAATTCCATCAAATTGATGGAATTCTCATTTTACCCTTAAGATTTATAATTTCATATGATCATTTCCATCTATTACCTTCCACTACCTTTTAAAAAAAATAAAAAATAAAAAATTGAAGGACATTTTGGTATTTTTATACAAAAATTAGATCTCATTTCCATGACATACCAAACATACTTTTAGTCCCCATTTCCATTTCCATTTCCATATCCATATCCATTTCCTTAGGGCCCGTTTGGTACGCTGGAATTGATTTTGATGGAAATGGATATGGATATGGATATGGAAATGGAAATGGAAATGGGGACTAAAAGTTATATTTGGTATGTCATGAAAATGAGATCTAATTTTTGTATAAAAATACCAAAATGTCCTTCAATTTTATTTTTTTAATTTTTTTTTTTGAAGGTAGTGGAGGGTAATAGATGAAAATGATCACATGGAATTGTAAATCTTAGGTATTTTGATGGAATTGATTGGGTGGAATTGAGCCTATTTGGCTTCTACATGGAATTGGAAAATTTTCCAATTCCATCGTACCAAACAAGCATCATGATGGAATTGATCCTCAATTCCATTTCCATCACCCCTAATTCCATCATACCAAACATGGCGGCATTGTTTGGCATGTAGACCTGAATTTAATGGATTTAAATTGGGATTGAGATTGAGATTGGGAGTGACATTGGTATTGGAATTGGGAATGGGAATAAGACTTTAAAATTATGTTTGGTAAGAAGCAATACTAATAGAAAATACTTGCATTAATAATATTTTATAATCAATCATATATTAGTAAAAGACTATAATATCCTTAGTGTTAAAAAAATTAAATAACAATGCTATGCAACTCATCGCACAACATATTACAACTCATACCTCTGATCATTTCATTCCCAATTGATGACTATTTTTGGTCCAAAAGCTTCCCTTGCCTGTCAGAGGAAAATGATTAGATGAATTCATTGAAGAAAGCTCAATGGGCTAGCTTATTGTCTCCTCCTATGCTTCCACCATCGAAATTGCGGAGAGCAGATGATTTTCTCATCTAGGTTTGCGGTTTCAATGGTGAATTTTCCACGTAAAGTGGTAGAGTGGGTTCGTGGTTTCAATGGTAAATTTGCAACGGAAAGTCGCAGAGGAGATCGATTATATTGATGGACAGCCATGGATTTTTCTGTTCGAGTTTCATCATGCAAAGATTGCAATTGAAGAATTGAAAGTGGGATACATAGTGACATGGATTTAGGTTAAAAATAATAGAGGGTATTTTTGTCTGGAAAATATTATAAACGGGGATATTTTTATCCCTTAAATTTGTAATCCCAGGATTAAAAATATAATACCAGGGGAGGTGACTTTACAATAATCTCACAATACCAGGGGAGGTGACTTTACAATAATCTCACTTTCATGTTACTCTCAATTTCGGGTTATTATCAGTCTCTCATACCAAACAATACAATTGGCCCAATCCCTGACCCAATCTCTATCCTTACCTCCCTAATGCCACATACCAAACAGAGCCTTAGGGTGTGTTTGGGAGAGCTTTAGAGCTCCAAAACACACGATTGATGGGGTAAGAGTGGGATTGGCTGCTTTTGGCTTTTAAGCTTTTGTTTGCTTTAATTTGGGGTTTTGTCTATTGGGTTTTTAGGGGAAAAGTCACTTTTTTTCTTAAGCCAGATTTTCTAACTTTTCAATTTCAGAAAAGTCATTTATACTACCATCAATCTAAATATAAAATTATATTACACAATCTGATTTTTACCTAATCTTAAGTTTACAAAAATCAGATTGAAAAAAAAAAAACTATTTTTGCAACCGCTAAACCGAATACACTTAATTTGCAGAGAGAATCAAGTTGTTACCTGAAATTAGCAAGGTTGCTGAACCCGGACCGGACCGGCCGGTCCGGCCCGGAAACCGGCGAACCGGCAGGTAAACCGGTCCGGTCCGGATTCACATTTAAAAAAAAAACTTTTTTTTAAAATTTTTCTTTTAGAATTTCATACTATAAGTCTAAAATTTTCAATTTCTCACCGATTTGGTCCCGGTTTAGCTCCTGTTTGGCCCCAGTTTGACCCACTGACCCTTAACCCAGTACCCCAACCGGTTCAATGCCCGATCCAAATTTTAATACCTCGAAAATTAATAGCTTCTTGATGCGGGATTGGGTGGTTCCATTGGAATGGTGTGGAGGGGAGACAAATGCTGTGGCGGACAGATTAGCAAAGGAGTCTCTTGCTTGCGCTGACGGAGTTGTCTCTTTGAGTGAGGCACCGGCTTTTTTGCTTGATGCTTTGACGGCTGATGCTGTTGCTTAGTTAGTTAATGCTCTTTGCCCCATTTTTTTTTTTTAAAAAAGGAATCAACTGCAAATTCCGGTCTGCTTATGTTTATGGTCCATGATTTGATAGCTTAATTTTGAAAGTCAATTTGCTACGTAATTAGTTAGTCAAATTCGATCAGATAATGGCCTAAATGGACCCAGACTCTCGCGGCCAAAAGTACAAGCGTGCGCTTAAATTAGTTTTTGAAAAATAGTTTTTATGTTATGAATATTAAATATGTGGATGTCCATTGACTCATATTACTCTTCCAGTCAACTTGACATAAAGATGACTTGACACAAAGATGACTTGACACAAAGCAAAAGCAAAAGAAGACAAGGATATAAAGACAGCAAAAGAAGACAAGGATATAAAGACGATATAAAGTAACTATGGTCATTTACATATAACCATGGTAATACAACCAGGGTTAGATTTCTGCCTCTATATAAAGGGCTGTAATCGATTGTTTCAATTGAACTGAATGAGAACTTCTCTCTAACTTCTCTCTAGAAATTCTATAATCTTTTCTTTGAATTCTATCAATCTTCTCTCTTACCACATATACTTTTATAACACGTTATCAGCACGAAGCTCTAAAAGAAGGTATGATCTTCTTATGGTTTCTTTAATAATTATATATATATATCCTGTTTTATTTTATAGATCTGGGATAATCTAAGCCACTATATGGAATAAGAAAGATTCTTTTACCGATTGTTATATAACATCGGGTTCCATGGTTAAGATTGGAGATCGTTATTGTTTTATATACAAGTTCTTTTATATTATTATTATTATTATTATTATTATTATTATTATTATTATTGTTGTTGTTATTATGGCCAGAAGCCATATACACATATGATTCTTGAAATTATGACCAGAAGTCATAATGTTTTAATTTCTTATAATATGGCCAGAAGCCATATCCATTCTTATTATATAGCCAGAAGCTATATACATTTTTCATCTTATTATATAGCCAGAAGCTATATACATTTTTCATTTTATTATATGGCCAGAAGCTATATATATTTTTATCTTTTATTTTATTGTACGGCCAGAAGTCATGTACAATTTTTATCCTGAAGATAATAGTTAATTCCTCATCTTGAGATTAAATGGCCCGAAGCCATACATGGCCTGAAGTCATGAAATTAAATGGCCCGAAGCCATACATGTTTTAATTTTCTTATCTTGCCTTATGAATTATTTATTGTCTTTATGAATTTACAGTTATTATATTGCATATTTACATTTTATATTATTTTCATTTATTTCTTTAATTAGTTTGAACAAATGGCAAACCTTGCAAAACTTGAAATTGTGGCTCTTGATATTACTGGGAAAAATTATTTATCTTGGAAGTTGGATGCGGAAATTCACCTAAATGCCAAAAGTCTGGAAGACACGATTAAAGAAGGGAATAAGGCATCCAACAAAGATAAAGCCAGATCCATGATTTTTCTTCGCCACCATTTACATGAGGATCTAAAAACTGAATATTTGACAGTGATGGACCCACTTGTCCTGTGGAACAATTTGAAAGAAAGATATGATCACCAGAAGTTGGTCATTCTTCCAAAAGCTCATTTTGAGTGGATGTATTTGCGCTTGCAATATTTTAAATCTATAAGCGAATATAACTCAGCTATGTTCAGAATTACTTCAAAATTGAAATTATGTGGAGAAAATGTTACTGATGATGATATGTTAGAAAAGACATTCTCCACATTTTATGCATCCAATTTGCTCCTGCAGCAGCAATATTGTGAAAAAGGTTTCAAGAAATATGCTGAGTTAATTTCTTGTCTCCTTATGGCTGAGCAAAATAATGAGCTTTTATTGAAAAATCATGAATCCCGTCCAACAGGCTCAACTCCATTCCCTGAAGTGAATGTAGTAACTAATGAATTTTATTGTGGCCGTGGACGTGGACATGGACATGGACGTGGGCGTGGCTACAGCATTGGGCGTAGTCGTGGTTGATATCATGGAGGCTCAAATTTCCTACCAGAAGTGGGAAAAGACTTATAAGAACCAAAAAGGGCGAGAATTTTGAGTATGGTGATATAGATAATAACTATTTGGATGTTACAGATTTCTTAATATAATTTTAACTGTTATATTTTATTTAAAGTTGTTTCTATCATATATATTAATTTTAATTATGTTTTTATGAAGAATGAATCCTATTGGCATCAATCCTGAAGATTTATGTCTCGTTGATAGTGCAACAACCCACACCATACTCAGACATGATAAATATTTTTCTTCCTTGGTAATACGAGAAGCCAATGTTCAGACTATATCTGGTAGTATAAATTTAATTGAAGGCTCCGGAAGAGCTAATATTTTGTTACATGAAGGAACAAAATTATGCATTGATAATGCATTTTATTCTACCAAGTCTAAAAGAAACTTACTGAGTTTCAAAGATATCCGCAGAAATGGATATCATTTAGAAACAACAACTAAAGATAATAATGAATATCTTGTCATTACAAATATAATTGCTGGTAGAAAATGCATATTAGAAAGTTTTCCTATTTTTTCTTCTGGTTTGTATTACACATGTATAAACACAATTGAAACACATACTATTGTGAACCAGAAGTTCAATAATGCAGACCAGAAGTTTGCCAATACAAACCAGCAGTTTGATAATGTAAACCAGAAGTTTACTAATGAATTTAATGTTTGGCATGACCGGTTAGGCCATCCCGGTTCAATAATGATGCGACAAATAATTGGGAATTCATGTGGACATACCCTGAAGTGTAAACAAATACCACAATCCCATGATTTCTCATGTGCTGCATGTTCCAAGGGAAAGTTAATTATTCGCCCCTCACCAAGCAAAGTAGAAAGTGAGTCTCTCACATTTCTAGAACGGATACAGGGAGATATTTGTGGGCCAATACACCCACCATGTGGACCATTTAGGTACTATATGGTTTTAATTGATGCATCAACTAAATGGTCACATGTTTGCTTATTATCTTCTCGCAACCTGGCGTTTGCGAGATTACTTGCTCAATTGATTAGATTAAGAGCACATTACCCTGATTATCCTATCAAGAAAATTCGTCTTGATAATGCTGGTGAATTTACATCACAAGCTTTTAATGAATATTGTATGTCCCTTGGAATTGATGTTGAACATCCTGTAGCTTATGTTCACACGCAAAATGGACTTGCAGAATCATTGGTTAAAAGGTTGCAATTAATTGCAAGACCTTTACTTATGAAATCTAATCTACCAATTTCTGCTTGGGGCCATGCCATTTTGCATGCAGCAATGTTAATTCGCATTAGGCCAACAAGTTATTTAAAGGTTTCCCCCTTACAAATGGTTTTTGGTCAGGAACCTAATATTTCCCACATAAGAACTTTCGGGTGTGCGGTATATGTGCCTGTAGCACTACCACAACGCACTAAGATGGGCCCACAAAGAAATATGGGAATATATGTTGGGTATGAATCTCCATCAATTATAAAATATTTAGAACCATCTACAGGAGATTTATTTACGGCACGATTTGCCGATTGTCATTTTGATGAATCATTTTTCCCAACATTAGGGGGAGAAAACAAGCAGCTGGGTAATGAAATTAGTTGGAATGAATTATCATTGGCTCATTTTGATCCTCGTACAAAACAATGTGAACTTGAAGTTCAAAAGATAATTCATTTACAGAATTTAGCTAATCAAATGCCAGAAGCATTTACTGACCCAAAGAAAGTGACAAAGTCACATATCCCAGCTGCTAATGCTCCTATTAAAATTGATGTCCCTGAAGGACAACCTGCTATGAATGAATCCAAAACACGCCTGAAGCGTGGCAGGCCCATCGGTTCCAAAGATAAAAATCCTCGAAAAAGAAAAGGAGCAAAGAATATAGATGGTCAAGTCGAGGATAATGAAGAAACATTAGTAGCTCCAGAAGAGCCATCTCCTGAAGAGATATTATCTCCAGAAGAGAATGTTGTAGTCCCAGAAGAGACCCAGGTACCTGATATATGTGAAAATAATGAGATCTCAATAAATTATGTTATGAATGGAATCCGATGGGATAGAAATGAAATTAACGTTGATGACATCTTTGCTTATCATATAGCATATGATGTAATGAATGATAATGAGGATCATGAGCCAAAATCCATTAGTGAGAGCCAACAAAGAAAAGACTGGCCCCTATGGAAAGATGCCATTAATGCAGAATTAAAATCATTGGCAAAGCGAAAAGTATTTGGACCTGTAGTCCTTACACCTGAAGATGTAAAACCAGTTGGATGCAAATGGGTCTTTGTACGAAAAAGAAATGAAAAGGGCAAAATAACTAGATATAAGGCACGTCTAGTAGCCCAAGGTTTTACGCAAAGACCTGGCATTGATTTTGAAGAAACGTATTCACCAGTAGTGGATGCGACTACTTTTCGTTATTTAATCAGTCTAGCAGTAGATGCAGGACTTGATTTACATCTCATGGATGTTGTGACTGCCTATTTATATGGATCACTTGATAGTGATATTTATATGAAAGTCCCTGAAGGACTTAAGATGCCAGAAGCATCCAATTCAAGTTCTCGAGAACAATACTCAGTTAAGTTAAATAAGTCCCTGTATGGTCTGAAGCAATCAGGGCGCATGTGGTATAATCGCCTTAATGAATATTTGTTGAAAGAAGGATACAAAAATGATCCGATATGCCCATGCATTTTTATGAAAAAATCTAATAGTGATTTTGCTATAATTGCTGTTTATGTTGATGATATCAACATCATTGGAACTCCTGAAGAGCTTCAAAAGGCAATTAATTGTTTGAAGAAAGAATTTGAAATGAAGGACTTGGGAAGAACAAAATTTTGTCTTGGATTACAGATCGAGTACTTCAAGAAAGGGATCTTTGTATATCAAGAAACTTATACAAAGAAGGTCCTAGAGCGATTTTACATGGATAAATCTCATCCATTATGTACCCCAATGATTGTAAGATCTTTGAAGGTGGATAAAGACCCATTCCGACCCCGAGAAATCAGTGAAGAAGGTGATGAAGAACTACTTGGTCCAGAAGTACCATATCTTAGTGCTATTGGAGCACTAATGTATCTTGCTAATCACACACGTCCTGATATATCATTTGCTGTTAATTTACTAGCAAGATACAGTTCTTCACCAACACGAAGGCATTGGAATGGAATAAAGCACATTTTTCGTTATCTCAGAGGTACAACAGACATGGGGATATACTACTCAAATGTATCCAAACATGAACTGGTTGGGTATGCAGATGCCGGATTTTTGTCTGATCCACATAATGGTAAATCACAAACGGGCTATCTATTTACATGTGGAGGTGCAGCTATTTCATGGCGATCTATGAAACAGACTATATCAGCCACATCATCTAATCATGCAGAAATTCTAGCAATACATGAAGCAAGTCGAGAATGTATGTGGTTGAGGTCAGTAATACATCATATACGTACAACTTGTCATTTATCTTCTGGCAAAATGATCCCAACAATCCTCTATGAGGATAATGCTGCATGTATCGCTCAACTTAAAGAAGGCTATATCAAGGGCGATAGAACGAAGCATATTTCACCAAAATTCTTCTTCACTCGCGACCTTCAAAAGGATGGTGAAATAGATATCCAGCAAATCAGTTCAAGTGAAAATCTAGCAGATTTATTCACCAAGTCACTCCCAGGTACAATCTTTGAAAAACTTGTTCATGATATTGGTCTTCGGAGATTCAAAGATTTCAACTGATATTATCAAGAGGGGGAGTCGATACACGCTGTACTCTTTTTCCCTTATCTAGGTTTTGTCCCACTGGGTTTTCCTAGAAAGGTTTTTAATGAGGCAGCACTCGACGGTGTATCAATGAATGATGTACTCTTTTCTTTGGCTAGGTTTTTATCCCACTGGGTTTTTCCTAGTTAAAGTTTTTAATGAGGCACATTCATAATGGACATCCAAGGGGGAGTGTTATGAATATTAAATATGTGGATGTCCATTGACTCATATTACTCTTCCAGTCAACTTGACATAAAGATGACTTGACACAAAGATGACTTGACACAAAGCAAAAGCAAAAGAAGACAAGGATATAAAGACAGCAAAAGAAGACAAGGATATAAAGACGATATAAAGTAACTATGGTCATTTACATATAACCATGGTAATACAACCAGGGTTAGATTTCTGCCTCTATATAAAGGGCTGTAATCGATTGTTTCAATTGAACTGAATGAGAACTTCTCTCTAACTTCTCTCTAGAAATTCTATAATCTTTTCTTTGAATTCTATCAATCTTCTCTCTTACCACATATACTTTTATAACATTTTACAATTTATAAAATAAATATGTGAGAAGAATTTTATCTTGACTTATGAAAAAAGACTTTTAAAACCACAATTTTAACCTTTTCCAAGCACTCACCAAGTAGAACTAGCTATTTTTTCATTTTGTCACACATATAAAGTTAGCACGACTGCATGGACTTTTGTGTGCCTAGTAATCCTTTAAGGGTTAAGATGAAAATTTATTTTAGAAATTTTTATTAAAAAGTAATGTTGCCCTAAAAGTTTTTTTTTTTTTGTTTAAATTTGTTCTGAAAGTGTTAAAATGAAACAATGTTGCCCATTTCAGTTAAAAAGTTAACAATCGATGACAATGCTTTAATGGCTAGCATTAGTTTTTTAATAGAATAGGGCAATATTACTACGTTTTGAAATTTTAAGGGTGACATTAAAGCTGAAAACACTTTCAGAGTAACATTGCTATTCGGTGAAAACTTTTGAAACAGATTTACACCTTTACCCATCTCTTAAATATCATATCTTAGAGGTAAAAAATATGAAAATTTATTAATGAATTCGTATTTCAATATTTTATCAGTCACTCTTTTTCCATAATAATTGGTACATGACTAATTCCCTGTACCATAATCTCTATTGCATCAACTTTATTGGTATAATTTCCTATTTTATGGAGCTATAACCAACTAATGCATTCTAACTTTACAATAAAGTATCCTTGTGCTGCCGTCACGCAAAGGGAAATTTAATGCTACTTTAATATAAGACATAATTGACCTTTTTTTAGAGGTTAAGGAAGCTCAATAAATTACTTGATCATATTATATATTGTATATAATTATATATGATTAAATTATATACTAGTTTATAAGTTATAGAAATTAGTTTAGAGAAAATACGATAAATATAAATACTCTAAAATAATTTAATTAACTTCTTTAATCTCCAAAAAAAAAAAAAAAACTTAACTGGATCTAATGTTTAAGATCAGAGGTAATGTTTTATTTCACACTAACAAGCAAGTACTATGTTCCTAGGTGAATATTCCAACACTGTACGTGTTCACGAAGATCTTCAACCATGGAAAGAGATGGGATTCCACAAGCTTTAAAAATATGTAGGGATAGATAAAGTTGTCTATAGATGTAAAGTGATTATACTTTTCTTGACCTTCGTAAAGTGATTCTAAGCTACTTGAGATGAGGAAATACCCCACATATTTCATGTGCTGACTAGTATCATGTATTGATTAAACTGAAGTACTTTTTAAGATGTGTTTGAAACCATGTTTAGAAGGCAAACCGTGAGGTGAAATTTGCATGGCTACATGGGATGGTAGATTTTGTTTGAAATAGCGATTAAAGTTTTTAAAGTTAGTTTGTTAATCATGATTTATAACATATAAAGTAAGTATGTGAGAGGAGATTCGTCTTGATTTGCATGAATAAGCATTTTTTGGAGGTTGAAAAGTCATCCCAAACATGCTTATTTAAAAAAAAGATGTTTGGATCAGATTTTGGCTCATCTAACTCATGGGCTTAAAGCTGCTTAAAGCATGACTTATGATATAAAATTAAGGTGCTTCAGGTGGAGTAACTAAATTACTGTCATGGCATTTAATGATGTTTTGAAATTTTTATGAATCTTGATTTGCCCCTTCTCTCCCCCCCCCCCCCCCCCTCACGCATCATTGGTCTCCCTTTTCTCTCTGGTGCTTATTTGGAGCTACTTCTCATGCAAGTTGGAACCATACTCATCGCACTTATTTACTTTGTATACCGTAAATCATAGTTGAAAAGTTAATTTTAAATGCTCCAATCGTTATTCTAAGACCCTAGTAATTCGTCTTTTAGGCATCCCCTCTTGTCAAACTGAATTTTTCATAAAAGTTAATTTAAACATAAATCATATTACATTATCTAATTTTTTGCTTTATCCAATGTCGTTTGAACATGTGACATGTGGTGAGGAAATTGTTCTCCTCAACGAACCAACATGACACCCGAACATTACACTATCTAACTTTTATCCTAACTTAAATTTAGGAAAAAATCATATTAAAAAGAAGTCATTCCTGTCACCATTAATCCAAACACACTTATATGTCAACTATGTTTAAAAGGAAACAACTGATCAAGAGTGTATACAGTATACAATTCATGACATCTGTGTCAGGTTGAACTACAAAATTAATTCTTCTAGTGCTAAATATAAGACATAGATTATACTTTATAAGTGACTTTTGGCTCTAAATATAACACCATTTTTTCTTTTTATCTTTTATATTTATCATTTTTTCCAACTTAATTTACCTTACTTATAAATTGATAGATAATCTAATTATGCACATAATTATTTAAGAGAGATCATGTTACATACGTTATAATTAAGTAATTTATTTAGTTTCCTTAATTTCACTAAATTAAATAAACAGGTCTTATATTTTTTATCAGAGGAAGTATTTAGAAACGTAATTGCATTAAAATTAACTATCACATAATCATGATTAACATTAACAAGATAACCCTGATGACTGACTCTATGTGATGAGTGCCTATATTTTACACTCCTATCTTTAATGTGTTAATTAACTGGGAGTTGATCTTAATCCTAATAAGACTTATTTTATATATTTATAAATTTTCTCAAATTACTCTATTGATACTCCCTTAAATGAGAGGGGATGGAATTAAGGAGGATATCTATGGTATTTTAGAAAAGAATATGTTATTCTAACTAATTTAATTAATTTTTTTAATCTAATCAAATTAGTTAAATAAATATTAATACATTACAGTATTATTTATATGCCATTATCGTGTAGAAGTTAAACTGGGGTGTCCTCATTGCGAATTAATGGGGTAAAAAACTGAATAACATGAAGAAATTGAAAGAAAATGTAATAGAGACGACCATGTTATTAATTATTATATTATACATAAAAAAGAATAGCCAACTCTGTCACTGTGTCTTACTATAACAGTGATGACCATAATGGAAAAGAATGAAAGAATTGATCAACCAGAAATTCGCACATCCACAAACTATTATAATACTTCAATCGTTGCTGAAAATAATAAATTGAATGCTTTTGGTTGGGATGCTGCTCTGCTTTGTCTTAAGAGGTTCTGCATTCTGGTGGAAGACCTTGAGGGAACCTCTGAAGATCTGCGCAGTAATTGTATATCATGTAGTTTTTCTGAACCCATTTCAACCTCTCTTGGGCAGTATTGTCGAGCTGTTGTGAGAGCCACGAGGAGCTTCTGGAGGAGGAAGAGGTTGATGAAGTTGAAGAAGGACAAGATGATTTACCAGAAGACCAGACACATGCATCTGCCTTGAAGTTTCTGTAGGAAGCAGTGAAGGGAGCTTTAGACCAATCTGTCTTCACAAGGCCACCTCTTGTAGCCCAGTCATCTGCATTCCACAGACTTGAGTATATCCTCATTGCCTGGTTCTTAGGGAAGGGCACACCAATGGACTCTGAGTTCTTGAATTCTCTTATTGGAGTTCCATCCACTGAGAATCTGAATCAATATAAAGAAAAAGGACATATATATCAGACTCTCTGTAGGAATAAAAGGACAGCAGAGAAAAACAGAGGAATAGTTGAATGGAAACTAAGAAACATACATGATTCTTTGGGGGTTCCAGAGGATAGAGTAAGTGTGGAAATCAGCAGTTGGGTCAAACCAGAGATAGAACTGTTGCTCTCTGTTTCCTTTTCCCTGGCTAAACAAGTTGGTGTGAAGAATGTAGGGATCGCCACTCAGGTTTCCCAGAAATTCAAAGTCTATCTCATCCCAGTTTGATCCCTTTGAAGATAACTGCAATTACCAACCAAGACACACAGATTTATTAATTTTAGTCACAAAAGGTGATATCTTGAGAAATTAATCAGCTATTGTAAAAAGAAAGGAACATACATAATAGGCAGTGACGGTGCCGGCAGAGTTTCCAGGGACGAGCTTGAGCTGCATGTCGATCTTGCCAAAGAGATACTCATTCTTAGATTGGAAACCTGAGCCAGAGGCTTTGTCGAGTGAGAGAGTGAGAAGTTCGCCATTGTTGAGCATCTTGCCCCGACCATCTCCCCAAGTAATGTCAAACTCTTGGTTCAAGTTACCAGCAGAGGCAACCACCATGAGAGAGCTAACAAGAAGAAATATTACTGATACAGTAGGAGAAGAAGCCATGTTGCTAAGAGATAGGAGTGATCTCTGCTAATTTCTTGTAGTAAAGAGCTTAAAGGAAGAAAGAGGATGATGACTATGAAGCTGGTTGAGGATGGTATTTATAAGGAGGAGGGGAAGCGCTTAGAAGAGAGAAGGGAAGGGACAGGAAGGAGCAAAGGCTAGCTGTTATACAGCAAATGGAAGAGACGTTGTCGTGAAAAATTAGCTGTCCTGATGGTACTCGTGGCCGGTCATATATTTTCTGAGCCAAATGTTTGACCTGTTTTTCGACATATATAATATTAAATTTTTGACAGTTCCGATTTTTTCAGGGGCTGGTACAATTTGTGAAGCAGCATCCTATAATTAAAATATTTGGGTACCCACTGCCAAAAGCCAGCCCAACGCGCCACTTTTGCAGCTATCTAGTTATAAACTCCTTTTACTGTTATAGGTGTGTTTGAAACATTATAATATTTAAAAATAATTTTTTAATCATGATTTATGATATACGAGATAAATATATAAAAGAAATTTTATCTCAATTTATATGAAAAATAACTTAAACGTCGTTCAAATGCCCATCCAAACACTCACATTATTATTATTATTATTATATTATTATTGTCTATTTTGTTTATCTTGTCCCAAAAGGGAAAACGTTTCTGCGCCTATCCTTTCGGCATTCTTTCCATTTAGACTGTTTAGATGGAATCTTGATGATTTAAATTTGATTTTTTTAAATTAGTTATTTTTTAATAAAAAATTATTTTTTTAAAAAAATATTACTAAAAGATTATTTTTATTTTAAATTTTGTATTTATTAAAATAATTTTTTTTAAAAACTAAAAAAAAATAAATCTAAACTACCCAAATGAAAGAAACTCTTCCTCTCCAAAGGAAGAAGAACATCGTTGTCTTCTCATGCGCGAGTATATTTGAGCACTCACGTGCCGTCCCACTTGTCATATGGTTAGTACCTGAGATGAGCCTCCCTGTGTGTATTATTACCATCTTTTCCATGAAAATGTTGAAAACCTTCAATTTGCAGAGAGAACCCACTGCAAATTCCGGTCAGCCTGTGTTTTTGGTCCATGATTTGAAAGTTTAATTTTTGAAAGTCAATTTGCTCCATAATTAATTAGTCAAATTCTTTCGTGTAAAGGCCTGGACTCGTGTTGCCGAAGAAGTAGAACTCCCTATTTTCTCATTTCTCATTCACATATAAAGTCGGCGGCGTGACGGCATCAACTTTTGTGTGCCTCGCAAACTTTTAAATATTGTATCTTAGCGGTCAAAAAAAGGGAACAAACCTAGGAAACTACACACCAACTTTATCATTATAATTTCTCATTTTATATAATTGATCATTAAAAAAAAAAAAAAGGAAGTAGGGTGGTTTTTAACGTCATTCAATGTGAGAGAAATCATTATATAAAACTCCAACCCACAACCTGACATTTAAAATTACTTAAGAGAGAGAAATCATTATATAAAATAGGGGTGTCTAAAATATCCCGATTCCAGAATTTTGATCCATGGAATTTCCCGTCCCGGCCGGGACTGGGACTGGGAAAACCAGGATCGGGATCTAAGGGACTCGGGACCGGGACCGGGACCGGTCACACACTTTGTGATCCCGGTCCCGGTCCCAGTTTTTTTTATTTTTATTTTTAAAAACTAAGTTATTGTTTTATTTTTGTATTTTTTATCCAATAATTTAAGTTATCATTTGATAAAATGTGTATAACATATTTAGTTAGAGTTAAATTGTATATATCGTGATACTAATCCTACTATATAATGTATAAAAATAATAGCAAAAATGATGAAGGTGATAATAATAATAATAATAATAAAATGTTATTCTTCAATTCTAAATCAATTTATGTGATTATTATGGCCTTATTAGATGTTAAATAATTACTTTAAACACTAGATTATAGAAAATTTAACTAAAATAATAATATTTTTAAAATTTAACTTTTTTTAAAAAAAAACCGGGATTTCCCGGTTTGATCCCGGTCCCGGCTGGGATTACCGGGACCGGGACCAGGATGCAATTTACATCCCGACCAAAAACCGGGACCAGGAGTGGTGAATCCCGATCCCGATCCCAAATTTAAACACGCCTAATATAAAACTCCAACCCACAACCTGACATTTAAAATATCTTAAGAGAGACGCTTTGATATCAGTTGAATTATAAGGTCGCGATTTTTATAATAAATATCTAGCAGTACCAATTTATTTTTCTGGCCAGTCTCGTGGTACCAATTTATTATATTATATTATATTGGATTGATGAGCGAAAAATTTAAATCAGATCATTGATAAATTATTGAATTATTGCTTCTTCTTTTTTGGCCAGTTGAATTATTGCATTTTAAACATTTACTTTTTTCATGAATTAGAGGAGCAACCCAGATCTCTGCTTTTACAGCTATATCTTATAATCCTATACTAGAAGAGCCTCCACCGTCCCTGTCCTTGTCTTACAAAAAGTAATACTTCCTCCGGTTCTAATTATAAGAAAGAGTTGATTTTTTTGGAGAAATTAAGAAAGTCAGTTAGATTACTTTAGAGTGTTTATATTTTTAATATCTTCAGTTTATATATTAGTTTATTAGTCAAATTAATTAGTTTGGAGAAAAAAATAAAAATAAAAATATTCTAAAATAATTTAATTGACTTCCTTAATTTCTCCAAAAAAAATCAATTTTATCTTATAATTAGGACCGGAGGGAATAATAAATGCTCTTCCGTTACGTGAAGGATTACATTTCGTCAGGGACAAGGAAAATTACACCGCGTTAAATTTTTAACACAAACTGAAAAATCTATACCCAAATATCATTCCTTTTATTTTTTCCTGTATTTTATGCTACTAACATTTTAAACCTCAATTAAATTCTATATTTTAATTGGGAGTATTTTTAAAAGTAAATACTAATTATACTAGTATTTATACCTAAAAATACTTATCAGGATTTTTGTCGAGTAATTACTTACGTCAAAACTTGTTAGCTTATTTTTAAATTTTAAAAAGAGATTAATTTCATTATCAAAAACAACTTTTCAATCCTTTGGAGGAGATTAATCCTTCTTATCTGTAACACTTATTTTAATTAGTGTTTGTTTGGGATCCTAAAAGTATTTATTTACGTAAATCGAGATAAAACTCCTCTCACATATTTACCTTGTATACCGTAAATTATGATTGAAAAACTGCTTTTGAAGACTCTAATCGCTATTACAAATAAGTATTAAGTGTTTGTTTGAATTAGCGGTTGAAAAAGTTGATTTACGGTATACAAAATAAATATGCGAGAAGAGTTTTATTTCGATTTATGTAAACATATTTTTTAAACTCAACCCAAACAAGCCTCAAGTGTTTCTCCAAAATTTCACATATTGATTTTCTTGTCTTAAAAAAGGAAACCACATGCGAATGATGCTCGTTTCATCCCCCTCAAACAACCAATAATTGCCAATGAACAACCAAAGACATAATCGTCTTTACCTTCTCTTTACGCAACTTGTTTTTGTCATTTCACTTGCGTTTCCTATTGACTATTGCGTAGTATTAAATATGCAAATATAATTGATGATGACTACGTACGTAATATGCGTGAAGAAGTTGTATTTGGCTTTTCTTAATTTGCTTTGTCTTAAAAAGTTAGAGAGACTACCAAACCTTGTGGCTTATTATCTGAATCCTATGGGTGCCATAGTCATGGATGTTTCCTGCTATAGAATTGCCTTACGTATTTACCTTCCCACCCTTTTTGTTTTATCATATACACCAAACCGCAATGGAATATATATTGCTCCCAAATATGTATGTCCATAATATCTGAGAAATTGCATCAGGAAAGTATAAAAAACAATGTGAAAGAAAGCAGTTTAATTTTTATTCCGCATAAAAAGTGAATATATTACATCACAAAGAATTGAACCTGTGTCACCATATACATACGGTGATGACAATTACGCAAAACTAACAACAATGAAAGAATTTAGGCAAAAAAAACAAAACATCGTCACATCAACAAGCTCATAAATTTAATGCATGGGTTGCTCTGTTATTAAGAGGCTTTGCATTCTGGCGGAAGTCCCTGAGGGAACCTCTTAGCGTCAGTGCAATAATTGTAGATCATGTAATTCTTCTGAACCCATCGGAGCCTCTCCTGTGCACTTGTGTCCAGCTCTTGTGAGAGCCATGAGGAACTGGTGGTGGAAGAAGTTGAAGAAGAAGGACAAGATGATTTGCCAGAAGACCAGACACATGCATCTGCTTTGAAGTTTCTGTAGGAAGCAGTGAATGGAGCTTTAGACCAATCCGTCTTCACAAGGCCTCCTCTTGTGGCCCAATCATCTGCATTCCATAGACTTGAGTATATTCTCATTGCTTGGTTCTTTGGGAAGGGCACACCAATGGACTCCGAGTTCTTGAACTCTCTTATGGGAGTTCCATCCACTGAGAATCTGAATCAAAATAGAAAAAGGACACATATATATCAGTCTATGTATAAGATTAAAAGGACAAAAGGAAAAAAACAGAGAAATAGTTGAGTGGATGAGAATAGGAACATACATGATTCTTTGGGGGTTCCAGAGGATAGAGTAAGTGTGGAAATCAGCAGTTGGGTCAAACCAGAGATAGAATTGTTGCTCTCTGTTGCCTTTTCCTTGGCTGAACACGTTGGTGTGAAGAATGTAGGGATCACCACTCAGGTTTCCCAGAAATTCAAAGTCTATCTCATCCCAGTTTGATCCCTTTGAAGATAACTGCAATTACCAACAAAGACCCACAGATTCATTAATTTTAGTCACAAAAGGTGATATCTGGAGAAATTAATCTGCTATTGTAAAAAGAAAGGAACATACATAATAGGCAGTGACGGTGCCGGCAGAGTTTCCAGGGACGAGCTTGAGCTGCATGTCAATCTTGCCAAAGAGATACTCATTCTTAGATTGGAAGCCTGAGCCAGAGGCTTTGTCGAGTGAGAGAGTGAGAAGGTCGCCATTGTTGAGCATCTTGCCCCGACCATCACCCCATGTAATGTCAAACTCTTGGTTCAAGTTACCAGCAGAGGCAACCACCATGAGAGAGCTTACAAGAAGAAATATTACTGATACAGTAGTAGAAGAAGCCATATTGAAATACGAGACAGTAGTGATATTCGGTAGTGATCAAGTATATATGAAGTATGAAAGAGATGAGAGTGAGTATGGGATGTGGATGAAGGTGAGAATGGGATAGCTATTTATAGCAAACAGGTTAGGAAAGCAGGAAGTGGTAGAAACGAAGGAAAGGGGAAGGAAGTAGCAGAGAGAGCTAGCTGGATGACAGTAATGAAGTATCTATGCAGGTAATAAAGCAAGTAGCTGCAAATCATTGAGGTGACTCGGAATGATAAAAATATGTGAAGGTCAAAAATTGACCCCAGGAGGTATCAATTGGCTGTGTGGTGTGCCAACGACCACCGCCAACTCACGCCTCTACTTTACCACCAACTCCCCCCGCCATGCCCTCATTTGAAATTTTATTTCCGAGTATATGTTCCATTCATCCTTTTTTTATTACATTATGAGATGTATAAAGTCAACAAATTAAAAAACGGCAGTTCACTATATAAGGCTTATATCAAGTGGGGTATGGGAAAGGATAGATACACGCAGTTTTATCCTAATAATTAGAGAGACTATTTACAAAATTTAAACTCATGATCTGTAAGTTACATGACAACAACCTTACCCACACCCTCCATAAAATTAAGAAAAAAGATTAGTAAAAGAAAAAAGAGTCATAAGTCCTAGATTGAAAATGTTATCTCACTCTTATTTTCGGATTAAGGGCAAATTACAAAAACGAAAGTTTAAAAATCTTTTTATACAAGTCGAGATAAAACTCTTATTACATACTTATCTTATAAATTATAAAAATTACTCTTTGAAAACTAATCCAAATATACATTTATATTAACTAAATTTTTGGACGTGGAATGCCCTGCATGAGAGCGTGAGAGGGAAAAGGAGCTTCCTTGTCCTTATCTAAAGATACTAACAAATATATCTATATTTATATAACGCCACGCTTGGAAGTCACGTGCATGGGTGGGTGATCTTATACTGTACCCAGTTGTCAATAAAAATCTTGGAGCAACGAGTTCCGCGTTTTTATTTTAAGAAAGATTATGTGCGTGTTTGTTTAAGCTTTTTGCACAGTAAAAACGCACTTATTACGCAAGCCGAGAAAAAACTCCTCCCACATACTTACCTCGTATACCGTGAATCACGAATTATAAGCACGTTTTGGACAAAAATAAGCCATTTCAAACACAGACTATAGCAGTATCCGTGTGGACGGGTAGGTTTTGGAAAGATATTGATGATTAGTGATATCATTTATGTATTTTGGAATATTTGAAAGCAGCGAGCAAGAACGATGGCTTCTTAAAGTGGTTATATTCAATGGTACAAGGGGCCAAAAAGTGGCTGATCGCCAGCTAGCATATCATCAGCATCCCTATATAATATGGGTACACAATAATGGTATTATTCTGAAATAAAAATCAGAATATTTCTTCCGAGTTCTCTAGCACCCCAACTTCATTTTCTTAATTATT
Source organism: Inga laurina (assembly GCA_963855925.1). Lineage (NCBI taxonomy): Eukaryota > Viridiplantae > Streptophyta > Magnoliopsida > Fabales > Fabaceae > Inga > Inga laurina. Next base: position 36,435,348 of record OY979713.1, read on the forward strand.
ACTACTTCTTTTGGTCTATAATATAAAATACTTAAACTAATTTATCAGAACTAAAAAATGGTAGTTGGTTCATTAAATATGTCTTAAATTTAAAAAAAAAAATCCGGCTTTACCCATATTTAATTAGATTTAGAATGAGAAAGAAAATAAAAAAAGTTAAATTTAAGCATTAACTACATAAATAAAATTGACAAATAAATATTAATTACTCTTAAAGTGACTTATATTGTGGATTAAAGTATCCTTCTAGAAGTGATTTATATTATAGATGTGGGAGTACGAGGGATCTTAAATCATATATTATTTAAAATCAATATGTACACACAAGCTTTGACCTTGTAGCCCAGTAATTAACACTAAGCTCCTCCATTAAATCTTTCTTTACTATGAGTATTGAAATCGTGAATTTAAACCTTTGTAGGTATAATGAGTAGGTGAGGGTGAGTTATAGTAAAATATATACACACAATTTATATAAATGAATAAATATAATGTATGAATTGTATAGCAATATAGGATGGCTATTTAATGTATTTTGTCCTGATTCTGCATCTGATTAAATATATCTTGTAATTTTGGGCTTCTTAGCTTAGATCATTCTGTTAATAAAAATTAGTGCAACAGGTTTCCAATATTCGTGATCTCCCAAGACAAATTTGTTCACATAGGTGGATGTGTTGATAAACGGGAATGTTAAATAATTTTTAAAATTGTTCCATTCAAAATGGGGCTGCTGCTTACTTGCCTTGTTAGGTGAGTGGAGTGGAATGAAAAAGGTACATTCTAAATATAAAGCGGAGTGGATTATTTTGGAGATATTAAGAAAATAAATTAAATTATTTTAAAATATTTATATTTATTGTTTTTCTTAAAACTATCTTATCTAACTTATAAATTGGTATATAATTTAATGATATATAATATGATTAAGTAACTTATTTAGTTTTTTTATTCTCTCTTAAAAAAAAAAGGATCAACTATCATATCATTTATATTTAGGACAGGAGGGAATAATACTTAAAAAGGTTTCTTTTGTGAGTATAATTAAGAAGTGTTTATGCGATTGATCTTACTTCTGACTTTTACAATTTTCATCAACATGTGACAAATAAATCTTTCAAACTTTCTAGTTTCTACTTTATAGACCTTATCCATTTCTGTACACAATTTGACCATTCCTCGTCAAATAGGCTTTCAATTTGAAATGTCAACTTCAAGCTTATCTTCTAATACACGCTCACCGACATTAGCCTAAAATAATAATTTTTACATATACCTAGTCATAACAATGCCCAGCCAATTTTCACCCCCAATTTAGGTACATTGTTCCCAGCATATAAAAGGAAAAACTCAACTCTAACCATATTTTTACATTGCATAAAGAACGAACAGCAAGCAGAAAATATACAAGTAGTATAAAAGAATAACACATATGGTACACATCAAAACTAGTTCAAATCAAAACCGAAACCAACAAAACCAAAAAATGAAAAGCTTGTCTAAGAGCGAGTACATTCGAGTGGGAAGCCTTGTGGGAATCTCTTGGCATCGGTACAGTAATTGTAGATCATATAATTCTTCTGAACCCAACAAAGCCTCTTCTGGCCAGTTAAATCCAACTCTTGAGACAGCCATGAAGAAGATGAAGGAGGAGAAGTGGGATTTGAGGGACAAGAAGATCTATTTAGGTTGTCCTGTAAAGGATTAATGTCCAAATTTATTTTGAAAGTTTTCAATTTTCAACGTCATTGATACTTGAGTTGTATATCATAAAAAATAAATTAAGGGTCAACATCAATACATTAGGTTTTGCAACAGACAACATTGATACGTTTTGACACTGGGGTAACATTAAACGGACCTAGCTTCCCTCTACCGCAAGGTCCATCCGTTGCCCGCCCTTTTGAGACAAGGATGGGGCTTTTTTTTTTTTTTTTTGTCTAAAAAAATGGTATCTACTATTTTGAAATATTTTTCTTGATGTATCTAATATCTTAAAATATTTTTTTAAATAGAATGCAGTATCTTAAAATCATTCTTAGTGCTTTTAACCGCTTAAAATATTCTTTCAGTTGTACCTAGTGTATTAGTAGACTGATTGCAATTTTACCCTTAATATATTTTTTCAGCTCCAAAAATTATTTTAAAATGTTGTTGGTGCTTTTAATCCTTTAAAATATTTTTCCAGTTGTACTCAGTGTCTTAGGAGACTAACTACAATTGTACGGTTAATGTATTTTTCTTAGTATAACGAGTACCCAAAACTTAGGATATTGGTTTATTGATTTCCACTCACTCTAAAATATGTTTTCAATAGCACCTAATATTTTAAAATAATTTTTCAAACTGAAAGAATACATTAAGGGTAAAATTATAATTTGTCTGCTAACACACTGGGTACAACTAAAAAAATATTTTAAGGAATTAAAAATACTAAAAATTATTTTAGGATATTGCATGCTACTTAAAAAATATTTTAAAATACTAAAAACATCCACAAAAATACTTCAATATACTAGATACCATTTTTTTTAAGGAAAAAAAATCAACCTCATCCGCCTCTCAAGACTACACCAAAATTAAACATAGAAAAACTTTCAAATTATCATTACTTCTCAATAAAACCTTTTAAAATAAATTTACACCTTAACCTTTCTATATACTATTGGATATATATACACACACACACACACTCACACAATGTGTAGGGGGTTCCAGAGGACGGAGCAGGTGTGAAAATCAGCAGTTGGCCCAAACCAGAGATAGAATTGTTGCTCTCTGCTTCCTTTGCCTTGGCTAAACACATTGGTGTGAAGGATACAAGGGTCAACACTTAGATTGAAATTATGGCAAAAAATGCGTAAATACAACTATGAAACATAAGTCTGTTTAGTTTGCACAATAATGATCATATATAACTTTATTAGGAGAAATTCTTAGAATGATGTTAATTTCGGTGTAGCAGAAATTAGCAATGTAGCGCATAAAGATAATAATACCATAGAGGTTGCGGCTTCCTCAACCAATTATATTGGGACATCTTCAACTCATATAAATCTCATTCGTGACATGATTAGAGATCAATTTGTATGGGACATATGATCCAATTAGTTATGTAATATTTTTTTATGAAATTATGGATTTTGACACCACATTTTCTAACTTCAATTTTTCCACTTGTTTTCTTATAATAAACACAAAAGCACTTATATAATCGTTAATCCAAAGAAGTTTTGACTTTTAAAAAAGGACTTATATAATCGCCAATTCAAATAAGTTTTGACTTATGCAAAAGCTCTTATACAATCGCTCATCCAAACATAAATCATATTACACAAACTGACTTTTACCCAATCTTATTTTTCCATAAATCATATTAAAAATAAGTCAATTTTCTCACCGCTATCCCAAACACACATCATGTTAGAAGGCAAATCATGAGGTGACATTTGCATGGATACATGGGATGATAGATTTAGAGATGTTTGGATCAGATTTTGACCGGCCGAAAGCTGCTTAAAATGTGACTTACAAGACAAAACTAAGGTGCTTCTACGACATAGTGAGTAGGTGGAGTATCATAAATCATGGTTGAAAAATTATTTTTGAATGCTCCAATCGTTATTATAAAACCCTAGTAGTTCATCTTTTAGATGTCCCCTCTTGTCAAACTGACTTTTCTTATAAAGATCAATCCAAATATGAATCATATTACACTATCTAACTTCTTACTTTACCCAATGTTGTTTGAAACTGTGACATGTGGCGAGGAATTGTTCCTCTCAACTAATCAACATGACACCCGAACATTTACACTATCTAACTTTTACCCTAACGTGAAGTTACAAAAAAATCATATTAAAAAGAAGTCATTCATACCACTGCTAATCCAAATATACTTATCTGTAAACTATGGTTATAAGGAAACAACTGATCAAGAGTGTATACAGCATACAATTCATGACATGTGTCAGGTTGAACAATAAAATTAATTCCTCTAAATATAAGTCATAGTTTATACTTTATAAGTGAATTTTAGTTCTAAATATAACATCATTTTTCTTTTCATCTCTTATATTTATCATTTTTCTCCAGCCTAATTTACCTTACTTATAAATTGATAGATAATTTAATGATAAACAGAATTATTTTAGAGAGATTTAATTAAGTAATTTATTTAGCTTCCTTAATCTCATTAAATTAAATAAATAGGTCTTATGTTTTTTTATCAGATGAACTATTTAGAAATGTAATTGGCATAAAATTAACAATCACATAATCATCATTAACAAGACAACCCTGATGAATTACTCTGTGTGATGAGTGCCTATATTTTAGGCTCCTATATTTAATGTGTTAATTAATTGTGAACTTATTTTACATATTTATTAATTTTCTCAAATTACTATATTGATACTCCCTATAAATGAGGGGGTGAAATTAAGAAAGATATTTATGGTATTTTAGAAAAGAACATGTTATCCTGACTAAGTTAATTAATTTTTTTAATTTAATTAAATTAATTAAATAAGTGTTAACACATGTAAGAGTATTATTTATATGCCATTATCCTGTACAAGCTAAACCGGGGAGTCCTCCTTGCGAATTAAATGGGAAAAAAACTGAATAACATGAAGAAATTGAAAGAAAATGTAATAGAGACGACCATTTTGTTATATTATACATAATGAAGAATAGCCAACTCTGTCACTGTCGTCATACTATAACAGGGATGACCACAATGGAAAAGAATGAAAGAATTGATCTACCAGAAATTCTCACACCCACAAACTACTATAAATTATAATACTTCAATCGTCGCTGAAAATAATAAATTGAATGGTTTTGGTTGGGATGCTGCTCTGCTTTGTCTTAGGAGGTTCTGCATTCTGGTGGAAGACCTTGAGGGAACCTCTTAAGATCTGCGCAGTAATTGTATATCATGTAGTTTTTCTGAACCCATTTCAACCTCTCTTGGGCAGTATTGTCGAGCTGTTGTGAGAGCCACGAGGAGCTGCCGGTGGAAGAAGAGGTTGATGAAGTTGAAGAAGAAGGACAAGAAGATTTGCCAGAAGACCAAACACATGCATCTGCTTTGAAGTTTCTGTAGGAAGCAGTGAAGGGAGCTTTAGACCAATCTGTCTTCACAAGGCCGCCTCTTGTAGCCCAGTCATCTGCATTCCACAGACTTGAGTATATCCTCATTGCCTGGTTCTTAGGGAAGGGCACACCAATGGACTCTGAGTTCTTGAACTCTCTTATGGGAGTTCCATCCACTGAGAATCTGAATGAAGGACAAACAGAATATTATATCAGACTATGCAGGATAAGAAGGACAGAAGAAAAAACAGAGAAATAGTTGAATGGAGAATAAGAACATACATGATTCTTTGGGGGTTCCAGAGGATAGAGTAAGTGTGGAAATCAGCAGTTGGGTCAAACCAGAGATAGAATTGTTGCTCTCTGTTTCCTTTGCCCTGGCTGAACACGTTGGTGTGAAGGATGTAGGGATCCCCACTCAGGTTTCCCAGAAATTCAAAGTCTATCTCATCCCAGTTTGATCCCTTTGAAGATAACTGCAAGTACCAACAAAGAAAACATAGATTTATTAATTTTTGTCACAAAAGGTCATGTCTTGAGAATTGAATCTGCTATTGTAAGGAAAAAGAAACTTACATAATAGGCAGTGACGGTGCCGGCAGAGTTTCCAGGGACGAGCTTGAGCTGCATGTCGATCTTGCCAAAGAGATACTCATTCTTAGATTGGAAACCTGAGCCAGAGGCTTTGTCGAGTGAGAGAGTGAGAAGTTCGCCATTGTTGAGCATCTTGCCCCGACCATCTCCCCAAGTAATGTCAAACTCTTGGTTCAAGTTACCAGCAAAGGCAACCACCATGAGAGAGCTAACAAGAAGAAATATTACTGAAAAAGTAGCAGAAGAAGCCATATTGCTAAGAGATAAGAGTGATCTCTGCTAATTGCTTGTAGTAAAGAGCTTAAAGGAAGAGGATGATGACTATGAAGCTGGTTGAGGATGGTATTTATAAGGAGAAGGGGAAGCGCGTAGAAGAGAGAAGGAAAGGGACCGGAAGATGAAGGGGCTAGCTGTAACATAGTAAGTGGAAGAGACGTTGTCCTCAAAAAGCGAAGCTCATGAGTGAAAAATTAGCTGTCCAGATTCCACTCGTAGTAGCTGGTAATGTATTTTCTGAGCCAAATGTTTGACCTGAATTTCCAGATATATAATATTAAGTTTTCGAGAGTCAAGTTCAGATTTTTTCAGGGGCAGCCGGGCAGGGACAATTTGTGAAGCAGCAACCCTACCTACAGCCAAAAACCAGCCCAACGCGCAACTTTCAAGTTATAAACTCCTTTTACTGTTATTATTATTAGGGAAAATTCCAAAAAACTATATTGGAAATAGAAAAAGGATAATTCAGTACATTGAAATTGTAAAAGGACAGATCAGGCTGTGTCAGATGGGCAAAGGAATCTGGCATTTTGAAATTTCGGCCAAATGACGAAAATGCCCTTCAGCCCTCCATTCCCACTTCAGAATAACAACATGATCCTCGCAATTAACACCTCCGGATTCGTTATTAACAACTTCAATTCTTCTTTTACAATTCACAAGTTTCAGGGCCAATAACACCACCGATCTCGCCATTAACAACTCCGGATTCGATATTAACAACTCCTATGTTGTTATTCCGACTGAAGGCTGAAGGGTATTTTCGTCATTTGGCCGAAATTTCAAAATGCCAGATTCCTCTGCCGGTCTAATACAGCCTGATATGTCCTTTTGCAATTTCAATATACTGAATTGTCCTTTTGCTATTTCCAATGTAGTTTTTTGGAATTTTCCCTTATTATTATTAAGATTGTCTATTTTTTTATCCTGTCTCAAAATGAACATCCTTGTCTTCTCACACGCAAAGGTAAATCGAACATTGAGTATATTTTAGCACTCACGTGCCCGCACACTTATTGTTTTTTTTTTTTTTGAAATAGTTTAATTTTAATTTATAAATATTTTTAAATTATGATTTACGATATACGAAGTAATTATATAAGAAAAATTTTATATCGATTTATGTAAAAAATATTTTTAAGTAAAAAATAAATTATCCTAAATAGATATAAGTCATATAGGTAGTACCTGTGATTTGCCTCCCTGTGTGTATTATTAACATCTCTTCCATGAAAATGTTGAATACCTTTCATTTGCAGAGAACCAACTGCAAATTCCGGTCAGCTTGTGTTTATGGTCCATGATTTGATTGTTTAATTTTGAAAGTCAATTTGCCACGTAGTTAATCAGTCAAATTCGATCGTATAAATTCCTACGACCCCCCGGACTCTTGTGGCCGAAAGTAGTAGAACTCCCTATTTTCTCATTTCTCATTCACATGTAAAGTCGGCGTGACGGCAAGCACTTTTGTGTACCTGGTAAACTTTTTAAATATTGTATCCTAGCTGTCAAAAATACGAAGATTAACTAATGAATTTGTATTTCAATCTTTTTGCTGTCACTTTTTTTTTACGTGACTGAGGTAATGCAAATCATTGTAAAAAGCTTTTGTAAAAAAAAAAAAAATTAAAACACCAAGAGAGACGTTTAAAATATAGAAAAGTCGAACTTACAACCTTACATTTAAAATATCTCAAGAGAGACGTTTAGTATGAGTTGAATTATAAAGTCGCCACGATTTTTTAATCAATATCTAGCAGTACCAATTTATTATATTATTATAGCACCAATTTATTAGATTATATTTTATTGATGAGAGAAAAAATTTCAATCAGACCATTGATATGTTGGCCCAAGAAAATCATGTCATTGATAAATTATTGAATTATTGCATTTTAAACATTTACTTTGACGTTGGTTCATGAATTTAGAGAACCAACCCCAGATCTTTCCTTTTACAGCTATGTCTTGTAATCCTACACTAGAAGAGCCTCCACCGCCCTTATCCTTATCTTACAAAAAGTAATAACAATGCTTTTACGTTTATGTGAAGGATTACATTTCGTCAGGGACAAGGAAAATTACACCGCCTTAAATTTTTAACACAAACTGAAAAATCTATACCCAAATATCATTCCTTTTATTTTTTTCCTGTATTTTATGCTACTAATATTTTAAACCTCAATTAACTTCAATATTTTAATTAGGAGTATTTTTAAAAGTAAATCCTAATTATATTTATGCCTACAAGAATGTATCTGGATTTTTATTAAGTAACTACTCACGTCAAAACTTACTAACTTATTTTTAAATTTTAAAAAGATATCAATTTCATTATCAAAAATAACTTTTCAATCCTTTGGAGGAGATTAATCCTTCTTATCTACAAAATTTCACATATTGATTTTCTTGTCTTGAAAAAGGAAACCACATGTGAATGATGCTCGCTTTATCCCCCTCAAACAACTAATAATTGCCAATGATCAGCCAAAGACATAATCGTCCTTACTCTCTCTTTACGCAACTTGGTTTTTGTCATTTCACTTGCGTTTCCTGTTGATCACTGCGTGGTATTAAATATGCAATATAATTTATGATGACTACGTACGTAATATGCGTGCAGAAGTTGAACTTGTCTTTTCTTAATTTGCTTTGTTTTAAAAAGTTTCTGAATCCTATGGGTGCCATAGTCATAGATGTTTGATGTCTCCTGCTATAGAATTGCCTTAAGTATTTACCTTCCTACGTTTTTTTCTTTGAATAAGTACCGGAATCATTATCTCAAAAAAAGACATTACACCAAATCTCCTCAACATTCGTCTCTCAAATAAAAGGAGGAGGTTGATCAAAGAAACAAAAAACTTCATCCATGCTATAAGAGTATCTAGCTAATTGATTAGCAGTGATTATGCACTCTTTGTATTTATGAACGATCATAACTTTCTAATCTCTATGGAGAAGCAACCTAATATCATCCACAGTGTTCTTGAAAGAATGGTCATTTTCATAACCTCTCAATATATAGTTTATAGTCTCTATACAATCAGAAAACAAATAAATCTTTTTATATCCTTTGAACCAACACAATTCTAGGCCTTGAATACATCCAAGAATTTCTGCACAAACAGGAGGAACATTTGTTAATTTGCAGCTAAAGCCACCAAGCTATCTATCATTCCGGCCTCAAAAGTAGCCTTCGCATCCACTTCTTCCATCCTCCAAAACTGAGCTAAGCTTGATGAAATCCCTTTTTTGTTGATATTGATTCCCCAATGGAAGTTTAATCTTGTTCTTGTAGCTCCTATTCTAAGAATATTCATATCCGAGCATGCTCTAAATAAATTGTGGTAAGTGTTGAGGCCTATTCTGGTCAGCTCACTATCAAAAAGTCTAGTCCATCGTGAAACCCATGCATCCTAATAAAGATAGCCGAATAGGTTTGACCACGAGACCTTCTTAGTATAATCCTTGCCGATCTCATAAGTTAGATTCCACTTGATCCACTCTGCACCCTGTAAAGAAAAGAACACATTGCATTTTTCCTGTTTTACCACTGCTTTTTAGCACTCCCTGACATTTGAGCAATCTCGCATCATATGCATTAGGTATGCTCACCACTACAAAAAAGGGGTTTAGTGGTATAGCTCTTGTGGCCCTTTTTAAAAAAGTGATAAAGATAATTATTTATTTTTTAAAATCAAAGTTATTTGGAAGCTTTGGCACTTACAATTATAAACACTATAATGGACGTTATCCTTGTATGACCCTTTCCTCAACAAGCGCCAAACAATATCTTCAATTATTTTTTTAAAAAAAAAAACAATAAGAAGCTTTGGCGCTTACTGTTGAAGCACCAAAGCTTCTTATATTTTTCCAAAAAAAAAGAAAGAAAGAAAAATATAATAGGAAGCTTAAGAAAGCGCAAAAGCATCCTATATTCTTTCAAAAGAAAAATATAATATGAATTTTAATATATTATTTCTTCTTTCTTTTTAATCTTCTTACAGCCTTACACATGCTTGCTTGACAAAAGAAGTTTAATTTCTTTCTGACTGATCACAAGTCCTTACAATATACCTATTGTATTTGTATTAGGCTTTTTTTTTAAAAAAATTTAATTAAGTTTTTTTTTCTAATTTGGGTCATTATATTATTATACATTTATTATTGGTAAAGTTTTAATAATTATAATAACGCTATATAATATGTTTGTCATACTTTTTGCTCTTTCTTTCTATAGATCCAATATTATCTGCTTAAATATATTGTTGTCACCAGTATTAACTTACACTTATAATAATACGTAAAACTAAGTGAGCTCTACGAAGTTCAATAATTTTTTTTAAAAAGGCCACATTCTAAAAATAAAAACTAAAAAAAAAAAAGAATAGAAAGTTTTGGCGCTTCTTAATGAAGAGCCAAAGCTTCCATATAGTAAATAAATTATAATAGAAAGCTTTGATCCTTCCTAATGAAACGCGAAAGCTTCCTATGAATTTTTTTTTTTTTTTTTTTGTTAAAAAGATCGTTCAGCTTCGAATGTTTGTGTGGCTATAAATTAAAGTAAAAACGCACCCAACTACAAAACATAAAGGTCGCATGCAATGAAAATTGGTTTAGAAATAGGGTTTCTGCAGCTAATTAATTAATGTACATAAGTTCATTATCTCATATATACTTCACACTAAAATGATGATTCTATTTATAGATTTTTTTTAGTAACTAGTCGCTATAAACTTTTTTTTTTTTTGTCATTATCTGTTATGTAAACTAGTCATCAGCTAAAAGCATTTAATGTACTTATAAAAAAAAGTCACTTTAGCAATCGAATAAATTAAACAGAGACAGGTACCAATATTAACAGGAGCTATTTTTTTACTCTGAATTTTTATTTTAATTTATTATTTAAGTATGCTCAGTCTGAATTTTTATTTTATTTTATTATTTGAGGATGTCCAAGATGGATCTCAAGATTTTTTATTAATCATCTGAATTTTTTTATTAATTAGTTCCTAAAAAAGATATAATTCATATATATGTTAGAATAAACAATGTTTCCAGTGATTCTTTCCTTTTTTATTTTTAAATAGGAAGCTATATAATGTTTTTATTTTTTTTTTAATCAACGTGCCAAAGCAACCAAGGCCACAAAAAAATTTTAATTTGGTTTTTTTTTTTTTTAAAGGAAGTTTTGATGCTTTCTAAGGGAATGCCAAAACTTCCCTTTTTGTTTGTATCCCATTAATGGCACTTTTTCAAGAAGTGTCAAAGATACCCAAACCTTCTTTGACATTTTTTATAAAAGCGTTAAAAAAGGTTATATAAATTTTAAAAATTTTTACCATCCGCTATTATCGCTTTCCTTCTTTCCTTTTCTATCGTCCCCACCCCTTCCTCTCTTTGATTGACTACAAGTAAAAGCTTTTTTAATCCCCCACTTTCTATTTGTTTTTGTCTCCTCGTTGGGCACTTTTTTTAAAACATTTGTTCGCCACTTTCGTTGCAGTACAAAGCTTCCTCCCTCACGTATTCTTTTTCTTCTTGGCTGGTTGCAGTACATAGCTTCCTCTCCCCATGTGTTTTTCTTCTTCTTTTATCAGGCATCTTTGGTGCGGTCGTCTCTTGTGGGACTATTTGCGATAGCTATGGTAGGGCCGACTCCTGTAGCTGCTATAGGGAGATGAGGTTGAAATGGCACGGTCGCCCACTCTCCGCGTTGCCCCCTCCCACTACCCCCTCCTCTGCTGCTGACACCCCGCATAATCAGTCTGGGGACCACAGGCTCCTTCCCTTTGTCTATCCTTGAAGCCATACAAACTATAAAAATTAAAAAAAAAAAAACAGATTTAGTCACATTTATATGTAAAATTATAATAAAAATAAAAATGAAATAAGTATTGTCCGTATCTCAAGTGATAATGAGAAATGCTAGAGAGAAAACTCTCCGACAAACGTTAGAATACTCAAATCTAAAGGAAAACTCTCAGAGAAACATCATAAAATAAAACGGAAAAATGGGAAAAAGGAGAGGCGGTGCGGCTTCTATAGTTGAAGATTTTGTGGTTGTTATTTACAAAACAACTACATCACACTACAAAAAAACAGGATATTAGAGACGGAATTTAGCGACGGAAATTCCGTCGCTAATAATATTAGCGACGGAATTTCCGTCGCTAATTCCGTCTCTAATATGTTAGCGACGGAAAAAGTTCCGTCTCTAAAAAGGGCGTTACTAATTCTGTACGGAATTCTGAATTCCGTCGCTAATTTAGAGACGGATTAGCGACGGAAATTCCGTCTCTAATCTGAGACGGAAATTCCGTCTCTAAATTGAAATTCCGTCGCTAATTTTTTGAGACGGATTAGAGACGGAAATTCCGTCGCTAATTTTTGACACGGATTAGGGACGGAATTTCCGTCGCTAATTTTTGACACGGATTAGGGACGGAATTTCCGTCTCTAATTTTTGACACGGATTAGGGACGGAATTTCTGTCTCTAATTTTTGACACGGATTAGAGACGGAATTTCCGTCGCTAAAGCTGAGACGGATTTTTATGTTCTTTCGCTAATGTGCAACGGAAATTGTCAAGATTAGCGACAGAAATTCCATCGCTAATCCGTCACAAATTAAAATTTTTTTAAAACAATAAATTTAATTTTGTGAATAAATTTTTAGAATTATTTTTTAATTTTTGTACAATATTTTTTTTTTTGTTATTTTGAATTTAACCGTTAATTTTTTTAAAAAAAAAATTAATTTTGTGAATAAATTTCCAGAATTATTTTTAAATTTTTGTGCAATATTTTTTTTTTTTGTTATTTTGAATTTAACCGTTGACTTATAATGATTAAAGAACTGAAAATGGAATTAAATTGATTGCAAATAAAATCAAGTTCAAACCAAATTCTAAAATGATAGCAAGTTAGCAAAATACAAAACAACAAAAGTATGAAAATGTATATAATGTATCAAACAAACCACACAAATATTTAATGTAGTCATTCTGTTGCTTCAGATTGTCATTCTGCTGTCTAAGCTCTGTGACAACATTTTCAATATCAGGTTGGTGCAGTGTGTTGATGGAAGGAGGAGAAGACCCATAAGAATAACATGAGGAATCAACATTTTTTGTCTCATATCCTAAGCCAAATATGCGAGCCTTCTTATTCTTACCACCTGCAGCCTCTAAATATAGATTCATTTCTTCTTCATCTAGCTGATTTGATTGCACATCACTTGGAGAATTTGTATTGGAACTTCTAGATGTCTTGATCCTCATATAATGATCCTATTAAAGAAAATAATGAGTAAAAAAAGTCAATAGATATGAATAAATATATAAAAATAAAGGATGGTATGCAACCACTAATATGAAGATAATAATGTCCCTATTATAATCAAGATCCTAAAATCAAGGAGCAATAATCAACAGATCCTGATTTATTTCCTAATATTCTAACAATATCAAATCTCCGACATACAAGTGTAGGATAAATAACATTCCATCATAGCATCATGTTGGAAATATAATTCATTGAATTCCAGACAACCGAAAAACAAAAAGAAAACACGTTAAGTTTTTCCCTCTAATATTTACTGATAGAAAAGGACTATCAAAAGTGAATCTTCAATAGTCCAATACATTCCCCTAAACAAAAGCAAACAAGCTGTACGCAGCATTCAAATCACTATGTTCTTTTGATGACTTCTTCTGAACTTTACTTGTCAAAAATTAAAATGCACATTATGTTTTACCCTTTATTCCTCTGACCGTTTGCTTGTTCACTGTGTACAGACAACAAGAGTACTGGACACTAAAGACATAGGTATTTAGGGCACCTTTCTATTGCTCATTTTGTGCATTTATTATAAGACAGGATTTAAATATGCAAAGATATTGATGATACTGAAAAGCCCTTCAAACACGCTAATTGGGTACATATGCTAATAACTCCATTTTGACTGAAACGTAGGCCAAGAACATGAGTAAATTCAAAGGCCTTGTATTATCTATGACTATATGAGTAAGAGCAGTAAGCTTCGATTCTTCTCCTTAATGACCACAATGAGCCGAATCCAAAGGTAAAATCCCAACGGGCATACAATATAAAACACTTTTTGAAAATCAACAAAGAATTATGAATAAGCTAATAGAGCAAGAAAAAGAAAATAAAAATATAAAGACCTTAGAAGAAAAAGTCGAAAAGATTCAGAAAACTCTAGAAGAAAGATTATGACAGGAATCGGAAAAAAAATTGGAAGAGTAGAACAAAGAATCATTTACCATGGATATGCTATTTGACAAAAGCAACTTACATTCGACTCAGATTTCAACAGGTCTAAGAGCAATGACATTTATTTAACACAGAGAATTATAGCATCAAATCATCAAATATGAATTCCTGAAATTATAATATAATGAAATTAGTTCTCAAATACCCTAAAAGAATCAAGGTTGGGTTCTGGTACATTTACAACTCCCAATCCAGCAAACAGAATCAACAGTCATGCTCTTCCTCACAAATCAAACCAGTTCCAGAAGACACTAATGAACTACTCAAGCAAATTTTAAGCCAACTCACAAAACCAGCAGTATTAGCCCCTTCTAACCTTTTCTTCCTTTGCTCCTATATGTCTTAGCAAACTCAGTAGCTCTATCACTATGGCAATCAGGAAGGCATATTCAAACAACGTAGGAAGACGCACAGTTTCACTTCGTCAATAAAGCATATGCAACCACCAGCACCTCTGGAACTTCAAGTGTTGTAAAAGTTGCTAGTGTACTAGGTATGCTTGAATTCAGTTAATATTGTGTGGATAAATAAACTCATGCTTAACATATTATTGACATGTATGGAGATTTGTTCACAGATAATCCAACAGCCAACAGGTGATAGATTTTATTTTATGAAATATAATTAATGCAGAGAAAGATCAAAGCATATCCAATGTAGAAAAAGTTAACAAGAGGTAGGGCAATATAATATGCCACCACAAAAAAAATCTTGCTATATATGCATGATTCTACCATGGGAAGCCCACAAGTAATATTTATGAGACAGGTCATGACTAGAGCAACCATTCATAAGTGACTCGTATCTTTTAAATGAGGAATTTACAACAAACTTGTAAATTATTCGGTCCCTCTAAAGCATCCGTGCAAATAAATTATGCCTAGTTTCAGCCACCAGAAACCCAAAAGAAAACCATGCCCTACGCCTCAAGACAAGAATCATGGACCTAATAATAGTCTACAACCAAAATTTGGAGACACAGTGAAAGATTGCTTCAGGAAGCTTCCAACAAGCAATTAGTCTATGCATGAGTAGGATAAGCATACAACAGGTAAGCACAACCACTTTGACTCCTCTATATAAGCATATGTATTGATGAATATACATTCATGCATCAGAACAAGTTTTTGTCAGTAAATATCGAGGGTATAATCACTAACGTAGAATTTGTTTGGTGTTGTAAAAAGATGGAAAATTTTGAATATATCACTAATAATTGACATGCCTAGAAATGCTTTCAACGAACACAAGTAACGTCCTTTTTAGTTTTTAGCACTTAAAGTGAACTATCAAAATCAATATAATATAAAGAGTAGAACTTGTTCCAAACACAATTTAATTTTTCTTGTTTTTAATAATAATATATAAGAACAGAAATTAATGAAAATTTCAAAGGGACTCGTGATTCGTTAAAACTGCTCTAAGCCACTTTGAGACTTAAAAAATAAAAAGGCACTGGGGATGCCCTGATTATTTAATTAACAACGTCACTTGAGTGCTGTGTGAATGACCACAAATTTCAATATAAATCAGCAGTGTAAGCAATTGTTGACAGTGAATTGAGGCTTCAATGACAGTGCTAATCACTCAAGAAATTCTTTTGCAAGTTGAAAACCAAGTTGGAGAAGTATGCTATGCACAAGTAAGCTCCTGACAAGTCAAGAGTTTAATTAGCACTCTAACACACTTAAAGAAACAATGAAGAACAGTAATGTGTGGTTAGAATTCACATAAGAAATGCCAAATTTATTTTTTTTTTTTTAAGGAAATCCCAAGGAAACAATTCACTGAGTGCAACTCAAGAAGCTTAAGTTTAATTAGAACTCTGACACACTTAAATTTCAACTCATAGCAGCAGCCAAAGGTTTGAAAATGTAACACCAATGAACAAGGGCCATACCCCCAACAACATCAATTACACTTGAGTTATGACAGTAATTATTACCCACGGTGTAACAACAACTAATTGCACATAAATGTTAATTACACAAGTATGTGACACCAAGCAATTATATGGCAAGAGTGATCTGTTTCACACAAATCTCAGCAGAATTTTGAAGTTTCAGCAACTATACTTCTCAATTTTTTTTTTAATCAATCACAGGCAGAATTATAGCAGCGAATCCTCAATAATGACACCAATGCTCTCACAATCTCACTTAAGCAACTCAGATTCAGCTTCACTACCAAGAACAACAGCAAGTTCCAGATGTCACATAGCCGAACCCAAATGATGATCTAGTAATGGTGCTATCAAATTCTCAATATTAACCAGAAACTATTTTTTTCTAGTTAAAATAAGTTATCATTATTTGTTTGCAAAGATCAAAACTACTAATAAAGATTTCTTGCTTGAAAGGACTCACCTGATTTTGAAGGGCTTTAGATGCAGTGCCTCGGTATGCAGGATCCAATGTGAGCAGAGATACACAAGAGACCCACAGAAGCAAATTGCAGAAAAACCAGCCTAATCACTTGAGAAGCATTGGAGCCTAAACGAACAAATACTTACTTGAGAAGTAAATCGCAGAAAAACCATCCTAATCAAACAAGCAAGTACACAAAAGACCCACAGAAACAAATCGCAGAAAATGAGAAGCAAATCGCAGAATAAGAAAATAGCAGAGAAAAGGACTGACGCATCCAGAAATCAGAGAAAAACCAGAAGCAAATCGAAGTTAGAAACCATATACTTACTTGACGAAGAGACGACGGAGAGAGGAGGGACTGACGGAGAGACGACGGTGTGTCAGCGGAGATAGCACTGCTTGACGAAGAGACGACGGAGAGGACGGCTGTGGGAAGGACCGAGGTCGAGTGACGAGTGACGACTGTCGACGACGGACGGAGAAGGGGAGCGGAGAGCTATACTGTGCGCCTGTGCAAGATGCGATGCCGGAAAGAGGAGACCTGTGGTGCCGCCAGTGCCGCAGGAATGACCGAATGAAGAGGAAGAGGTTATCAGCAGGGAAATGGAGGGTTTGGCAGAATTTTTGGAGGGGAAATATGTAGACAAATGAAAATATTTTTGTAAATGGAGGGAATATGAAATGTTTCTGCGCCCCGGTCAAATACAAAGCCACAACTTTAATAATATAACTCCAATAAATTTAAGAAAAATAATGTGAAGCACATAATAATGAAGCTATCAATTCAAAATCAAAGTGGTTAGAATTATGGTTCTAATTTTAATTTTTGACTAATTAAATATATTTTACTTTATTTTTCTAAATTATAGTGAATTTTTAAATTGTATAACTTAAATATTGAGAGTCTTAGTCTAAAATACAACAACTCATTATAGTGAATCTTCAAATTGTACTCTGACTAATTATTTACTTTAGCCTATTGACTACCACCCTAATCCTACTTATTAGTCTCAATTAACAAATCAAATGAGTATTTAATATTGAACCAAACAAACCCGATGAGGAAGAGAGACTTTGAGAGAGGAGAGCTGCAATGGCTGACGGAAAAGGGAGAAGACGCTGACTCAATGATTCTGAGAGAGAGGAGAGCTGGGACTGCTGATGAAGAGAGGAGAAGGTGGTGACTTTGTGAGGCTGAACAAGTGACTAGAAGGAAGAACCGGAGATGCCAGATCTGTGATAGAACGAGAGTGCTCTAGAAATTAAGGAGAAGTGGGATTTGGCCAAAAACACGCTCAAATATGGAGGGAATTTGCAACAATTTGGAGGGGAAATTTTGTTAGTCTTATAAATGAAGGGAATGTACAATTTTTTATATCCACCCTAGAAGTTATTGTATCAATCTGGTCCGTCATGTTATTTATAGCATAACCAATTAAAATACAACAATTCATGAGCTAATTTGCACCTCTTAAATATTAGTTGGTATATTAAAAAACTTTCTAGAAGAACAACATAAGAAAAAAAATTACAATTTCTAAATTTTAGACTAGACTTATATTTTGAAATAGATTGGCCAAGTTGTAAGATTGAACTTTTTTTCGATACAATTGCAAGATTGAACTTATATTGTCAATCAAATGAGTATTTAATTACACATTCATATAATATATGTAGTAGTAATTATTTGCATGTTTTTATGTATTATTTGAAATGGTAGAATACATTATTTCAATTTGTCACAAATTCAATATTTTATAAATAAAATCCTATGCTTTGCATAAAACTCAAAGAAACAAGTCGTGACGTCTATACTTTGTAAATTATATCATGAGTTGTTATGAATTTTAACTTTTATATATTAGTGTTCTTTGTTTGTATTTCTTTTTAATTTTTATCTACATATTTCTTAACTATATATAGCTTCCAAAACAACTATTGTATTTTAATTTTGTTAAAGAAATCATATTAGTAACACTGATAAATAAGTGTACGAATAAATTGATTAGCAGTTTAATTAATTTCAAGAAATTAGCACTACAATTATTCTTTCTTCATTTATTATGTTAATTTCTCAAAGAGAGTAGTTTATATATTATTTCATTTTTTAGAGACGGAATTTAGAGACGGAATAATTCCGTCGCTAATTTCTGTCTCTAATCCGTCTCTGATTCCGTCTCTAAATTTTTAGAGACGGAAATTAGCGACGGAATTATTCCGTCTCTAAATTCCGTCTCTAATCCGTCTCGGATTTCCGTCTCTAAAATTTTAGAGACGGAATTTAGAGACGGAATAATTCCGTCGCTAATTTCCGTCTCTAATCCGTCTCTGATTCCGTCTCTAAAATTTTAGAGACGGAATTTAGAGACGGAATAATTCCGTCTCTAATCCGTCTCTGATTCCGTCTCTAAATTTTTAGAGACGGAAATTAGCGACGGAATTATTCCGTCGCTAATTTCTGTCTCTAATCCGTCTCTGATTCCGTCTCTAAATTTTTAGAGACGGAAATTAGCGACAGAATTATTCCGTCTCTAAATTCCGTCGCTAATCCGTCTCTGATTCCGTCTCTAAAATTAGTGACGGATTTATTGACGGTTTAGAGACGGAATAGTGACGGAATTAATTCCGTCGCTAATTTCCGTCTCTAATTTCCTGTTTTTTTGTAGTGTCAACCGCTACAAAAAATTAAGATGGCAAAACTTTGTAGCGGTTATGAAATAACCGCTACAAATGTGAAGACCCTTGAAGTTCTGTAGCGGTTATTAAAGCATAACTGCTACAAATGCCATGGCCCTTGAAGTTTTGTAGCGGTTATGTTTCTAGAACGGCTACAAATAGGTGACCTTTCATTTTTTGTAGCGGTTTAATTCATAGTGACAGCTACAAAAAAACAATACACTATTGACGCAGCTCGGTGGCATCAAGTGGCATGAATGTTGTAGCGGTTTATTTGTTGTAACCGCTATAAAATAATCGCGATAAAGTTTGGCGGGAATCTCGCGTCATATTTGTAGCGGTTATTTCCTATTAACTGTTTCAAATAATGTTGCTAATCTATCACGCCACTTGGTACATAGGTTGTCGTTACAATATTATAGCGATTTATGTTTAAACTGCTACAAATGTCAATATTTGTAATGGTTAGAATTAACCGCTACAAATTCACTGTAATAAAATCCCATTTTTTTTATAGTGCTTATGACTGTTACAGAGAGTACTAACAAGAAGAAATATTATTGGGACTATAGTAGAAGAAGCCATATTGAAATACGAGAGATAGTGATATTTGGTAGTGATCAACCATGAAGTATGAAAGTGATAAGAGTGAGTATGGGACGTGGATGAAAGTGAGGATGGGATAGCTTTTTAAAGCAAACAGGTTAAGTGTTTGTTTAAATTAATGGTGGAGAAGGAGTTTTTTTTACCGATGAACTTTTGAAAAAGTCATACAAAAGAAAAAAGTTAGATTGTAGATGTGATTTGTGTTTGGATTGGTGGCGGCAGAAGTGACTTTTTTTTATCTCCATCTGAGTAAAAGTAGCTTTGATCTCCATCTGATAAAAGCTTCATTTTCTGCAGAAGCTCAGCCATCACCAACGCTCTCTCAAATACACCAAATGAGCTTTTAGAGTTTTTAGTCCCCAAATGAACTTTTTTAATCTTCACACGGATTCTAAAACAGATCCTAAGAAGATGAAAATCAAAAAGCCAGTGGTAGAAACAAAGGAAAGGGGAAGGAAGTAGCAGAGAGAGCTAGCTGGATGACAGTAATGAAGGATCAGTCCAGGTAACAAAGCAAGTAGCTGCAAATCATTGAGGTGACGCGGAATGATAAAAATATATGTGAAGGTGAAGTTCAAAAATTGGCCCCAGTAGCTATCAATTGACTGTGTGGTGTGCCACCGCCAACTCACCCCTCTACTTTACCGCCAACTCCCTCCTCCATGTCCTCATTTGAAATTTTATTTCCGAGTATATGTTCCATTCAACCTTTTCTTATTACATTATGACAGGTATGAAGTCAAGAAATTAAAAAAAAGGATAGTTCAGTATATAAGGCTCACATCAAATAATAGGGTATAAGGAATGATAGATGTACGTAATTTTATACCAATAATTGAATAGGCTATTTTAAAAATTTGGATTTGTGATCTTCAAAGTATATGATAGCAACTTTACTGCACACCCTCAGTAAAGTTAAAATATAAGATTAGGAAAAGAAAAGAGGGTTAAGAGTCCTAGATCGAAAATGTTATCTTAATCTTATTTTTGAATTAAGGGCAAACTATAAAATTATGATTTTAAAAATATTTTTATGTAAATCGAGATAAAACTTTTTTCATATTCTTATTTTATAAATTATAAAAATTATTTTCTAAAAACTAATCCACACTTACATTTATACTAACTAACTTTTTGGACGTAGAATGCCCTGCATGAGAGCATGAGAGGGGAAAGGAAGCTTCCTTGTCCTTATCCTAAGATATTAATAAATATATCTATGTTTATATAACGTCACGCTTGGAAGTCACGTGCATGAGTGCGTGATCTTATACTGTATCCAGTTGTCAATAAAAATCTTGGAGCAACGAGTTCCGCGTTTTTATTTTAGGAAAGATTATAGTAGTCCACGTGTGGAGGGGTAGGTTGGAAAGATATTGATGACTAGGGATATCATTTATGTATTTTGGAATATTTGAAAACAGTGAGCAAGAAAGATCGCTTCTTAAAGTGGTTTTATTCAATGGTAGGGGCCAAAAACTGGTTGATCGCCAGCTAGCATATCATCACCATCTCTATATAATATGGGCCCACAATAATGATATTATTCTAAAATAAAAATCAGAGCGTTTCTTCCGAGTTCTCTAGCACCCCAACTTCATTTTCTTAATTGTTACACTTTCCATCTATAATACTTCAATTAATTTAACAAAATCAAAAAATGATAATTGACTCATTAAATATCTTAAATTAAAAAAAAATTTCAAATTTATTCATATTTAATTAGGTTTAACATTAGAGAGAAAATAAAAAAATTTTGAATTTAAACATTAACTATATAAACAAAATTGACAAATAAGTATTAATTACTCTCAAAGTGACTTATATTATGAATTAATGCTCTGATTAGCTTTTAGAAAATAGCTTTTACAGTTTACGAGGTAAGTATGTGAGAGGAGTTTTGTCTTGATTTACGGAAAAGTGCTTTTGAAACTATAATTTTGAGGATATAAGAACACACATTAAGATATTTTCTAGAAGTCACTTATATTGTGGATAGGGGAAGTAAGAGGGATCTTAAATCATATATTTATTTAAAATCAACATGCACGCACAAGCTTAGACATTGTAGCCCAATAACACTAAGCTCCTTCATTAAATCTTTTTTAAGTATGAGTATTGAAATCGTGAATTTAAACTTTGTAGGTATAATGAGTAGGTGAGGGTGAGTTATAGTAAAATATACATACAAAATTTATATAAATCAATAAATGTATGGATTGTATAGCAATATAGGATGGCTATTTAATGTATTTTGTCCTGATTCTGCATCTTATTAAATATATCTTGTAATTTTGTGCTTCTCAGCTTAGATCATTCTTTTAATAAAAATTAGTGCAACAGGTTTCCAATATTCGTGATCTCCCAAGACAAATTTGTTCACATATATAGCTAGATGTGTTGATACCAGGAATGTTAAATAATTTTTAAAATTGTTCCATTCAAAATGGGGCTGCTGCTTGCTTGCCTTGTTTGGTGAGTGGAATGAAAAAGGTAATTTTAAATATAAGGTAGGTTTGATTATTTTAAAGATATTAAGAAAATAAATTAAATTATTTTTAAATATCTATATTTATCTTTTTTTTTTCTTGAAACTATCTTACTTAATTTATAAACTAGTATATAATTCTAATGATACAAAATTTATAATCTGATTAAGTAATTTATTTAATTTTTTTAATCTTTCTAAAAACAATCAACTCCATCCTATATTTGGGAGGGAGGGTATAACACTGAAAAAGGCTTCCTTTTTAAGTATAATTAAGAAGTGTTTATGCGATTGATCTTTCTTCTGACGTTTTCAATTTTCATCAACATGAGACAAATAAATCTTTCAAACTTTCTACTTTATAGTCCTTATCCATTTCTGTACACAATTTGACCATTACTCGTCATGAGAAGTGAGAAAACAGGGGTTCTACTTCTACTTTCGGCCACAATAGTCCGGGTTGGTCCATTTAGGGCTTTATACGAACGAATTTGACTAATTAAATAATTAATTACGTAGCAAATTGACTTTCAAAAATTAAACAATCAAATCATGGACCATAAACACAAACTGACCGGAATTTGCCGTTGGTTCTCTCTGCAAATGAAAGGTTTTCCACATTTTCATGGAAAAGATGGTAATAATACACACAGGGAGGCTCATCTCAGGTCTACTGACTACTCCGTCCGATTCTATTTATAAGTAACTTTTTTTTTTATAGGATTGATTCTTTTTATAAACAACTTTCACTTTTTATCTGAAATTATAAGCTTCTCTTTTCTATTTTATCCTTATTAAATAATTATTCTCTCCCATATCTTATATGCTGGGAACTATGTGCCTAAATTGGTGTGAAAATTGGCTGGGAATTATTATGACTAGGTATATTTAAAAATAATAATACAGTGGACCAGAGGTCAAACTCTGGTTGCGTAGGCTAATCAGCGAACGTGTATTAGAAGATAAGCTTGAAGTTGACAGTTCAAATTGAAAGCCTATGCACATATAAAGTCTGCGTGACCGCATCAACTTTTGTGACGGGCCTCGTAAACTTTTAAATATTGTATCTTAGCGGTAAAAAATACGAAGAATAATTAATGAATTGAATTTGTATTTCAATATCATTCCGGTCACTTTTTTATTTATTTACTGTGAAAAAAGGGAACAAACCTAGGAAACTACACACCAATTTTAACATTATAATTTCTCATTTTATATAATTGATTATTTAAAAAAAATTGTATTAAATATGCAGATATAATTGATGATGACTACGTCCGTAATATGCGTGAAGAAGTTGTATTTGGCTTTTCTTAATTTGCTTTGTCTTAAAAAGTTAGAGAGACTAGCAAACCTTTTCGCTTATTATCTGAATCATATGGGTGCCATAGTCATGGACGCTTCCTGCTATAGAATTGCCTTACGCATTTACCTTCCCACCCTTTTTGTTTTAGCATATACACCAAACCGCAATGGAATATATATTGCTCCCAAATATGTCCATAATATCTTAGAAATTGCATCAGGAAAGTATAAAAAAAACAATGTGAAAGAGAAAGCAGTCTGATCTTTATTCCGTCATAAAAAGTGTATATATTACACAATACACATAAAGAATTGAACCTGTGTCACCATGTTCTTACGGTGATGACAGTTACGCAAAACTCACAACAATGAAAGAATTTAGGCACAAAAAAAAAAAAACATCGTCACATCAACAAGCTCATAAATTTAATGCATGGGTTGCTCTGTTATTAAGAGGCTTTGCATTCTGGCGGAAGTCCCTGAGGGAACCTCTTAGCGTCAGTGCAATAATTGTAGATCATGTAATTCTTCTGAACCCATCGGAGCCTCTCCTGTGCACTTGTGTCCAGCTCTTGTGAGAGCCATGAGGAACTGGTGGTGGAAGAAGTTGAAGAAGAAGGACAAGATGATTTGCCAGAAGACCAGACACATGCATCTGCTTTGAAGTTTCTGTAGGAAGCAGTGAATGGAGCTTTAGACCAATCCGTCTTCACAAGGCCTCCTCTTGTGGCCCAATCATCTGCATTCCATAGACTTGAGTATATTCTCATTGCCTGGTTCTTTGGGAAGGGCACACCAATGGACTCCGAGTTCTTGAACTCTCTTATGGGAGTTCCATCCACTGAGAATCTGAATCAAAATAGAAAAAGGACATATATATATCAGTCAATGTATAAGATTAAGAGGACAAAAGGAAAAAAAAAAAAACAGAGAAATAGTTGAGTGGATGAGAATAGGAACATACATGATTCTTTGGGGGTTCCAGAGGATAGAGTAAGTGTGGAAATCAGCAGTTGGGTCAAACCAGAGATAGAATTGTTGCTCTCTGTTGCCTTTTCCTTGGCTGAACACGTTGGTGTGAAGAATGTAGGGATCACCACTCAGGTTTCCCAGAAATTCAAAGTCTATCTCATCCCAGTTTGATCCCTTTGAAGATAACTGCAATTAGCAACAAAGACACACAGATTTATTAATTTTAGTCACAAAAGGTGATATCTGGAGAAATTAATCTGCTATTGTAAAAAGAAAGGAACATACATAATAGGCAGTGACGGTGCCGGCAGAGTTTCCAGGGACGAGCTTGAGCTGCATGTCAATCTTGCCAAAGAGATACTCATTCTTAGATTGGAAGCCTGAGCCAGAGGCTTTGTCGAGTGAGAGAGTGAGAAGGTCGCCATTGTTGAGCATCTTGCCCCGACCATCTCCCCATGTAATGTCAAACTCTTGGTTCAAGTTACCAGCAAAGGCAACCACCATGAGAGAGCTAACAAGAAGAAATATTAATGACGCAGTAGTAGAAGAAGCCATATTGAAATACGAGACAGTGGTGATATTTGGTAGTGATCAAGAATGAAGTATGAAAGAGATAAGAGCGAGTATGGGATGTGGATGAAAGTGAGGATGGGATAGCTATTTATGGCAAACAGGTTAAGAGGATGAAGATCAGAAAGCGAGTGGTAGAAACAAAGGAAAGGGGAAGGAAGTAGCAGAGAGAGCAAGCTGGATGACGGTAATGAAGAATCTGTCCAGGTAATAAAGCAAAGTAGCTGCAAATCATTGAGGTGACGCGGAATGATAAAAATATATGTGAAGGCGAAGTTAAAAAATTTGCCCCAGCAGTGGTTATCAATTGGCTGTGTGGTGTGGCACCGCCAACTCACATCTCTACTTTACCACTGTTAGAAGTCATAACGGTGGCATGATATTGTTGAAAAAGAGATATGGTGGTTCACCCACCTTCACCTACATATTGAAAATACCTTCCGTCAATCACGCACTCGGTCTCCGTTTTGTGTATATATATGTATTGTAATCCTCTCATTTGATTGTGTGTAAATATAGTTTCATAAATGTTCTTTAGCTTACATGGTATCAGAGCCTTCTCGTTCCTTCAGTTCATCTTCTCCAGTTAAGAATAAGTTTTTCTGTTGAAACACATTTAGATCTCCTCTCGTCGGAATCTCATCAGGACGCACACACAAGTTCTTCAGTCCTTCCGGCCTCCGATCGGTGTAAGCCTGCGGCGACGTCTCGTTTCGATCAGGCGTGTGTCTTCACGCGCAGACGTTCCCTCCGCCTTCCGATACACGCGCTGGCGCGTGAGCTTGTTTCCGGTGACCTTTCTAACATGCCACCACAGATTCCTGATCGACTTCTCTTTTGTTCTTTCGTGATCTCATTGTTTGAAGCATTTTGCTTATATTTGTTCCTTTAAAAAAATCTGAATTGGCACATCTGTGACTTGCTTGTGGACCATTCTGTCATTTTTGGTAATTCAGAGGATCATTCTGTCATTTTGGTGATTCAGAGGATCATTCTGTTATTTTTCTAATTTGGAGGACTATTCTGTCATTTTACAAATTCGGTGGACCATTCTGTCATTTTTCTAATTTGAAGGACCATTCTACCATTGTTCAAATTCAGAGGACTATTCTGTCATTTTCCATGTTGTGACTCTTGTGGCCCTTTTACTTCCCTTTTGTGATTGAGTGTCTATTGGACTCTTGTGGCTAGCCTCTGATTGAGTATTAATATTATATTCTTTGATTCCTTTGATTTAATATTTCGTGCTCCTCTGATTTTTGATACTTATTTCTTTTCTCAAACAAAATTTGTGACTTCCACTTGATTGTCATTATGGCTGACTCTAAGCACTATGATATGTTGCCTATGTCTGCTAAGATTACTGCTTCACAGTTAAACAGGACAAATTATAATGATTGGAATCAAACGTTAGAGTATATATTTTGGGCATTGAAATGGAAAGTCATGTAACTGAGGATCCTCCTTCTAGTAATGAAACAAAACTTTTGACCTGGCAAAGAGCAAATGCTCGGATTCTGTTTCAAATTCGAAATTCTATTGAATCACGGATTCTATCTTCTGTTAGCCATTGTAAAACTGTCAAAGAACTCATGAATTATCTTGAATTTATGTTTTCTGGAAAAGGAAATATTACTCGTATTCATGAGGTTTGCAAAGGTTTTTATCATTCTTAACAACAAGATCGTTCATTGAAAGATTTCTTCTTAGATTTCAAGAGGATGTATGAGGAAATGAAAGTACTAATGTCTTCGTAAGCCGATCTATTAACTCGTATCAAGAATTTGGAACTTCAGGCTATCATAAGTTTTCTTGAAGCTCTCAACCCATCTTATGAAACTATTCGTTCCCAAATTTTATCTAGTCAATAGCTTCCTTCTCTTGAAGATGTTTTCTCACGGGTTCTTCGTGCTGATAATATGATTCATTCTTCTGCTGATCCAAATGCAAGTGCCCTAGCTGGGCGTGGTCCCTTTAAATCTAGGAATTATGGGTATAAACAAAGCACCACTTCTCTGACAATGAATTCTGGCAGTATTATCTGCAATTATTGCAAAGAACTGGGCCACATTAAGAAATATTGTCGAAAATTGCAAAATAAACAGCAACGTGGACTTGCTCATATTGCCCAGACACCCAATCTCTCTGATTCTGGATCTGGATCTTCTTCTGCAGGGGCTCTAGCCACAGGTACTTTGTCCTCTGGTCTTACTACAACTTCCACTAAGTGGGTCATTGATCCTGGTGCCACCGACCACATGACAGGCAATCATCACTTGTTCTCTTCATATATACCCTATGCCAACCCTTCATCCATATTTGTCGCCAACGGTTCTCCAGTCCATGTTACTGGCTCAGGCACTGTTAAACCCACTGCATCTCTCTCATTATCCTCTGTTCTTAACGTTCCTGATCTAACCTTTAACCTTTTATCTCCAAGTAAACTCACTCGTCATTTGAACTGCTTTATCTCACTCTTCTCTGACTATTGTTTAATTCAGGATCTATCGACGAAGCAGATTATTGGTAGAGGTTATGAATCTGGGGGACATTACATCCTTGATGATCAGGTCCCACGCTCTGTTGCTTGTTTTGGTGTGTCGTCTCTATTTGAAGTTCATTGTCGTATAGGTCATATGTCGCTATCGTCTCTTCGAAAATTGTATCCTCAGTATTCTTCTGTGTCTACTTTAGATTGTGAGTCATGTTAGTTTGCCAAACACCATCGTGTTCATTTGGCACCTTGAGTAAATAAACGGGCTGCGTCCCCCTTTGAGTTAGTACATTCTGATGTTTGGGGTCCTTGTTCAGTTCTGTCCCAAACTGGTTATCGTTATTTTGTCACTTTTGTTGATGATTTTTCCTGAACCACTTGGCTTTATTTAATGAAACAGTGTTCTGAATTATTTACTCATTTTCACAATTTCTGTGCTGAAATTCAAACCCAATTTAAAACTCCTGTGAAAATCTTATGAAGTGATAATGCAAAAGAATATTTTTCTGCCCCATTCACCGATTACATGCAAAATCATGGTATTCTTCACCAATCCTCTTGTGTTGATACCCCTGCTCAAAACGGTGTTGCTAAAAGAAAGAACATGCATCTCTTAGAAACTGCCCGAGCCCTCTTGTTTCACTTCTCAGTATCTAAGCATTTTTGGGTTGATGTTGTATCTACTGCCTGTTTTATTATCAATCGCATGCCTTTGGCTGTTCTTAGTGGAGATATTACATATTCCATTCTGTTTCCTACTACTAAGCTGTTTCCTATTTCTCCTAAAATATTTGGTTGTGTCTACTTTGTTTAGGATATCCGTCCTAGTGTTAGTAAACTTGATCCCAAGTCCCTACAATGTGTTTTCTAGGCTATTCTCGAGTCTAGAAAGGTTATCGATGTTATTCTCCTGATCTTTATCGTTACCTTGTCTCCATTGATGTGACCTTTCATAAGTCTTCTCCTTTATTCACATCTTTGATCTTCTCTGACTCTCCATCCATTATTGCTGAGTCTAATGATGTCCTGGCTTATCGTGTCCCTTCATCACCAGTACAGGTTGCTTTACCAGAATGTGATGTCATCAATGATGCTGATGTTCCACGTGCTTTGCCATCACCAATCACTACTTCGCCGACGGATTCTAGTCCAGACTCCTAAGATTCTTCTATTGATCCTCCTGACCCAGTTAACCCTACTTCTGCTATTGATCCCCTTCCTGACATGCTTATTGCCCTCTGAAAAGGTACCCGTCCTCGTTGTCCTCCCAAAAGATATGTTGAATGTACTTATCCTATATCTTCCTTTGTCTCTTACCAGAACTCTTCCTCTTCTTCATCTTCACTTGTGGCCACCCTTGATTCCATCTCTACCCCTACTACCCTTCACCAAGCTCTGACTCATCCTGGTTAGCGTACAGCAATGGAAGAAGAACTCATGGCCCTTGACAGAGCTGGTACATAGACCCTTGTTGATCTACCTCCTGGGAAGAAAGCCATTGGATGTAAATGGGTGTTTGTTGTTAAAACCAAGGCTGATGGTTCTTTAGAACGGTTAAAAGCTCAGCTTGTTGCCAAAGAATATGCACAAACTTATGGTATTGATTATTCTGAAACTTTCTCTCCTATGGCTAAGCTATCCTCCATTCGTCTTCTTATCTCCTTAGCTGCCACCTATCACTGGGATTTGCATCAATTAGATGTTAAAAATGCCTTTCTGAATGGTGATCTCCTCCTAGAAGAAGTTTATATGGAGCCACCACCTGGGTTCGTTGCTCAGGGGGAGAATCGGAAGGTGTGCTATCTCTAAAAATCATTGTATGGTCTAAAGCAAAGCCCTCGTGCCTGGTTTGACCGATTTTGTGACGTAGTCAAGCAATTTGGATTAAGTGAAAGCAAGTGTGATCACTCTGTATTCTACCAACAATCTGATACAGGCATGATTCTTTTAGTAGTATATGTTGATGATATTGTAATTACAGGGAGTAACATTTCTGGAATCTCAGAACTTAAAGTCTTCCTGAATTCTCATTTCCAGACAAAAGATTCAGGGTCATTAAGATACTTTCTTGGTATTGAAGTTTTGAGAAGTAAGAAAGGTTTTCTTTTGACTCAAAGGAAGTATGTTCTTGATCTTTTAAAGGAGACTGGAAAACTTGGAGCTGCGCCAAGTAACATTCCTATGATTTCAAATCCATTCCTCGATCTTGATGCTAGTATGATTGATAAACTTCTTGATGATTTAAAGAAGAAGATTGATCCAGAAAAATTGAAGCCGTTCCCATTTCCTGAGAGATATAGAAGACTCATTGGGAAGCTCAATTATCTAACAGTAACTCGTCCTGATATAACCTTCTCAGTCAGTAGGCTCAGCCAATTCATGGCATCACCAACGGTTGCACAATGGGAAGCTTTAGAACATATCTTGCATTATTTGAAAGGTTCTTCAGGACTTGGTATTCTTTATAAAAATTATAGGCATACTAAAATTGAGTGTTTCTGTGATGCGGATCATGCAGAATCTAAGGTCACAAGATGTTTCACTACAGGTTACTGTGTGTTTGTTGGTGGAAATTTGATATCCTGGAGAAGTAAGAAACAAGGAATTGTGTCAAAGTCAAGTGCAGAAGTGGAATACAGAGCCATGTCACAGTCAGTACAAGAAATTGTGTGGGTATTTCAACTCTTGAAGGAAATTGGCATTACCACGACATTACCTGCAAAACTATGGTATGAAATAAAGCAACACTTCATATAGCATCAAACTCTGTGTTTCATGAACGAACGAAACATATTGAGATTGACTGTCATTTTATTCGTAATAAGATCAAAGAAAATATTATATCTACATGACACATTCGATCTGACGACCAACTGGCTGATCTTCTAACAAAAGCCTTACATGGGACACGGGTTAAATATCTTTGTAACAAGTTGGGCATGATCAATATATATGCTCCAACTTGAGGGGGAGTGTTAGAAGTCATAACAGTGGCATGATATTGTTGAAGAAGAGATATGGTGGTTCACCCACCTTCACCTACACATTGAAAATACCTTCCGTCAATCCGCACTCGGTCTCCGTTTTGTGTATATATATGCATTGTAATCCTCTCATTTGATTATGTGTGTAAATATAGTTTCATAGATGTTCTTTAGCTTACAACCACCAACTCCCTCCGCCATGTCCTCATTTCAAATTTTATTTCCTAGTATATGTTCCATTCAACCTGTTTTTTATTACATTATGAGAGGTATAAAGTCAAGAAATTAAAAAACCGTAGTCAAACACATAAGGCTCACATCAAGTGGAGCATAGGAAATGATAGATGTATGCAGTTTTATCCTAATAATTGGAGAGGCGATTTACAAAATTTGAACTTGCGACCTTCAGGTTACATGATAACAATTTTACTGTACACTCTCTGTCAAGTTAAGAGATAAGATTAGTAAAAGAAAAAAGAGTCACGAGTTTTAGATTGAAAATGTTATCTTAATCTTATTTTTGAATTAAGGACAAATTATAAAACTGTGGTTTCAAAATACTCTTATGCAAACTACACTATCTAACTTTTTGGACGTGGAATGCCCTGCATGACAGCGTGATAGGGGAAAGGAAGCTTCCTTGTCCTTATTTAAAGATATTAATAAATATATATGTATGTCTACATAACGTCACGCTTGGAAGTCACGTGCATGGGTGCGTGAGCTTATCCTGTACCCAGTTACCAATAAAATCTAGGAGCAACGAGTTCCGCATTTTGATTTTAGGAAAGATTATAGTATAGTATACGTGTGGGGAAGGTTGGAAAGATATTGATGACTAGTGATATCATTTATGTATTTTGGAATATTTGTAAGCAGTGAGCCAGAAAGATGGCTTCTTAAAGTGGTTTTATTCAATGGTAGGGGCCAAAAAGTGGTTGATCGCCAGCTAGCATATCATCACCATCTATCTCTATATAATATGGGCACACAATAATGATAATATTCTAAGATAAAAATCAGAATATTTCTTCTGTGTTCTCTGACATCCCAACGTCATGGTCTTAATTACTATTCCTTCTGATTTATAATATAAAATATTTCAATTAATTTATTAAAATTAAAAAATGATAGTTGATTCATTAAATATCTTAAATTTAAAAAAAAAAAATCCAACTTTACCCATATTTAATTAGATTTAAAATGAGAGAGAAAATAAAAAAAGTTAAAGTAATTTTTTAGAAGTAACTTATATTATAGATGGGAAGAGTATAATAGATCTTAAATCATATATTTATTTAAAATCAATATATACACATAAGCTTAGACCTTGTAGCCCAATAACACTAAGCTCCTCCATTAATCTTTCTTTAGTATGAGTATTGAAATCGTGAATTTAAACCTTTGAAGGTATAATGAGTAGGTGAGGGTGAGTTATAGTAAAATATATACGCACAATTTATATAAATGAATAAATGTACGAATTGTATAGCCATATAGGATGGCTATTTAATGTATTTTGTCCTGATTCTGCATCTTATTAAATATATCTTGTAATTTTGGGCTTCTCAGCTTAGATTATTCTTTTAATAAAACTTAGTGCAACAGGTTTCCAATATTCGTGATCTCCCAAGTCCCAAGACAAATTTATTCACATAGCTAGATGTGTTGATAGCCAGGAATGTTAAATAACTTTTAAAATTGTTCCATTCAAAATGGGGCTGCTACTTACTGGCCTTGTTAGGTGACTGGAATGAAAAAGGTCTTATTTTAAATATAATGCATTGAGTTCATTATTTTGGAGATAATAAAAAAATAAATTAAATTATTTTAAAATATCTATATTTTTTGTTTTTAAAACTATCTTACTTTAACTTATAAACTGATATATAATAATTATTTAACTTATAAATTGATATATAACTTAATAATACATAACATATTATATAATTAAATAATTTAATTAATTTTTTTAAATCAAATTTATCTTATATTTTAAATAGAAGAAAATAATACTGAAAAAGATTTCTTTTGTGTGTATAATTAAGAAGTGTTTATGCGATTGATCTT
The DNA here is from genome assembly GCA_963855925.1 of Inga laurina. NCBI lineage: Eukaryota > Viridiplantae > Streptophyta > Magnoliopsida > Fabales > Fabaceae > Inga > Inga laurina. The sequence goes on from OY979713.1 coordinate 36,468,149, forward strand.
ACTTCTGACCTTTTAAATTTTCATCAACATGTGACAAATAAATCTTTCAAACTTTCTACTTTAAAGTCCTTATCCATTTCTGTGCACAATTTGACCCTTACTCGTCACATAGACTTTCAATTTGAAATGTCAACTTCAAGCTTATCTTCTAATACACGTTCGCCGACATTAGCCTAGGCCCCCAGAGGTTGACCTCTGGTCCATTGTATTATTACTTTTAAATATACCTAGTCATAACAATGCCCGGCCAATTTTCACCCCAATTTTTGGATCATAGTTCCCACTTCCCAGCATATAAAAGGAAAAACTCAGCTCTAACCATATTTTTACATTGCATAAAGAACGAACAGCAAGCAGAAAATATACAAGTAGTATAAAAGAATAACACACATGATACACAACAAAACTAGTTCAAATCGAAACCAAAACCAATACCGAAAAATGAAAAGCTTGTCTAAGAACGAGTACATTCGAGTGGGAAGCCTTGTGGGAATCTCTTGGCATCAGTACAGTAATTGTAGATCATATAATTCTTCTGAACCCAACGAAGCCTCTTCAAGCTAGCTAAATCCAACTCTTGAGACAGCCATGAAGAAGATGAAGGGGGAGCTGTGGGATTTGAGGAACAAGAAGATCTCCCATTGGACCAGACACAAGCATTCTTAGCATTAAAATTCCTGTAAGAAGCAGTGAAAGGAGCTTTGGACCAATCTGTCTTCACCAATCCTCCTCTTGTTGCCCAATCATCTGCGTTCCACAGACTTGAGTATATCCTCATCGGCTGCTTCTTTGGAAACGGAACACCAAATGATTCCAAATTCTTGAACACTCTGATTGGTGTATTATCCACAGAGAAACTGTAACATCCAACAACACACAAACCATGTCAGTACAAATCTCAAAATATACTTACGTTGTCTACATAGGATTAAAGTCCAAATTTACTCCGAAAATTTTCACTTTTCATGATCGTTGATACCTAAAAGTGTTAAAATGTTAAAATGGAACAACCTTGCATCTTACCACCTTATAAAGTGAAACAAAATTAAGGGTCAACATCGATACAATAGGTTTTGCAACAGACAATGTTGTTACGTTTTGACTGAATAACATTGAATATAGAAAAACTCTCCTCAATAAAACCTTTTAAGATAGATTTATATCTTAACCCTTCTATACACTATAGGATATATATATAGATACTCACACAATGTGTCGGGGGTTCCAGAGGACGGAGTAGGTGTGAAAATCAGCAGTTGGGTCAAACCAGAGATAGAATTGTTGCTCTCTGCTACCTTTGCCTTGGCTAAACACATTGGTGTGAAGGATATAAGGGTCACCACTTAGGTTTCCGAGGAATTCAAAGTCAATCTCGTCCCAAGTTGATCCTTTAGAAGATAACTGTGACAAGAACAGAGAGTTTTATGTGTCAGTAATTAAGCTTGCTATGATGTTAGCAAGAGTTTAGAGATTTGTGTAAGGGAGCGTTTGGACTTACATAATAGGCAGTGACGGTACCAGCAGAGTTTCCAGGAACAAGCTTGAGCTGCATATCAATCTTGCCAAACAAGTACTCGTTTCTGGACTGGAAGCCAGAGCCAGAGGCTTTGTCCAGGGAGAGAGTGAGAAGATTTGCGTTGTTGAGTATCTTTGCACGGCCATCTCCCCATGTAATCTGGAAGTCTTGGTCGAAGTTAGCAGCAGCGAGATGAGAAAACAGAGCAAGAAACAGGGGAAGCAGAAGAAGCATGCTTGAAAAAGAAGAAGAAGCCATAATGTGAAGGATAATGAAGCTAGAGAGAGAATGGGGTTATGTTTCTCAAGTGAAGGATTTGGTGTGAATAAAGCAAGGTGTGGGGGTGGGTATTTATAAATGGCAGAGCAAGCTGCAGGAAGGAGAAGGGAGGAGGAAGAAGATTGTGTCAGCTAAGTTGTGGACAGTTGTCTTAGAGAAGAAAGATGTTAAAACGCAGGACGCCGACAGGGAACTTCGTCGTATTGAATAAATTCATTCAATAGTTGTGGTAAAAACCATTTGATACTTAGCCACATCTCTTTTAAAAAAAGAAAAACAAAAAAGCAAAATAGAGAGCAATCATTAATGACTAACCTGTTTAAAGGAGAGCTTTCATGTTATTTAGTATCTCATATTTAAAACTTAAACATGCATGTAAGGGTTGTTTTAGTCTAATTAGGTTCTTTGTACTCACAACTCATCTAAATATTTTAATTAAAACAAAGTGAAAATTTTGAAATCTCATTGAAAGGAGTCAATATCTCTGGAAGAATCGGTAAAAGAAGAGGCACGCGGTTTTGGAACATAAATAAGAGTGGTTAAGCGTTCGCGGTCGTCAGGTAAGGATCATGGAAGGAGGAGACCATTGATTAGCCACGGCCGGGCAGTAGGGACAATGTACGACAAGAATGATCTTAGTGGACGACGTCCACGTCACTCCCATGACCCATCCTGCCAGGCTGGCAATAATCATGTTGAATATATTTTAAATTTTTAAATTTTAAAAAAATAAGGATCGCCTTGAGATAGAGTCAATTGGAGCTCAAGGATTAGTGATCACTTCAACGTCAAAGTCACTAATAATGTTAGATTCAGTGGACGATGCATGCATTATTATATTTTACTAACTGCCCCTTTTAAAATTACCTATTCACCTAAGGATAAAGTTGAAGGGTGATTTTCAAGCATCAAGTAGCAGTGAGCCACGTGTTTCTTCCGATACCGTTGGCTTCATAGCGGATAACTATGAATTATTATCCTCTCCTCCTTCCTTCCCTCCTAAATATAAGATAAAATTGATATTTTTGAAAAAATTAAGAAAATTAAATAAGTTACTTAATCATATCTTTTTTTTGTCACATACTTAATTACAACATATGTTATGTATTATTAAATTATATATCAGTTTATAAGTTAGACATAATAAATTGGAGAAAAAAATGACAAATATAAATATTTTAAAATAATCTAATTATTTTTCTTAATTTCTTCAAAAAAGATAACTTTATATTATATTTAGGACCGAAAAGAGTATTAATTAAGGGATATTTTTAAAAACAAGTAATTAAATATGCCTAAAAATTTTTATTGGGTGCTATTTTAAGGACGAAGGAAGTATTAGGAATCAAGCAATAATTCTAGAAGGTGTTTAACACAATGGAGGGGAATATATCATTTTGTTTATTTTTATTTATAAGAAATGAAATCAAACAAAATAAAATCTATATATTTAAAATATTAACATGTTATAATTGATTTTTCACCGATGACTTGTCATATGTGCAAGTTGAAAGTTTCTCGACTAATGACAGCTGTTTCCTAAAGGCCACCAAAACAGGGCCTTACCCTTATCTAGAAAAACGTTAAACATTCTTTAAAAGTTCCGCATTCATGAGAGGAGTTTTTTTTATATATATATATATATATATAAAATAAAGTTTAGATGAGTTAAGTATTGAATATCCATCTAAATCAGAATATATCTATAGATTTAAAAAGCATTTACAGAAATACTGAAAAATTAATACTTATTTAGATTAACGGTAAAAACTATTTTTTAAATATAATTTATTTTATATAAGATAAATATGTGAAAAGAATTTCGTCTCAACTTATATAAATGTGTTTTTTAAACTCCAACGCAACGCCCAATCACTTCTACAAGTTTAACACAATGGAGGGAAATTTATCATTTAGTTTATTTTTTAATTATAAGAAATGAAATCAAACAATATAAAAACTATATATTTCGAATATTAAGTTATTATAATTGATTTTTCATCAATGTGCATATTGAAAGTTTCTCAGACTAATGAGTAATGACAGCTGTTTCCTAAAAGCCAGCCACCAACACAGTGCCTCACCACTATCTAGAAGAACTTTCGTGATTTTTTCCTCCTAATTTATCCTCTCTCATTTCTGCGTCCAAAGCATGAGGAGAAGTTTCATTTTCTTGGTATAAGCCATAAATACAAAATTTAGATAATTCTTTTTTTAAAAAATTTAAAAAACTAAATAAATTATTTAATTATATCATATATAGTGTATTATTAGATTACATATTAATTTATATGTTAAGCAAAATAGTTGAGAAAAAAAATGATAAATATAAATAATTTAAAATAATTTATTTTATTTTATTTATATTTCCAAAAAAATCAACCGAGTGTTATGTTTAAAACGGAAAATAGTATAATTCATATGAGTTTCGTTTTAAGAGCTCAGTATGGTTAGGATGTGTCTCTGAATTCAAAAAAGTCTACAGAAGTAGTAACAAATCACCCACTTCTACTCCTATATCTTGATATGAGAAGCCGTGCTGGTAGGCTGGAGCTCTATGAATATTGGATATGAGGGCGTGTCTTTATGGCAAATACAAAAATGTTGATGTTAAAAATTAGCATATGAGATAAAGCCCAAGATTTATGGACTGAAGCCCATAATTTCTGTTCATTGGGGATCTTCCAAATAAGCAGGCGCTATATGAAAGAGAAGTGTTCAACCAACTCCTTCTCATCCAATACCAAAAAGAAACTTTGCTTTTCTCAATTGCTTTCTAATTTTGCTTTTGTCTTTAATCTCTTGCTCATTGTGTTTTAATCCTCTTCTGTTTCTTGTACTGTTATGTTTTTAACCGACTTTTCTGTTCATTGAGATATGTTCTCAGAAGTCAGAACAGAATTTTACCGCTTCCCAGTTTCCTATCTCTCTCCCTCTCTCCCCGAGTTTCCTATATCATAATAACCAATCAATTTATATATTGAACAAATACCTTTGTTGTTTTCTAATTTATCTTCTTTGTTCAGTTGTTCACCGCCTCTACAATATTTTTTTTTTTTGTTTTCGTCAAATACCGCCTCTACAATATCAGAAACACCGGTTCAAAACTGAACAAAATCAGTCAAATCAGAATTCAGTTACGCCCAACATAAAACTGATAAAAAACTCCTACGACAATTCTCTGTCTCTTGTAACAGAATCCTTCCAATATTTGTTCTGGGTTTTCTCTAAGAAGTCGTTTTTGTTCCTTTTTGTGAGGCTGGTACAATCTTGGATAAACACATATAAAATCCAGAAGCTTCCAAACCAGAATGATGTAGTAATATCCCATATTATCACATAGTACTACATAAAACAGGATAATAGTAGAGATGTTTCTAGAATGCAAAAAGTAAAAAACGCGGACTAGTATTAGAATTGCCCACTGGAACATACCAGATAGAGACAAGTTCAATGTTTTTTAATGTTCACAAGTTGGAGCACTAACTTGATAATGATGAATTACAGGCCAATAGTCCCCCACGCGTATGGCACAAAACCAACCTAGGAATCCACCACCTTTTTTTCTCTATATCCACCTTCACATTACTAATATTTTGCCTCCCTAATACACTACTTTAGCCTTAGGAATCAAAAGCACCAAGTAATGGACCATACTATTATTTCTTGTTTAATTATGATTTCAAACGATACAAGCCCATCCTTTGTTTTTGTTTTTGTTTATTTGACTTCTGCTATCCAGCTGTTTGGTTCCCATCTCACCGCCACCAAACCCACTCTTTCATTTTAATTTATTTTTTCTTATTTTTCAGACATATTCCCAATGTAACAACAACCGCCCATGAACCCTGTACTATAAATTCAACCTCTGAAACGTGCATTTATCACCATCACCATCATCGTCAATAGCTTCTTGAAGTTTACAACATAATATTGAACTTCGTTTGATCCGATGGCTTCTTCTTCTTCTTCTTCTTCTCTTTCGTTATTGGTTGGGATTTTACTGTTTCATTCTCTGTTCCTGTCTGGTTCTGTTAAGGTTGTCTCCGCCGGCAACTTTTACGGGGATGTTGACATAACATGGGGAGATGGCAGAGGTAAGATCCTTAACAATGGCCAGGTACTTACTCTGTCTCTAGATAAAGCCTCTGGCTCTGGATTTCAGTCCAAGAAACAGTTCCTTTATGGCAAAATCGACATGCAAATCAAGCTCGTGCCCGGGAATTCAGCTGGCACTGTCACAGCTTATTACGTGAGTTCATTCATCAACATCTCTGTTTATGTTGTAAAGTTTCGTGTCCATGGAGTCCTATATTATATTCTCAATCTAATATGTGTGTGCGCGCGCGTGTTTTTTTTTTTTTTTTTTTTTTTAAATTTTCTGTGCAGTTACGTTCTGAAGGATCATCCTGGGATGAAATAGACTTCGAGTTCTTGGGGAACTTGAGTGGTGATCCTTATATACTTCATACGAATGTGTATACTCAGGGTAAAGGTGACAGAGAGCAACAGTTCTATCTCTGGTTTGACCCAACTGCTAATTTTCACACATACTCTATTCTTTGGAATCCTCAACACGTCGTGTAAGTGTATACAATTCCCATACTCAACTATTTTTTTATTGATAGTGTTAAGAACCCAAGTCCAAAGGATATACCGATCCCATAAAACTATCTTATGAGAAGGGAGAATCCCTTAAACTTAGAAAACACGCTTCACACGCATTTCACTTAACCGGCCAGAATCCTTCCTTCATGTAGCTCTCACCTCTCCGTGAACACGAGTCTCTCAACAAAAGCATATTTATTATGAACATAAGTCTAAAAGGAAAACTCAATGTCATAAAACTAACTTATTAAAAGGGAATGCCCCTTAAAGTTACAAACCACACTCCACACCACAACCTTTTACCTGTGTGGGTATCCCTCTTCATGAAATTTAGTTTTTCATTTGTTGAGTACAAGTCTAAAAGGCGAACCGAATCCCAAAAACTAGCACTAATAGGGGGAAGCCCTTTGAATCAAGGTTCACTTGTGAAGTTTTCTGATGTAAAACTCATAATAGATATTCATCCTTGTAGTACGAAAAGTGATAACTTGAATGATTTTTTTTTTTGACTATTTCAGATTCTATGTTGATGGGAGACCGATAAGGGAGTTCAAGAACATGGAAGGTGTGGGTGTGCCATACCCAAAGAACCAACCTATGAGATTGTACTCAAGCCTATGGAATGCAGATGATTGGGCCACAAGAGGAGGACTTGTGAAGACAGACTGGTCTCAAGCTCCATTCACTGCTTCATACAGAAACTTCAATGCTGATGCTTGTGTGGTCTCTAATGGAGTTTCATCTTGCAGTTCAAACTCTTCTAGTAATGCCTGGCTCACCCAGCAGCTTGATGCTAATGATCAGAGAAGGCTTAGGTGGGTGAAGAAGAAGATGATGATCTATGATTATTGTTCTGACACAAAGCGATTCCCTCAGGGCCTTCCTCTTGAGTGCACTGTCAAGTCATAATAAACCATATACTATTTATTATTCCACTTTCCCTAAGTTCGGATGTATATTTATTTGTGTGTATTCTTTTCTTGGATGTGTTAATTTGATGTTGATGTGAGTTCAGATGGCATTCCTTATTTAATAAAGATGTTGATGAAGCTTGGAAATGAATAAAAAAATAGAAAAAAAGGGATTTTATTAGTATATGGCCAAGTTTCCCTTTTGTTTTGGATTTGTTAAATTTCTAGGAAGGTGCTATGTAATGTAACCAATTGGACGCACGCGACCTGTTATACCGCAGAATCATCCAATCACACTTTATGTAATTTGATTGATTCTTCAAAAATCCTTTTTTTAGTTTAGTTCTTAGGAAAATATCCCCCCCCCCCAAACAAAAAAGAAATCCAGATGGTCACCTCAAATATCTCTTCAGGTGAAAATGACATTAAGGGCATGTTTGATTCCTATTTTTTTTTTAAAAAAAAACTGGTTTATAAAATTGTTTTTAAACAAAAGTTTTGAAAACAAAAAATAAAAAAATATGTTTAGATAATTATTTAAAAAAAACTATTTTTGAGGTGGCAGTGGCCGTGGCCATCACTAGCGGTGATTTGGTGGTGGTTGTCGCCAGTTGTATGGTGTCGATAGTGAATGGGTAGTAGCGGCTTCAAAAAATGAAAATAGAAAAAATAAAGATAAAAAACAACTAAAAATTATTTTTGTTCTTTTGTTTTTTAAAATAAACTTTTGAAAATAGTTTTGCAAACAATTATTTTAGTTCTTTTGTTTTTAAAAACAGCAAAAATTGTTTTCAAAAAAAATAAAATAAAACAAGCCCTAAATTTGCCGGAACAATTTTATTTTCTTGCAAAATGCTTCATTGGTAGCTTCCCGATTATAAATTGTTAGTCTTTCTTTTTTATAACAAAAAGTTTCGATAATTTGAGACTCTAGACTCACTAAGATTAAAGTATGTTATGAGACTAAACGGAAGCTTAAAATATTGACTTGTCACAGTAACACTAGTTGGTTCTCTTCTCCTTTATGATTTGATAAAAGGTGTATAATTCCTTTCAAGGTCTAAAGCATAAAGCGATTTTGCCTTACAGGATTTAGACTTGTATTTTTCTCTTTACTGGCGTGAAACTGCCTACTATTCTAGCATAACAACTTGTTGGTACAGCTGTTCTCAATATATAAATTCATGTTTAATGGAATGGGCAATAAGGCAGTCCATTAAATATCAGGCCAGCATTGCTTTATATGCTTGGACCGGTCGGCCCACAAGTTTCGCATATGGGCTGATCTGTGAAGATAAAGAAATGCCTCAAGCCCACATCCCCTAATAGAAACTTTGATTCAGTTAAGAAACAGCATTGTTTAATTAAATCATATGTTAAATTTTGATTTGGTTCCAGCATTGATTTAGTTAATAAATTTCAATAATAAAAAATTATAAAATATATTAGACGAGAATGATCAATTCTGGGAATATTAGTTCCAACAAAAACAACATCCTCAGATTTATGGGAAAAGATGTTTCCACTAACCTTTCTTTCCACTTCATTTCCATTTAATTTCTTTACTATTAGATTGACTTTTAATGATGGAGATTTTATACTATATTAAAAATATTTTTGTAATATTAAATATTAAATAATCATAATATTTTTATAGAACAAATCTCAACAATAAAAAGTCAATCATCCAATGGTAGAGAAATTCAGTGGAGATGAAGAAGAGAGAGGAACTGGTGGAGACATTCTTTTCCCTAGATATATATAGGTACACATTTGTTTATATCAAATCAGAAACTGATAATTTTTTTTTCATGTTACATTTCATATGTGAAAATAGCATACCAGTATTTATTAACATCAAGGGGTTTTTCTAGTTTAGAAAAGTTCCGAAATGGAGTTCTAAAGGTTGGCGATATTAATGTTAAAACAAAGTATATAAATTAAGTAAAAAAATTCACTTAAATTATAAGACTGGTGATTGATTAAAATAAGATAAATTATTTTAAAAAAATAATATAATTTTTCCAGTTTAAAAAATTGTGAAGCCTTCATTTGCTGAAATAGCATATCATACTATTCTGCTCCTTCAACTTTAAATGCACCCAATCTCAATGGGATTCAAATCTAGAACCCTCTAAAACTGTTAAGTGGAGTCACCGGTGGTCTATAAGCTGAACAATTTCTTAATTGAATCAACTAACTAAATTACAAGTACGTGTCCAATATTTATAGACCTAAGAACCTAATAACCAGACTCATACAGGCCCAATACATATGTCCCAATTACATATTTTCCATATACAAGACATGAGTTCAACAGTAACATCTCACACACTAAACCTAAACAAAAACAGAAAAGCCCAAAGCTCAACTTTACTAGGGTATAATATTAATGGAAGAAAAATGAGATTAATGGTACTCATACTCAGTACTATACGATTTTCCCAAATATCGGTAGGTACATAACAATATAGGAATAAAACAGCCAATCGTATAGCCTAGGTTTTCTTCAAACCCTACATCATGAAACACGGTTCTTGCCAACAAAACGATAATGACAAATGTTAGTGGTATAGGTACGTACTTGTTTCTTTTAGCTAAAGTCACAAGTTTGAGTTTTGTGTACAGAGAAAATTTTTGCGGGAAGAACTCTAGACTGGTATCATCAGCTCGACTAGATCTAAATTAGTCGAAGTTCAATGTAACTTTCGAAAATTGGTTGGCATGCACGAAGATGAAATGATAATGACAAGCTGACAAACCAACGTGGAAACCACTTTGTTGTATGTCATGACTTTTATCATATATGTTAGTGAGATACAGCTTCGTTAATATTAATTTTCATGAAAAGCAAAATAAATTATTTAGGGGACGTGATTCATTGGCCTTGTAGTTGCCTTTACGTGTTGAATTGTTTTATATTACTTGTTTCACTCAACAGATTATCTATCATTCTTTTTCAGGAAAAAAAATAAAGAATTTCCAAGATAGTGTTTCTGAAACAAAAACATATTTATACATATACAAGAGATGTTAATAATTATAATAATATAATCACTTGTTGCCATCTATACATATAAGGGGAACTTGAAAGACTTGTCTCCTTTTACCCAAAGTATTAAAGAAGAAAACTCAAAGCCTATAGGCTATATATATTTCTAGAATTCTACCACCTTTATTATTAGTGCCCCCCATAAAAAGGATTCATATTGGAGATAGTCTCAGAGTCAAGAATTAATAACCAAGAAATTATGCAGATAATAATATTTGGTTGATGATGATGAGAATAGAATTATTATTATTATCATCTGAAACTGAACTGGTGAAAGGAAGAAATTAAAGAGAGAGATAAAGAGTGATCAAGTAGTAGTGATGGAGGAGTAGGTAGCTAGGATTATAACCTCAAAAAAGGCACGTAATATTTTCACTATGCCTATAGCTTGTGATTATGGCTGACCATCTCGTACCCACAATGAGGGTTTTCATAGTACTTGGTAACAATCCTTGTCTGGTTTAAATTTGTTGTATGTGTGTCTTACCTCAGTAGCTTTATTTGACATTCGATTTACTGATAAAAAAATTACTTACATTTGATCTTTATTACTTATATTTAGTTTTAAATATAAAACATATTTTTTTTATTTGTCAATCTTTTCTTAATTTACACCTAATGACACTCCCTCAACCATAATCAAGAAAGAGAGTAATGAGGGAATTAGGGAATAATACTTTGATGTTTTATAAACGTGTTATATTAACTAACTTTCTTAATCTAATCAAATTAAATAAATATATGTGTCTCATGTTAAGAACCAGAAGGGAGTACTATTCTTATTGTGTGAAAGAGCATAATCAAAGGGATTATATATATATATATATAGCATCCTCTGCACCATTTCCACTTCCTTTTGATTCCCTTTTCTTAGCTTCATATTTTTAATTTTAGTTTTCTGTATCAAATATAATATTTTATTATTTTAATTAGTTTTCAAATAATTTAGAATCATGAATGTTTGGTCTAACTAGCCACTTTGTATTTTCAACTTATGTAATCATACACACACGCACGCACACATATAGTATTCTTTATATTACAAAAGAAGCATATTGGTTCAGATTATATCCTAATCAAATGGTGTTATCCTTTTCAAATTAAATACGCACAAAAGCATGCTTTTATGTGCGCGCGCGCGCGAGTTTGGAAAAGACGATATCAAAAAGATCAAGAAAGAAGCCTAACCCAAGAAACATCTCTCCAACAAAAATATAGAGAAGATTGGGATGAAACAAGAAGTCATGTAGCCAAGACACTGATATATCCCTGAAAATTTAATTTAGGTTATAAATATTAATTACAATATAAGTGTGGATGTCCATATCCTTCCTAGAGTTGTCTTTTGGAATTATATAAAATATTATAATAATAATTTTATAAAATATTAAATTTAAACTATACATGTCAGATCTAATGGGGGAGGTGCCATATGATAAGAAAATAAAAAAAAGATGAAAATGAGAGTATCATCTTCCCTATACATAGTAGACAAGTATTAAAAATTGTAAGCTTGAAGTAAATAAGAATTACGCCTTCTCTCTCTTCAATTTTCTCTTGTCTCATCATATCTCTTGTATTTTCCTTATTTTCTTAACAATTTCTAGTTGTACAATAATATAATATATATATATATATAATAACTTAATTAGATGCGTGATAACATAATATGGTGCATAAGTTTCCGTAATTGAAGTTTGAGGTTGTGTGTGTGTGGTGGTAATTACAAAATAGTACAAAAACAAAGCTAGCTGATCGATATATATGCAATGTAAATAATTGAGAATATAGTAATAAAAATTAACGTTTGTGAGTTTCATATGAGCCTAATAATCGCTATCATTGAGTGGAGGTGGGAGTAATATCTATACATATCAATAGCTATTGAACGTGTTATAGTCATCTATCTAAGCCAATAATAGTCATGATTTACGTCACTACAATGTGACACAACAAGGAAACCAATTTCAATATATCATTCCCTTGAAGCACCAAATTCTACGTCTTTGATGTGTACCAAAACTACACTAGCCCTCCATCCCTCTGTTTGTACATGTATAAGTTAGATAATTAATCCGTAGAGAATAAGAAAATGAGTTAGTTAAATTAGCTGTTTTGTAAAAAATGTGTATTGATCTATCTAAAAATTTCTATTTTACCAATAAGTTGTTGGTTGGAGTGATGAGCGGCTTTATCTTAAGGAGAATAACACAAGTTAAAATCTTGAGAAATGTACTTGTTGAAAAGGGAAATTCTTGATCAAATTTGAAAAAAAAAATGCCCCTTTTAATTATTTGTATTGAGAATTATTCTCTTAATGAAAAACTCTCAAAAGATATGCAATTAATAGGAAGAACTTAGGAAAAATTATAAATTATAAATCTAGGGGATAAATTGTATTGAACTTATATTTAAAATAAAAACAAACCTCTCTTCGTATATAGTTTATTACTCCCTTTGGTCTTTAAATATAAGACATATTTAGAAAGTTGATCTTGATCCAAAATATAGACATAGTTTTCACATTTATTACTTTTTTCTTGATTTACCCCTATTGATGCTTGCTTAACAATAATCAATGAGGAAAGGGAAGGAGGAAATTAAGAAAAATAATTAGGTTGTCTTGGAAAATGCATGTTATATTAATATAACTAACTTAATTAATTAACTTCCTTAATATAATTAAATTAGATAAATATATTTTATGTGAAGGATTAGAGTGAGTATAATATGCAGATTTACAATTTAAAGCGCAAAATATATATATTAATTGCAATATTTAACAATACTGTCAAAGATAGTACTGACCTTTTAATAAATTACATAATATCTTTTGATGTTTCGTAGTTTCAGCACAAGAACTCTTTTTGGCTCAAGTAACAGAGACTCGATCTGCTGATGAGTTCATTGAAGGCCATTATTTCATTGGCCAGATGAGTTTTAAATTTGCTGATCTGATCTAGACGCTTTCGGTTAGGCTTAACCCTTATTTTCCTCTTCTTTTTCAACTTCTTTTTGTTAAAGAAACCCATTATCACTTCCAAAAGCTCTCTGAAGCATGTCATCATCATTAGGAACTCTACAAATAAGCTCTCTGAAGCAGAGATAAAATTAATTAATGAATGTTCAAAGAGCTTATATATATATATATATGCTGCGATTCAATTTTCCAACCTTGCAAACACATGAACTTTAAATAGCTTATTAATAAACAGCTGAAGCAAGAAGATTAACAGTACATTGCACAACTCGCAGATGCAATTAATCAAGTTGTAGTTCTGTATTAATTAGTAGCTAGAGAGATCTGCAAAAGTAAACTTTTGAACTAAATATTCAATCAGGTATGAACGTACGTACATACATAAATATATATATATATATATATAAACGTAAGCATGTCAGACACACACACACACCCAATATTCTACATGTTTGTTGTTGGATCTTTGTGTAAGAATTATTGGACGTACTTGGAGTGCAACCATTAATCTTTTGTACCCACGCTAATCGGATCACAGTTGCAGAAGCGATTATGACACATAGCAAATACACTACGATAGGAAGAAGAAGAGAGAAATATGGTAAATAGAATAGAGAATCAAAGTGACAGAATTTCTGTATGTTATTTCAAGTGTCTTATAACTGAATCCCCTATGTCTATTTATAGTGCTCTACGCACCCCTTCCTCTCTACTGATGTATCTTTCCATTGGAGGGATAAAATAACCTTTCGATTAAGAGACATATTATATCGATGAAACAATATCACTTGTAGAGTTATATTCTATCGGTCAAATAATATGACTCACAATAATTTAGGAAATATTATATATATCCACCAAAATTTTTATATTATTTATACTTTGACCCCAATCATATTGGGCTTGGGCATAATCCACCAAAGATGGACTGGGCTATTTTCCAACACTATATGTATATATGTAGTTTATATGTGCTTATATGTGCAGTATCTGCAAGGGGAACCGGAAATAGATGCTTATGCAGTTAGCGACCATTTCCACATGACTCCATAACTATGCAATTATGGGCACTCCCTTAAGGTTTGAATTGTGCGCCTTCATATATATTCTTCTTATTATTACCCTAGATATTAACGAGAAATTATACCACTTGAAATCTTCCTTAAAACTATGCATTATAGATTGGAACTGTTAAACTATTGACAATAATGATTTAGAATAACATAACCTTAGTGTTATATATGGGACCTATTGTTTTTTGTTTTGTTGCTTGCTTTTATTCAATCAAATGTCTCTCCATCAGTAAAAGAATATATCTCTTATATATGTTTCAGCAATACATAAAATTCTCCCATATATGCTTACAATATAGAAACAAACAAGCCAAGTACTAAGTACAGACCATCATAAAAAGTTATATATAACACTCATATATAATCAATATCATTAATGAATTAATATATATGGCAAGCTTAATTCCTATATATCATCATCATGAAGAACTTCACCTTCTTCTAATTATTGTCTTGCATTTTAGGATCACTAGAGCTTTAAAGAGAGGTCAAGCTGGTTAATATCCTCCTGAACAATTTCCTTGGAACCATAGCTAAAATCCCTCGTGGCCGTCCTTCCACCACCTTGACCTTGGTTCACGAACACGCCAAGATCCGATGACCCGACCCGATAGCTGAGATAAGGGTTGGATCCTCCTCCTGATCCGCCATTATTGTTGTTGTAAGGATCACTAGTGGAAGAAGAAGTAGAACTACTTGTTAGCTCTCTGCTTTTCTTGGCTAGGATTCGTTCAAGCTTGTGAGCATTTTGGTGACCCCCTAGAGCTTGAGAGCTGTAGAACTTTCTCTGGCAATAATTGCACGAAAATAATCTGGGCTCCTTGGAGTTGGAACCTGCAGAAGAAGAAGAAGAAGGCTCAAGAAGAAAATTTAGGTTCAGTAATGAAGCATTATTATTGTCGTCTGCTGGGAGATTTAAGTGAAGAGAAGTATTAGGGTGGAAACTCATGGCTAGCTAAGAGGGAAAAATTAAAGATCGATGCTTCACTTTAGGGAAAGGAGATATATAGGAAAAGAGAGAGACTAGAAAGTGGGGTGATATATATATAAGGGTTTTTATATATTGGTGCAATAATATTACAAGAGAGAGAGGTAATATTATATAATGAGTTGAAGAAGAAGAAGAGGAGGATGGTATTATAGAGTGAGATAGAGAGACAAATATCTCTAAGATCAGTGGGGAATCAAAGAGGTTGTCTCCTTCATTAATGGCAGAGAAACAATCCTCTGTCGGTTCATGGCATAAAAAAAAAAAATACCGTGAATTGAAGCACTTCCTGTATATACAAAAACAATTGTCAACAATGATGATTAATGGGGTTTTGTTGTATTTTTTTAATTTGAGGTTTATAGTTGTACTTTATCTTAGATCTTTGTCTTGGATATAGAATATGTAAATTATGCTGTGTATTTCAGCATCTAATTATTAATCACAACATATGAGGTGGTTATTAGAGGATGCTTTTGTACTTGTATCAGTACTAATGTATTCAGTTTTATAGTAGTATTTATTTTGTATGTTCTTAGTTTATTGCTTCAAAACAACTCATATAATAATTTTCAATGAATTGTGCGTGTCTAATCTTTTTTTTTTTCATAGTTTGAATCTTAGAAATAGGAAATAATTAACTTATAAAGAATAGAAAATTCACAATAAAACACAATGGTGCCATATGATCCCTAATATAACTAACTCTCTCATAATAGGATAAGGCTTTGTTGCTGTTGGAGTAAAAAGAATAGAAACTTCAATATGATGAATTTCATAAAAACAAGATAAAATTGAGCTGGAAATTATAAATAATCATTTTTGGCCAGTTTTAAATAATAATTTTAATTTATTTGAACTCATCTATTTTTATATTATGAACATGATCATATGTAATAAAATTTTCTTAATTACTCAGTATATTGTGTGTGTGTGTGGGTGTTATTTTATACATATGTCTGAATAAAATTGGGTGCATATCTTCATATATGTACATCATTTATGAATTTAATTTAGACCGTTTAGATCTTATTTAGTTTTCATTGAATTTTGATGTTTTTTAATTTAAAAAGGGGACCACAAAAAAATAATTTTAAAGAATTTATACTTAAAAATTATATATATATATATATATATATAAGAGATATTACGTGAGAAGCCCACTGTGCTCGTATATCTTAACCATATTAATTAGAAACACAAATTATAGTCCTTGTCATGGGAATTCTAATTAACTAGCTAATACATTAATTCAAAAGAGAAATTTAATTAGCACATGATAAAAGGGAACATTACATGCGTTTATGTATTGACAAGGTTTGATTTTTCTGATCACGACTCTGGAAACACTAGTACAAAAAAGGTGATTTAGATTGGCACATTTAGACCGGTTGTAGTGGATGAAGTCTAAAAGAAATGCGCGGTGGCATTTTCGTAATTATAAACAATTTGGGAGACCGGTTATTATAATAACCGGTCTAAAAAATATTATTTAGACCGGTTCTACACTAACCAGTCTAAAAAGATTACGGCTTTTATTTTTTAAACCGGTTATTGAAAGAACCAGTCTAGAATATATTTATTTTAGACCGGTTAGTAGGATAACCGGTCTAAAATAAATCTTTTTTAAGACCGGTTCTTCTAACAACCGGTCTTAAAAGTCCACTTTTAAGACCGGTCTTAAAATAAATCTTTTTTTAAGACCGGTTATCTACTTTTTGTTTCTGTAGGTTGGGTTAGGTCAAGCATTATCTTCATCTGAGTTTTGCTGCACATTCTATTGCATTGGTTTGCTGTTAACATTGTCTAAACTCATTCCTAATTTTTCCCTGTTTCTAGCGTTTGTTTGAAGTGGATGTTATTTGAAAATTGGTGAAAATGTGCATTTGCACTTCATTTAGCTTGCGAGAACAAAATTGAGTCTTTGGAAAACTGTCATAGTAAATTAAATCTGTGAAATACTATCTCAATCTGCTGAGTTAGTGACTAAAACTACAAGTGCATTTACACTGAAATTGAGCCATTGAAGTATACATTACTTGCTACCATATTCTTCCATACTGTAATTAAATTGCTGCAAATGAATCATCAATGTGTGTCTGGCTTGTTTGAAAATTTATTGCTGCTATAGACTGCTGCCTCTGATGATTGAAATTGAAATCTGTGATTGTTCTATACAGCTGCTAAATTTGGTTCATTGAACCTGTTGCTGGAGTTGGGTTCTATTTTTGTTATCATTCTGATCTTTTGCTTGTTAACATGATATTGAGAATATATATTCACCTGTGCGTACTTGAATTCAACCATCATGGTCCAGTGCATATATATATAAAATGGATGTTTAAAAAAAAAAAAAAAAACCTTTAAGACCGGTTGTAGCTACAACCGGTCTTAAAAGGTTAACATTTAAGACCTGTTGCAACCATAACAGGTCTTAAATGTGACCTTTAAGACCGGTTTTAGGAACAACCGGTATAAAAAATAACAAACTTTTAAGACCTGCGGTAACATTACTTGCTACCATATTCTTCCATACTGTAATTAAATTGCTGCAAATGAATCATCAATGTGTGTCTGACTTGTTTGAAAATTTATTGCTGCTATAGACTGCTGCCTTTGAAAATTGAAATTGAAATATGTGATTGTTCTATACAGTTGCTAAATTTGGTTCATTGAACCTGCTACTGGAGTTGGGTTCTATTTTTGTTATCATTCTGATCTTTTGCTTGTTAACATGATATTGAGAATATATATTCACATGTGCATACTTTAATTCAACCATCATAGTCCAGTGCATATATATATAAAATGGACGTTTTTTTTTTTAAAAAAAAAACCTTTAAGACCGGTTGTAGCTACAACCGGTCTTAAAAGGTTAACATTTAAGACCTGTTGCAGCCACAACAGGTCTTAAAGGTGACCTTTAAGACCGGTTTTAGGAACAACCGGTATAAAAAATAACAAACTTTTAAGACCTGTGGTAACAAGACCTAATATACAACCAATCTAAAAAATCTTTTTTAACCGATCTAAAAAATCAATTTTCTACTAGTGAAATAAACTCTCAAATACGCCAGATTGATATGAAAAAATTATAATTAAAATCAGTTCAATAAGAAAAGGCTTAGCCCCTGACAAAGCCGAATAATAATGCCAAAAAAGAAAAAGCTAGCTAGTCATGAACCTTATAATTAACAAGTACTGAATCAAACTTGAAAATCATGCAGTGTTACCATCCAATTTCTAAAATTGGTATCGCACACTGGGCAAGATAATCCACCTTGACTACACCAAATTAATGAACATGATTAAACACAAATTCTTACATTAATCTCAATCTTATATATAAAGTGTCCCTATAATAGCTCACCATCTGTCCAAACGACATTGGACATTGATTTATGTTAAATAACAGCGGCTCAGATTAATTATTGCTCAAGTTTTTGGGATTGTGCTGGCTAGCTCATGAAGCTTCTTATTATGTGTATGAAGTATGAACTAAAGCTCCATAATGATTCAGCTCAATTACTATATATATATATAAGCCATACATATCTGTCTGCACTTGACAATTAAAGTACTAAGACGAGTGATTTTGGCTCCATGCATTCACCGGTCAATAATTATTAATGCCAGATCTCACAATTATTTAAACTCCCTTGTCTTGATGTTTCATTTATGAATTGATGTGAATTTCCATACATACCCAAAATAAATCCAAGATCGATCTGTTTAGTAGTCCTCAAATCTTAATGATCTAAATGTTTAGGTTAATTATATAAAACTTCCCTAATCTTTGGATTGTGTACAAATAACTCCCTTTTTCGCCAGAATAAATACCTCCCTTAACCTTTAAAATTTTATAAGAATAAACCTTGAAGACCTTTTAAGTCTATGCGGATCCCCTAGCTATTAATTGCATACCATCTTAAACTTTTTTTGTGCATATAAGCATCAAAAGTCTAACTGATATAATATAATGTTGATAATCTTACTAAATTTTAAACTATGTAAGGATATTTAATGTATAAAATTAATCATATGGGAGTTTTTTACATAAATGTAAGAGTTTAGGAAGGTTCATTGTAAAGTTTCGAAGGTTATGGATGTCTTCTGTATATAGTCCAAAAAATTTTGAGGGGTATGTATAGTTTAGTCAAATATTTATATTGATAGTTTCTTCATAAAAAAGTGCAATTAATGCTAAAAAAATATCATATCGCTAGTGTGTGTTTGTGTGTTATTTCAGATAAATTGAATCATATACTCAGATGGTTGGAGAAGAAACACTTGTGGTCCTGAGTCTTACATGATGCCATAAGCAGGATCCATTTATATAAATATACATTCACATAAATAATTAAGTTATATACACAAACAAACATGGATCTTTCATCTCTCTCTCTCTCTCTCTCTCTCAATGAGTAAAAAACCGGACCGGACCGGCCGGTCGGACCGGAAAACCGGTGAACCAGTCTCCCAGCCGGTCTGGTCCGCTGCTGGAGGGAGGGAGGGGTCGAACCGGTGAGGAGCCGGTCGAACCGGTGAGAACCGGGTTGGATCGGCGAAACCGGCGGGCTGAGCGGGTCGGCCGGGCGGGAATTTTTTTTAAAAAAACGGCCAAAACGTCACCGTTTTGGGGCATTCTGGAGAAGGCAAAGCGGGCGACCCGACCCGACGTTTTTGCCCTAATCGAATTGGGTGCGTTCTGGTTCTGCTTCTTCGAATCTTCGTCTCCACCACTGCCAAGCGCGAACCGAGAATGAGAAAGTGAGAATTTGAACGAACTTCCGTTTCGACCTTCGGCTGATCTGAACTCCACTCCACTGCCAGGAGCGAACCGAGAATGAGAAAGTGAGAATCTGAACAAACTTCGACCTTCGACCTTCGTCTCCACTGCCAGGCGCGAACCGAGAATGAGAAAGTGAGAATCTGAACGAACTTCGACCTTCGACCTTCGTCTCCACTGCCAGGCGCGAACCGAACCGAGAATGAGTGCGTGAGCGGCGGATGGCGACCTTCGGCTGATCTGAACAAACTTCGGCGACCTTCGACCTTCGACCTTCGGTATTTTTTTTTTAATTTTGACTTTTGATTCATTTCTTGTTGGCCTTACAAAGGACGTCGCTGTTCTCAGTGTTCTGAATCCGATGAGCTGCGATTTTAGGTTCATTGGATTTCTATTTGTGCTTTGAAGTTGTATAAAAAAATTGTTGTGTAATGTCTCTGTACGTGTGATAAACTGATAATAAATTGCTGTTGTATAAAAAAACATTCAAGAGATATTCTGGGATTTTGTATCTCGCATAATGGCTTATGCTTGGACATTAGTGAATATGCAGTAGAGGTAGAGGTGATGTTGCTGTTTTCAAGAGATATTCTGGGATTTTGATGCTATTGGCTTGTTTGATGAATGATGATTGATATTGTTATGTTTTGATTATATTTTGATGTTAGTTATGGGTTTGCTTTGAAAAACTAACTAGGTATTTTAACTATTTTGATGTTGGTGATGACTTATGACTTATGAATGTTGATTATTTTGTTATTGTCAATTAAATTATAATATTTTAATATGACCGGTTCGACCACCGGTTCGACCACCGGTCCGACCCCGGTTGACCCATTAACCCTTGAACCTGTGCCGTGACCGGTTCATTGACCGGTCCGGTTTTTCGTTCCTTGCTCTCTCTCTCTCTCTCTCTCTCTCTCTCTCTGAAGTCTGAACATATTTTGTGGACTGGACCAAGCACATGGGATATGGGATTTTAAAATGAGTTGTAGCAGATAAATTAAATTCTAGCATTATTATTTATATCATATATATATCCCATGAGGAAATGAGGTGCGTAGCTTCAAGAAATTAAATAAATAATAAAAATATGATTGGGGGGATTACAATCTCTTGTGATCAGCTATGATTAGTGAGCCTTGTCTACTGATCATAGGACACATAAAGAACCAAGAAACTAGGTGCTGCCGTAAGATTTCAAAGTTCAAATCCTAAAGGGGGACATTAATTTTTGTGCTTAACTGTACAATATCCAATATTTAATATTAATCCACTAGGATATTCCTGTAGGATACATGAGACTTCAAAAGGGGACCAAAACTGAAATGGAAACAATATTTTGTAATATTTGTATAGCTTCTTAACTACAAACACAAAGTACATACAGATAGATTATTAGAACATTCACCAGATCTAGCTAGTTAAGCTAGATTCATTGATCTGACATACATTCTGCAGACAACACCACCTAAGGCTAAAACTCAAATAAACCCCTATAATATAAATACATACACATATATATATAGTATGCTTTACTTGGATGAAGACCTCTCTATTCTATAGTGTGCATATATATATGCTTATATACTTTTTTTGTAGTGATGATGATCTATAAGTGTCACGTTTCGTCCATACACGTACAATTTTATAAATGATATGTAATATTATGGTGACAGGTGATGAATAATATACAATAACTTGTCATTCTGGTGGAGTATATGTTTATGTTTTCGGTGCTATACATTTATCCTTCGGCATACACAAGAGTTGAGAATTGATGAGCAGATTTTTTGTAACTAGTTAACATGACATGGTGCGTGTATATATAGCCAATAATTGTGGTCATTATTGTTTGTTTGATACATAGAAATGCGCGCGCGCGCCCCTCGTTAACCCTACTCGCGACTAACACCCCGTTCTCTGCATATATTTATCTCGTCCTATCAGTATAGGAAAAGCTAACTATCCATATGGACGTGTGAACACGGCAATAATGGACTCGCGATTCTACTATGAGGTTGTGAGTCCAGTTCAACACGCCATAGATAGTTCCACTACTACAAATAAATAGATGATTCAACAACACCAATTAATGACTGTTTTAAAAAAAACAATAGTAGAAAATAATGCGATGACACGGCTGTAAATATGGCAGTAGGATTCAACGAATGGTTTTCAAAACTAGTCGTTGTAAATGGGATTCAACGACTGGTTTCAAAAACAGTCGTTGAATCTTTAAGATTCAACAAAAACCAGTCGTATTTAATATTTCAACGACTGTTTCTCAAGAAAAGTCGTTGAAACTCTGCCATAAAATTCCCAAATCAAACCATTCTCGCCTTTGTAAAGCTCACATTGTGTTGTTCCGCGTTTATGAAGAATTCACATTGTGTCATGCCTCTTTGTCCGACCCAAACTTCCCCTATACCTCTCGCTCACACATTACTCTCTGATGACTTCTCCAGCAATTAGCCTTGCTCTCTGCTCTTATCAGTCATCCATTGGTCTGGGTTCTACAGCTGCCTTGTTTTCCCTCTTTGGATCAAGTGTGTTGTGTCCTCTTCTCAGTCGTCCATTCATCTAGGTTCTACAGTTCCCCTCTTTTCCCTCTTTGGTTCAGGTTAGTCAAATTTCATTTATTTTACTTTCCTTTTCCTTCTGCTGCACACAACTTGCATTTATGGTTAGGTTATTACTTGCTTGGTTAGGTATGTAATAGATTTTAGAAAGTTGGTTTTAAATAGATGCTTTTCTTTTAATTCCCCTTTATCACTCCTAACTTGTTGCGATTTAACACACACATAAAATTAAAGAGGGGGAAGTATATATTAGGCTATCAGCATCTTCATTTTTTTTATCATTGCATTTGATCTTTTTTTTAATTCATTGATGTTCATACTTCAAACATGTTTACCACCCTGCATAGCAGTTATGGGACCTTGCTCTCTAATTTGGACTTGATTGGCATGAAAGAGGCAAGCATTGTTTCACTTGCAAGTGTGACTGATCCTCACTCGAGTGCATCAGCATTGTTTCACTTTTGGTTCTTCTTTTGTTCAGCACTTGCATCAGTTATTTGAGGAAGTGAGCTTTCTCACTCGTGAGTGTTGTGGTACTTCACTCAAGTGTAGTTGGTCTCACCCGAGTGCACTCATGCTTTCAGGCTTTAGCTCACTCTCAGATAAACACTCCTGTGCTTTACTCGCAGGACTCGAGTGAGCTTATAGCTCTCGCTTGAGTGTTGAGTCAGTGCTCGAGTGCAACATTCATTTTCTGTCTTTGACTTGTCTTTCTGTCAAGCACTCCCAAGAGTGTGCCTTCATGCTTAAGTGTAAACCTGGTCATCACTCGAGTGCACTGCCTGTCACTCGAGTGTTGCTAAAATATTCTACTATCCAACAGCTACTGTAAGACACTTTTAGAGCAACACTTCCTAGACTCGAGTGCAAAACTGATTCTCACTCGAGTGAGGCTGCTTCACTCGAGTGCGTCAGTCAAATTCTCAGCAACTTTCTCTTAACTTTGTGAAATGCATTTGATAACAATTTTAGATCAATGTTTACACTTTCAATACATGATTTAATTATCAAAACACATAGTCACTTTTGTTATCATCAAAACTTAGATTCTAACATGGGGTAGAGAAAGAAACTTATTTTTGTTCAATTTTAATGACTATTTTTATATATAACCGATGTTGAAATCCTCTCTGGTATGTCAAAGTTCTATTCTTGTTAATTGGGTTGTTGTTTGAAGTTTTGGATGTCTTAATTTTAAGAGGAAATGCTGCTGAAATTTTAAAAAATGAGTAAGCCATGCCCTTCCTTGACCCATATTCATATTATAATGACAACTGGTCTAAAATTGAGCATTGTTGAAAATGGAATAGGCTAGGCGTAGTAAAATGGATCACCGTTGGATGAATGCTTTGAGAACAAATGAAGAATATGAGAAAGGGGTGGAAGAATTTATTGAATTTGCTAAAATGAATGCGTCTAGTAAAAATGGGAAGTATTTTTGCCCATATATGAAGTGTTTAAATGAGAGTCGATGGGATATTGATGATATAAGAGATCACTTACTTTGTGATGAAATAAATCTTCAGCACACAAGGTGGATATGGCATAGTGAGGAAGTAACTGCTTGTGCGTCCCACAAGAAGGAAGTATTGGATGTTAGAGATGACGATATAATGGAGAAAATGATTCATGATGTTGAGATAGAATGTTTTGCACAATCGCCTGTATATGATAGCGTGCGGAGTGATGCAAAGACTCCTTTGTACCCTGGGTTTACTAAGTATACATGCTTATTAGATATTTTGCACTTGGTTAATTTAAAGGCAACATGTGGGTGGATCGATAGTAGTTTCACATTGTTACTTGAATTGTTCTGTGATATATTTTCAGAGGATAATGTACTTCCAAATCGTATGTATAAGGCCAAGAAAATCTTGTCTACGATGGGTATAGAGTATAAAAAGATACATGCTTGCCCTAATGACTTCATATTGTTTATAAAGGAGTATGAAGGATTAAGTGAGTGTTAGAAATGTAAAACTTTCATATACAAAGTGAAGAAAGGTGCCGGCTAATGTAATAAGACAAGTAAAAGGTAACCTTTAAAGATTTTGTGGTATCTTCTAATCATTCCGCAGTTTAAACAAATGTTTGCTAATGTAAAAGAAGCGAAGAAGTTGAGATAGCATTGTGATGACTGAATATGTTATGGAAAATACTTTCGGCACCCAGCTGACTCTCCATAATGGAAGAAAATAGATGAAATGTATCCCTGATTTGGCAGCGAACCAAGAAACCTTCGGCTTGGGCTTTATACAGACGGTATCAATCCTTATGGTCTTTTAGTGGTACACATAGTGCATGGCCGGTTCTGCTGTTGATTTACAAATTACCTCCCTAGCTGTGTATGAAACGCAAGTATATGATGCTTTCTATGATGATTTTAGGACCAAAACAGCCAAGGAACGATATCGATATCTACTTGGTACCTTTGATAGGGGACTTAAAGAAGTTGTCAAAGAATGGCGTAGATGTGTTTGATGCATATAACCAATAGTCCTTTAAGCTATATACAATGATTTTCACCACGATTAACGACTTCCCTGCATACAGGAATTTGTCAGGTTATAATGTGAAGGGTTATAAAGCATGTCTGATATGTGAAGCAAGCACACACTTCCATCAACTTAAGCACAGTAGGAAAAATCCTTATCGACCTGAAACCTCAATTATGGAAAGATATGTCATTGAAGAGACTATGAACTTTTGCAAAGAATATCTATCAAGGTCGAAGGCCCAATTTGGTCATGAAAATGGTATAAGTAAGGGAACACGAGAGCTCAAAGTGAAGAGTTTGTGTCGTGAAGAGGTGTTACGAGCACACTTGTATATCTTAAATAATATGGAATAAGTTCAATCATACTTAGACAAACACAGAAAGAGTTTGAAGGAGATATATCCAAGAAAAAATGACATGCAGATAGCTAATGAGCAAAATAAGACTTTCATAGAGTGGTTCAAGGAAATGATATCGCACAAGACCAGTATGTCTGAGACAATTAAATGGTTAGCTTGGGGGCCTTCTTTTGAGGTCATAACTTGGAGTGGTTTCGATGTAAACGAGTAGTCTTTCTACACAAAAGCCCAGGATAATATAAGTACTGTGCAAAATAGTGGGGTGATGATGGTAGTCGAAGCAATACACTTTTCTAATTTGAAAGACAAGAACCCCATATTGGCGTCTATGATCTATTATGGAGTTATTGAAGACATATGGGGGATAAGCTACACTAAGTTGAAAGTCCCTATATTCAAATGGAAGTGGGTTAACAATTATATTATACAATAATATTATTGAAATAGATCAATTTGGATTTACCTCAGTTGATCTTGATAGAGTTGGTTATAAAGATAAGACATTCATTCTAGCAAGTTAGGTAAAACAAGTGTTTTATATCATTGATCCAGCAAATGAAAAATTGTCTATTATACTCTAAAGTAAAAAAAAACATAAGAATGGTGATCCAAGTTTGAATCTTGACGACACACCTTCTTTTACTACAAATCCACCTATACCAACTGAAGTGGAATTCATAGATGATGGTGAATATGTAGCTAGAATTGATCATTGTGAAGGAATTTGGGAAAACACATAAAGTAAGATTTTACATTTCTTAAAGTATTTATTTAATTGCAATTTACTTATCATATCTCACCTTCATTTCTTAGCAGGAACATGACAAGTACAGATTCGGGGTGACTCATATGGCTCACCTATTAAGAAAAAGGTTAGAGGAAGCACGAATCTACGCTCGTTGGTCAAACATCATAAGGAAGAGAAGGAGAGGGTTCACGTGGAATTTGATGCTAATTTGAATCCAATCGACCAAGAGGGAAGTTTCAAAGGACACGAAGGCTATGATTTGGGAACAACTTTTGGTATATAAAGTTCTATTTTCATCTCTGTCTTTATTGTTATTTGTTCATATATAAATAATATATATTTTTCTTTATAGCAAACCTATGATGTCCCCAACACAAGGCAGATGTACAAGCATTGGATGGGGGAAGTTCATCAGCGATGGAAAGATTTCAAGTTCACTCTCACAACCAAGTACATTTGAGGGTCAAAAAACAATAAGGATCCTTATAAAGAGCATTCGTTTCTTTCTCCAAATAATTGGAGGTTATTTATGGCATTGCGCCAGGATCTCAAATTTTTGGTATATATATTTTGTTCATCTTAGTATGGAACCAATGTTTTTGGAACCGGTCTGGACTGTCAACCGGAGAAAGGAATGGCTTACCTCATATAGTAAGACTGTTTGAGTAGTTAGACCCCAGGTTGTGAAACCCGAACCGGACCGGCCGGTCCGGCCCGGTAACCGGCGAACCGGCCAGTAAACCGGTCCTGTTCCCGGTCCGGTCCGGGTTGGTGTTTTTAATAAAAAAAAAATTTCCTTTAGAATTTTATACTATAAGTCTAAAATTTTTAATTTTTCACCGGTTTGGTCCCGGTTTGACCCACTGACCCTTAACCCAGTACCCCGACCGGTTCAATGACCGGTCCGAGTTTTAATACCTTGGTTAGACCAGATTGGGCCGCAAGAAACCACCTTTTGAGCCGTTAGCCGGAATCTAGCCTGGAACCGGAATAGATTATTAAGAACCAGACGGCTCTTAAAAATGAGGCAGACGAAGATCAGAAAAAATGAAAGACGAGCAGAGTGAGAAAGAAGATTGGGATTGAAGACGAAGAGCAAAAGAGCGAACATGATTATTGAAGAAAAGGAGGTAAAAATCTTATTTATGACACAAGATCGATTTTTTCTTGAAATGAAACAAGAAATATGATCTTCCTCAAATTATTCTCCAACCTTCATGCTCATCTTTCATTGTCGAAACGTCTGGAAAAAAAAAAAGAAGTGAGGAAGAAAAGAAGGATGAAGAGGCAATTGTTGGAAAGAGGAACAAAACCTGTATTGTCCTCCTTAGTCGTGCCTTGTGAGTGGTGAAATGTCTGCAACAACCCATTCAAATAATCAATTTGTTTTTGTTAAATATTTCTCTTGAAAAATTTTATTATTTATTGTTCATAAAAATCCTATTATTATATCAACAAAAAAATCTCTTCATTTTTAACCCACACCACTCACTTTTACTTCTTGAAATATGTAAAGATAACAAGACTTTAATATTTTTTTAATCAAATCATCTACACATGTTTTCCGTTTTAATTTCTTATTTTTAGTATTATTATATTTACATATCTGGAAAAACAATTTATTTAAATAATTTTTTATGAAATAAATTTTGACAAAATTTCTAATAACTGATATAAAGTAAAATATATATATTCAAACCATTTAATTTTCTTATTTTTTTTGAGGATTTAATATTTTATTTCTTACACGTTTTTCTTTAATTATATAATATTATTTTTATTTAATTATTACATCACCGGCTCGATTGAACGATTTGACCGATCCAACCGTTTGAACTATGACCCGCTGACCTCTCCAGCTCAATGTTCAGTCTGGCTTTTAAAATATTGTGTGGAACATTTTACTTGAACTTACTCGACCTCACTAACTCAGTTTTGTTTATTCTCTGTTTATATTGGAATTTAGTCAATCAAACAAAAAGAGGTAAGCTAAAATCAATTATCCACATTACATATTGCGTGGGGGTTATCAGAAGATGGAAAAGAAGATGATGCAGGATGAATTGAAACAATTGGAGGAAGCAGCCCAAGCATACCTAGCATTGTTGTGCAGGCGCCACCTCCTCCCCCACGTCATAAAAAATGGAAAGTAGGGAGGATAAAGGGAGAAAAATATATAAATCAAGTCGTTGCTGATGTTGCTAAAATGATTATGAGTATTTAATAACAAGTATATTTAAGTGTGTTTCATTTTCCTTAGAAGATTACATGTAATTACTTTTTACTTATCCATTGTATGCTGTAGGATGAACTTGAAGAGCAAGCAGCCAGGGTTCCTTCACTCAAACTGGAAGAATGGACATCTTAGCAACGACACTTAGAAAGCTAGATCACACTGATCAAGTTCGAGGCGAGCCAAGTAGAGTTGGTATCTCAAGATACTTTGGACGAGGTTCACAATCTTATGGACAAAGTGAACTGAGTAGGGAGTTTGTGGCTAGGGTTTGAGAAGAAGTCTAAGCAGAGGTAGAGGTGTAAATGCGTCAATCACTTCGAGATGAGCTTAAAGAAGAGTTGTTGCGTAAGGTATGTGGTGAGATGAATTTAATGGTGTTGTCTCACATTCAAATTGAGATCTATAACGAGGAGCCTAGATCTCAAGTTTATAAATAATTTCATTTAATATAACATTGAGTTTTTCCTGAAGTTATTTTAATTAATTCTTTCATTTCTCTTACTCAGGAATCTCCGTCATTTCCCAGCACTAAAGGCAATTACAATCCGCCAGAGATTGGACATGGTGACCCTGGTCCTTCACTAGTGCCTGAAGAACCTTACACTCTGTATTTGGATGTCCCATACCTGCATGTTGCTATCGATGCTGTTGTATACACGCATACCACCACCCACCATAATAACCAAATCCGGGACGATCAACGTAAAGTCAATATCACAAGTGTTCGACAGGGAGAGGAAGGTGTAGATGTCCCATTCCCTGATGGAGAAGTTGATAGACTAGGTTAAGCAACAGGATTCTTCATCTTGTGGCCTCAACATCTTGTTCAGACTGTGACAACCCCTCCAATGGTAGGAAACACCTAACTATTATTTGATCATTGACATCCTATTTATAATCTTTATTTTGCGTGTTACTAGGATGAAGAAGAAGCGACAAAATTTCCCTTATTAGCACAACTGCAAAATATTCATAAAAAATTAATAAGGTCGACTTATAGATGCCTTATAGGATTGTGGGTCGTGTAATCTCATATAATTTTAGAATTGATAACAAAGATATTAGATAGTCCTATCTTTGCAGGAGATAGACATAGGACGGGTCACATTTGCAATCATGTGAGTTTATTTTTAATTCTTAACTTTAATTAATGCACTGATATTTAGGAGTTTTAGGTTTCTATATTTACTAAGTCATTTCTCATTTCATTTCTATGGTAGATGCTTCCACAAAATGTGTGTCAAAAGCAAGGTATTAAAACCCGGACCGGGTATTGAACCGGTCGGAGTACTGGGTTAAGGGTCAGTGGGTCAGACCGGGGCCAAACAGGAGCTAAACCGGGACCAAACCAGTGAGAAATTGAATATAAATATAAGATATATTTGGGGAGTTGATTTTGATTTTAAATATAAGATATAGTTATTATATTTTTCAATAATTTTCTAACGTAGCCCTAGCAATGCCCCATTAACCATAATCAATTAAGGAGGAGAGGGAATGAAGGAATTAAGGTAGATGACTTTGGTGTTTTAGAAAATATAAACCATATTAACTAACTTAACAAATTTGCTTAATCTAATTAAATTAGTTAAATATGTCATCTATTAATAACAATGTAGTATTATTTTAATAAATAGGTCTGATGTCTCAATGTTCTTTAGACCTTTTTTTGTTTTGGTAATTCTTTAGACCTTCTTAAGAATGCATGAATTGCAATAGCAAAGGGCCGAAAGCTTAACAATAACATTTCACATCCGTCGGGTAAGAGTTGGTGCTTTTGGGCCGAAGAAAGTGCCAAGAGTTAACAACTACTTGGTGTCATTTTATTAGGCCCATGTTATTCAATCGATCCCTTTGGGCTTTTTCTTTGCTTGACCGGGCATTCTGGGTCTGGCTTATGACTGTTACATAAAGTTCAATGGGCCAACATACTATGGTCCTTAATATAAGATATATTTATCTAATTTAATTAGATTAGAGAAATTAATTTTATTAGTTAAGATGACATGTATTTTCTAAAACACTCTAACCAGTAACCATCTTCCTTAATTCCTTCATTTATCCTCCTCTTTAATTATTATTGAGGAAGCATCAATAGGAGTAAATTAGGAAAACATTAATAAATTTGAAAATTATGTCTTATATTTTGGACTAATATTAATTCCTCAAATATGTCTTATATTAATGACTGGAGGAGTACCATACTAGAGAAGCTTTGTCCTATAAATTGTTTCACTTTTATAATTTTTGCCGCCTAACAAACCATTTTGATGCATAAATCATCATATCATATGAGTATAGTCCAAGGAATTTGTTTCATCTTGACTTGATAATCAATCATGTTTTGGTTCATATATTTTACGTAATAAGGAATTCAAATACTGCATTTTCACATGGCTTCATGTTTAATACAAATGTCGTCTTCAATCATGGGAAATTGGTTAACAGCCTGAAAAAAACAATCTTATCATGTTTGATTTCTAAGTGAACAAAACAAATAGAGATGTTTGAATATATGTTTGAACAAAACAAATTGATAATCAATCATGTTTGATTGAAAATACTATTTTTTTCCTACCTTAGTATAGAACATATTTTAACTAATTTCTTTAATCTAATCAAATTAGATAAATATATTATATATTAAGGATCAGATGAAGTAGTTTAATTCATATTCACCCCTCATTAAAATTAAGCTTGAAACTTAGTGTACAAGCTTGACCAATCTGTGTGCGTGTATCTTTGAATAAGTGTAAATGTTGACTTCTAGATAACATTGAATGCAAGAAATGTGGAAAGTTCATGCACTAGAAAGCTATTGTGGTGGCAAAGGCTATTGGCTTAAATCAATAAGGACAACCTAGTGTATAAGGCTTCGGCTATGTGAATTCTGAGGAGATATAAATGTATATAGCTTTATCTTTATTAATAGAAATGCTATTTTTAAAATTTAAACCAATGACCTCCATATCACATGGTATAAACCTTAATGTTATTCTTTGTTTACATCAACAAAGATATCATAGAAATTATGCTAAGACTTAGTACTCGTTTGAGATAATTTATTTTTTATTTATAAGTGTTTATAAATTGTGACTTACGGTATACGAGGTAAGTTCATGAGAAAAGTTTTATCTCGACTTACGTAATAAGCACTTATATCCTAAAAAACGCTATCCCAAACATAACTTTACTCGGCAGTAGGATATTTGAAAGGAGACGTTGTTTTTCTTAGCACTCAAAAAAGGATCCCAAACAACACAAAGAGATGAAGAATTCACTCAACATTATTTAAAGAGATATACAGTGCATGTAGATTATTAGTCTTTCACAAAGATGGAATATTAAGCGGACTAGCTGGTGAAGCTACTTTGTAAGGGGTTAGTTTGAGACAACAATGGAATAGGATAATTGGATTCGAATTAAAAAATGATTCCACATTCCCAATTCCTTAGCTGACTTGATGGAATTTTTGCATGTATTTTAAACATATATACTATCATAAAGAAAGGTTACAACAAGATCATGCTCTATTGTAATTCAATGGAAGTTCTAAATCACATGTCTTAGGCAACGAGAGAGAGGGGCCTTTGCACTTCCCTTATTAGCCACTTCCCTCTAATTCTTTATTTTCACTGTTAGATTAACTCTAAACTATTGAAATTTAATATCCTATAAAAAGTAAAAAAAAAAAAAGATATTACAATTAAATATTGTTGTAAAACTAATTAAGATGGATGTCCATGAGCTCCCAACTCTTGACCTTTCATTTTCTACATCCCATAACCTCTCCAATGAATGATCTTTAGGAGTTTTCATGCCCATAACTCAAAGGTTACAATGTGTGCACTCATGAGGATTAAAGTTTGCCATTTACTTTGTGTAACTCTTAGTTGTGGTTGAGTGCCTATAAATAGAGCATTATGTACTACACTTTGTTTGCATCCAAATGAATAAGAATCACTCCCTCCTTGCTCTCTATTTCTCTCTTGTATTTCTTCATTCCCTTCATCTCAATCTCTTATACTTTCTTGATTTTATAACACGTTATCAGTACGAACTCGCTCAGAAGGCCTATGGTCTAGTTTTCTATCTCTTCTACTCTCTAACTTTCTCATTTCCATACTATGTTGTATTTTATTTATTCTTTATGTTATTTTATCTTTCTAGTTTACATTATCAATCTATTGTTCTATATTATTTTTATTATTTTACTTTTACGCTATCTATTTTTATCCATCATATTGTTATCTTTTACATATATCTGGGATAATCTAAGCCATTGCATGGAATTAAATAAACTCTTTTACCGATTGTTTTATACATCGAGTTCCATAGCTAAGATTTGATATTATATTATCCTCCACAAGTTTTCTTTCTTTTAACTTTTATTTGTCGTTTTCCATTAATCTCTTATTATGAAAAATTTATATTTATTTGTTTTATATTCTAGTATTCTTTACATTTTATGTTATTATATTATGTTATTTCATTTTATTTACACTTATTTAACATTTCTTTATTTTATTTACATTTTATGTTATATATTATTGTTTGTTTCTTT
This sequence comes from Inga laurina, assembly GCA_963855925.1. Taxonomy (NCBI): domain Eukaryota; kingdom Viridiplantae; phylum Streptophyta; class Magnoliopsida; order Fabales; family Fabaceae; genus Inga; species Inga laurina. The sequence continues at coordinate 36,501,331 of OY979713.1, forward strand.
ATTTTATGTCATTTATTTCATCTTGTTTTATTTTTATTTTATTTACATTTCATTTATTTATATTAATACATTATTGTTATATCATTATGTCAATCTTTTATTTTCATTTGTTTATTATATTACATTAATATATAATAGTATTATATATGAGCATGTAATGTGGTCTATATGATCATGGGCTTATCTATTATTTATTTTTGATTATGAATTTGAATTTATTTAATTTATTTTCTAGTATTTTGATTTTATCGAGAGGCCAAAAGCCATAATATTCTTAATTTCGTGATTAGATAACCAGAAGTCACATCACTTTTGTACTAGCTCTTATGAGAAAGAATGCTATTAGTTTCATTAAATTGCAAGACTGACAAGAAAAATTTTGGCACTTTGATGATTTAATTGTTACAAATATCAAAGCCCTGAAGGCTAAAGGTTCAAATATCAAACTCAACAAAAAAAAAAAAAAAAGCTTTGCAAGATTTTTGTTGTGGTCCTGAAGACCAATATTTGGAGAAATTGATGATGCTATTGAAAGTAAAGAAAATATGTAAGAGTGAAAATAAACATGTTCACATTGCATTTGTAGAATTAATAGTTGAAAGCTGAGAATACTTTGTCTTAGCTATTGAACTACAATCGTGGAAATAATAACATTTCTAAGGTGATCAAAATTATGAGCAAATATCATACTATAACTAGAAGTCATATGGATAGAAAAATGGTATAATATGACCAAAAGTCATATAGACTAATATGTACTAATTTATTGAAAATAAAGATCAAAATGGCTGTGAAGCCAAAAAGACCATGAAATATTGTGAAAATATCAAAAATAGTTATAATGCTTAAAGCAATAAGTTACGGAGAAAGATGATCAACTTGTATAGCCAAAAGAAATAATTGTAAGCCCTGAAGGCTATATGATAATTGTAAGCCCTGAAAGCTATATGATTTTGATTCTTTATGTTTAAATTTAAATTGATTGTGATTAATTTGTGAGAGAGAAATTATTATTTAACATTGTGATATCAACATGAGTGATATATGAAATCAAATAGATAAAAAGGTAATGATTGGTCATTTTAAAATTTCAGTATAGTGCCAATTTATTTACAAATTTAAACATTATTGGTAATTATTGATATATTTTGATTTCATGGCCTTTTAGGATTCTAACTACCTCATAGTTAATCCTTATAACTCCCATATCAAATGATTTTCAGTATTTATTTATATAACCTTCAATTATAAAGTTAAGTTGTTTAATTACCTTCTTTATGTATAATTGTACAATTTATTTGTAATTTTAAGTATATTGTGTATGTGAATACTATTCATACATCAATGAAGTTTACCACCTCTATTTTCTTCTTGGGACTTGTATTTCTCTGTTGCACCAAAGATTTCCCAACAAACATTCAACTCATATATCTCAACATCAAGATACTTTCTTTCATTATTAATTATATTTTTCATTTTAGCTTTGTCTTTCATATCTTTTCTCCTCTTGAGCACTATTATGTTGCCTTATATATATATATACAATTTTTCTTAGTTCCAAACTTTCATTATTGAAAGGCATATAGATACTTAATTTTCAATTTGTATTTTATTTTAGTATTGGTAATTTATTGCCTCCTCTCCCAATTCATTGTATTGAAATTTCTTCTACCCCTTAACATTCTTATATGATATGTGCAAGTGTCATACATTAATTATGATATAATATGATATATATTGGAATCAAATTGGTTATAATATGATATATAATGGAATCAAATTGATTTTAAGTGACATTTGTGAAAAAAAAAATCCTATATCATATTTGAATTAAGAGAATGAGAAAATTCATTATGAATAATTTATGATTTATTAGACAAAATCATTTTCGTAATGTGCATAAACTATATATATAGTGCAAGTCAAATTTATGGATGATCAAACAGTAAGAAATATTTGAAAGAAGACGATGTATTATAAAACATTTATCTTTACATTATTTTAGCCCCTAAACATTAGAATTCATTGCAATAAGATCTTTATATATTTTGATTATGAATCTCCTCATATTTTTCTTTATGTAGTGGTAAATTCTAAACATTTCATATTTTGAATATGCATCAAAAGAGGCAAATTGAAGCATATTATTATTATTATTATTATTATTATTATTAATGAGTAATAAAATTATATAAATATGTGATAATATATATTAGTTCCTGAAGAACATAAATGTAACAAAGTTGATATAGTTCCTGAAGAACTAATATAGTTTTTCTTAAATTCTATGGGTAGAAGAAGAATTGATTAAGGGAAGTTATAACCCATAGATTTACATGAGAGTTTTACTCTATTATAGGGTTTAAATGATAGTCCAATTGATTGAAATCCATGATTAGTTGTGAGTCATGAAGTACTTGAGTTTTGAAATGAAAGATATATTATTAGCTTGTTATATACAAATTTGTCTTTGAAATAGAGAAATAAAAAAAGTATATTTATATGACTCACGCTTGAGGGGAAGATTGTTATAATATAAGTGAGTTAATATTGAAGAGTTAATATAAGTGTGATTGAAAAGTTTTACTCATATACTTCCTCACAAAACCTATTGATCTCCGAAAAATGGATGCCACATTGACATTTTATATCAATACTTATAGAAATTGAAAAGTTTTGTTGTTGGTTAAGCAACATGTCATAGTAAACCAGCAGTTTACTGATCCAAACAAATATATTGTTGGCATGACTTGTTTGATTTATTCGAGTCATATATAAAAGATTACGTGTGATATTCATTGAAGAACTAGAAGATTTTTTATAAATAGCCAACATACTATATAATTCAAGAGTTATCATGTGCTGCTTGTTCTCAAAGAAATTTGATTATGAGAGTATCACAAGTTATGATTTGGAATGGATCTCTATATTTCTGGAAATATATCAAGCTAATATATGGGCCCATTCAAATAACATATAAACCATACAAATATTCAATGAATTTGATAGATGCATCTATAAGGTGGTTACATATAATATTAATATTAGTTTGTAATATGAAGTTTGCAATAATATTTGAATAAATTATTATGTTACGCCCAATTTTCAGATTATACGATTCATTCATTGAAGTCTCCATAAATAGCTAGACTAATACTTATGAGAACAAAAATTTATGTTTCAGTGTTGGCATATTTGATCTTACATATTGCAGCACTTATACTAGCCAACCAAATTCTCCCGATAAAATTGGCTTTTAGTCAGGAGCTAGGTATATTCCATCTTAAAAGTTTGAATGTGCATTCCTATTAATTCACCACAATGCACATAGATGGATATTTAAAGGAAGTTAAGATAAATGTTGGGTAAGAACCTCCTTATTCTTGTTTGTCTCTAAATGAAACAAATGGATGTTTCTAATGGAAACAAATGGATTTAGGAGACTTATACTGCATGATTAGTCGATTGTCATTTGACAAAGTTTTCCTAACATGAGGGGTAGAAATTAAATAGCTGGAAAAGAAAAGAAAAAGAATACATTATTACTATTAAATATAGATCCTCGAATATAACAATATGAACCAGAAGTTCATTTGATTTGCATTCATGAAATATTATATAAAATCTGCCAGATGCAATTACTGACCTAAATGGGAATTACTAAATCTCATATTCCAGCTATAAGTTGTCTAATCAGCATAAATGAAAGTGAGACATGCCTGAATTATGAGAGAATAATTAGTTCCAAAAGAAAAAAGAAAGAAGCAAATAATCAAGATAATCATATTAAGGAGGCAGACACTCTAGAAGAGATCAATATATAACTACTAGCAAAACCCTCAAAAAAGATTCAGGTACCTGAAAGTAATAAAGAGATCTCAATGAATTATGTCACAACAAGAAAAATGGAACTGAAAAGATAAAGTTGCGACAACAGTTTTAGTAATAATATCACGTGATCAAATGAGGATCTTATACATAAATATATCTGTAGAAAAAAAAAGGTGGTTGGCCAACTGAAGAAGGGGACAAGATGCAATGAAAAATGTTCTTTCAGCGTGTGAAATTTATGGACCTGTAGTCCAAATATGTACCTGTAATTCAAAACATCTAAAACATTAAGTTATTTGTGATATATGAATATTCATGTGAAAATAAAGATTTTCACAATGTTTATGATGAGGTACAACATTTGGTAGTGGATACAATAATTGTTAAGTTATTTGTGATATATGAATATTCATGTGAAAATAAAGATTTTCACAAGGTTTAATGGTGATTATGATGAGGTACAACATTTGGTAGTGGATATAATAATTGTTGCATATATTATTAGTCTGCCAATATATGCAAACAAAATAATGCTTTTATTAGATATCATTATATATAGCATATGCTTATGGATAGTGAATATTATATGAGAGTCTTTGAAGGATCTAAAATGCCAGAAGCATATACAAGAAAATCATTTTATATATAAAATGTTGTGCGAGTTTGAAAATAATTCAAGCATATATAATTGATTGAAAAATATATTGAAAAATGAGTAATTTTACATTTTACTTGACTTATAGATCAAGTTATCAAATGCATCAATGATTTCAAAATCACATATTTTTACCGTGGTGAATTTTCTTGTAAAGATACATTGAATTTAATGGTCCAGAAGTACCTTATACTTTATGAGAATATTTTTGTATTATGCTAATATTGTATCTATTATGATTTTATTGATAAAAATCAGTTCTTGTAAGTGCACAGTGGATAACAAAAATAAGATTTGGTGTGATAGTCCTATTAACATATTATATAATATTATTTTGTTCAAAACAAACTGAATATGTGGATGCAAGATATATTTTGATGATTTTCAGAAAAATTTTTCTTTATTGTTTTCACGATGAATAAGATAAAGGCATAATATACTGATATTTTAGCATATCCAGAAGATATGTAAGAGGAATACATTTAGCAGAATATTTGGTGACAATGTATCATTCATAGTTTGGTGGCTAAAAGAATGATATGCTCAACAATACATTAGAAGTGATGTTCTTATCAGGGAAGTAAAACTGATGTTATTATCAGGGGGTAAAGACGATATTATCATCGTGTGAAATAGAGACCATGATGTACTCTTTTCCTTAACCAAGGTTTTGTCGCACGGGGTTTTCTTGATAAGGTTTTTAATGAGGCAGTTTCGATTTGTATTGTGTACTCTTTTTCCTTCACTGGGTTTTTGTCCCATTGGGTTTTTCCTAGTAAGGTTTTAATGAGACACAATAATTTTTTTTTTATGGACATCCAAGGGGGAGTGTTGTAAAACTAATTAAGATGGATGTCCATGAGCTCCCAACTCTTGACCTTTCATTTTCTACATCCCATAACCTCTCCAATGAATGATCTTTAGGAGTTTTCATGCCCATAACTCAAAGGTTACAATGTGTGCACTCATGAGAATTAAAATTTGCCATTTACTTTATATAACTCTTAGTTGTGGTTGAGGGCCTATAAATAGAGCATTATGTACTACACTTTGTTTGCATCCAAATGAATAAGAATCACTTCCTCCTTACTCTCTATTTCTCTCTTGTATTTCTTCATTCTCTTCATCTCAATCTCTTATACTTTCTTGATTTTATAACAAATATAAAGATATAAACTATTTAGATAAAATTTTAATGAGTTAAGTTTATTTATATACATTTTATGATATTTGATATTCTAATAATATTTTTTTATGAGATAATATTAAACCTCAACATTCTGAAGCTGATCTAATAGTAAAAATAAAAAAAAAGTGGAGGAATAAAAAAAAGTGGAGAGGTTCTTGTTACCTTAGGTAACAATATTGTTGTTAAATTCGTGAGTTAACTTTCTGAGTTTACCACTTTTATATATCTAGCTTACAAAATTGAGTCGAGTCGCTGGTAAACTTATATCAATCGTAAACTCATTAAACTCACGAGTTTATACATCGAGTTTACTATTTCTACGTTTCTAGTTTACAAAACCGTGTTAACTCACTTTTAAGCTCGTGTCAATTTTTTTTATTTTATCATGCTCAGCAGCTTTATATTTGAATTTTTTTAAAAAATTTTTTTGTTAAATATGATAAATTATGAATGTTTATGGATTTAATTTCAATTATTTGGATTTAAAATATATGTAAATTAAATTGTTGTTGTTTTTTATATTTTAATTATTTAATTATACACTATTAACACCTATTTAATGATAAAAATAAACTTTTACAAATTTATTATTCCAATCCATGATACAAGTTTACGTTAGTTTTACGAGTTTAATTAAACTCGTGAGTTTGGCAGCATTAGGTAATGAGATTGGCTATAGTCATTTGCTCTTATTATTCTCTTTCCATCCTCTTTCTTTCACTACTCATTTCAGCTTTTAGTCTTTAGATTAAAATCTAAACGGCTTAGATTTAATGTTTATAAAAATATTTAAAAAATATCAAATTATTAAAAAATAATTAAATAAATTAAAAAAATGATAAATTTTAGTTATGATAATATAAACTTGTGCAGGCAAAAAAAAAAAGATAATATAAACTTGTAATAAAAAATATTTAAAAATAATATTTTTATAAAAAATTAAATCTGAACTGCTCATATTTCAATCTAAACACTGAGATAAGTAGTGAAGGGGAATAGGATGAGAAGAGAACAACAGGGATAGAGAACCGCAGCTAATCCCTTAGGGTGTGTTTGGTTTGAGGGGAGGGGAGGGAGGGGAAAAGGGAGTAAATTATAATTTTAGAATGCAGAAATCTAAAATTTACCCTCTCATTCTTTTAAATTTTGGATTCCCCGTTCAAAACTTACTCTCTCATTCCTTTTAAATTTTGGATACACACCCAAAATTTAAATACCTTCAACCCAAAAAAATAATTTAATCTCTCCTCCCCTCCCTTCCTATCCTCCCCTCCCCTCAAACGAAACACACCCTTGGATAACAACCTCTAAGGAGCATCATCACACAAGATTGGTTAACCCAATAAAGGAAAGAAAGAAAGAATATTGCCTTCAATTTCATTTTCCCACCTCCCAGCTGCCTCATTTACTCACAAGTCGTTTCTATTGTGATATTGTCAAATCTTTCTTATTAATTGTACAATTTAATTTGGGAGAATTGTAAAAAATATATATTACTGGTAAATTAATTGTTAAATGAGACTTGGGAAAATCGTCTGCATATGGGGAGAGGACATTGTGCACATGAGGGAAAATCTTCTGCACATAGAAGAAAATATTTTGCACACGCATAAGAAAAAATAGTACACACAGAGAATATCATCTATACACAGGAGAAAATATTCTGAACACTTAAAAGATCATTTACACACTGATATCTTATTTAACAATTAAGTTTCTGCTGAAATATTTTTTCACAATTCTCCCATTTAATTTCTTATCTAACTCATTAAAATTATGAGAGGTGAACAGAGGATTACATGATATAAATATTAGAGATTGAGAATAGAGTGATTGACTGGGTTCCTGATTTTGGTCCATGAACTCCGCCGGGAATTAGGGCCCCGCCGATTCTGGCAGCAATGAAGGCCACACCATCATCTTTATTCATTCCTCCCCAAAAGTACACCAACTAATTAACTTCCCTTACCTTCCACTCTTCCATGCACGCTAATCACTCTTTAAATTACTTTTTCCTTTTTCTTTTTCTATTTTTAACATTACCTGATATGCGATATGCATTTCACTTTTAGAATTACTTTATATTAGCATTCGTCACCTCTATATATGCACGAAACTTATTCTTTTTTATTTATTTGATTAAGGATATAATTTCTTTTAAAATTTGGAGCGTAAAAGGTTTTATTTTCTTCTAACAAGTATATTTTTTGGGATTTAAACATGTACTCTTTTCTTTATAAAGATAAAGCTACTTACCTTCTCAATCAATGGCTGCTTGATGCATAGAATTTATTCTACCAATAATAATTGAGTTGAGTATAAGGGATTTAATTTTCCTTAAATAAGATTGAGAGATTTCAAATCTTGTAGATGAAAAAAGAAAAACACTTTGAAAAAATTACCTCTTGTCGGACTTGACAACAATACTTCAATATAACTCAACAGTAATGAATATTATATAATTATATTATTAAAAAATTTCAAAGTTGTGATTTTTTTCCCTTGTACATCTTATTGTTGGCTGCCAACTTTTTAAGGCATCCGATGAATTGGAATTGGTCACAAAATATATGTCCTCTCCCTTAGAGGAAGCGATGGCTTCCTTTAACTCAACCATTTGTCATTTTTTTTAAAAAATTAATATAAATGCCTTAATATATTTCAGGTGGTTAGTTAGTAATAGTTTGTAACGATATGATTGACTTAATTTAAGGATTAAAAAGGAATTTAATAATATCTATTCCATATGGTGTGATGAACATGAACGTAACCGATGACTTTGAGAAAGTATATACCAAGCATGGACAAAAAGAGAATATTTGCCGTTTTGCCACATTAAGCACGCAATAATCGGCCAACGAACCTGCCCCCAATTATTGTTTAGCTTGCTCTCACACATGAACAATATAATAATACACTTAATATATATTAATTCTTTCATTTTGTTAAAAAAAATAAAAAAATTAGATTGCTTCATTCACATGTTCCGCCACATCTTTATTATAATTAATGCTCTCGAATTCAAAGTCTCGCTATATATTTATATATATTAATGTTATTATAATTAATGGCTAATCTTCACATGCAATTAATTAGACAGTTAAACCTATCCAAATCGATCCAATATATAATTAGAGACGGCAGCCTTTAGAATCAAACACCACATCCATCTTTAATTCCTTAATTAACAATTAATTATTAATTTTTTAAATACAATCGTAGCTAGTCTAAGTTTATAATTTAATAAGTAGCGCTCTAAAACACCTTAATCAATATTTAAAAGACTATATAACAATATATAAAAAAAAGGACAAATTTTATGTTATATGTCATAAGAGAATTTCACATAATGGATATAAGTAACTTTAACTTGAGAATTGTCTCATGAAAATAGATTTTTTAGGCATGTGAGTGTGTGTGTCTATAATAAAATAAACAAATGCGAAATACAAGTCATCATAACACAAGTAATTGGAAGTCACGTCATTCTATTTCTAATAACTGTATGACTTTTAATATAGAATTGATGCAATCCACATGTGATCCGATTAGATTTTGGACTATTGAAGTATAGTAATTATATGGAAAATCATAACGTGCATATTTCCTCTCATTCTAAGTATAAAATGTTTTTAACTGATTCTCACATGTACAAAATGTACCAATATAATCAATTAAAAATATTAAATTGTCATGAAACTTAACTAATTTATAATATTATTTTCATTAACTATAATGAACCTCAACATAATGAAGGAAGAAATTCGTGAAATGCAATTCAACTGTAAACCGTAGATGGGCCCCACAAAAAGAAAAAAATGGTTCAATCATTAACGAACATGGATGCCACCCCATAGGTTTGAAAAATTCAGGTGCCCAATTACTCCAAAACATACGCTCAGTCCTTTTATTTTGTTCCCTTGTTTTCTTTTCCCACCCTTTTAGCAACATCCAAATGCCAAAACCTATTGTTGCCAAAACTTTAGTTAACTATTAAGTTTAATTTAACGATTTTGTCTTTAAACCTTATAAAATCGTGTGAACTCGATATTAAATTTATGCTAACTGTAAATTTAGATGAACTTATAAGTTTACACATTAAATTTAACATTTTTGTGTTTATGGTTTATAAAATTGTGTTTATTCATTTTTAAATTTGTTCTGACTTTTTGTGTTTAATTCCACCATGTTCAGTGATTTCATATTTAAAATCAATAGAAATTTTTTTATTATGATAAACTAATGATGTTGAAGGATTGAATTTTAATTATTTAAATTTGAAATACATTTAGACCAATTAAATTGTTGTCATCATTTCTATTCTAATTATTTAATTATAAACTTTTAATAGCTAGTTGTTGATAAAAACAAAACTTCTATAAGTGTACGATTCCATTTCACCATCTAAGTCACCAGTTTTATTAGTAGACTCATGAGTTTTAGAACCTTATTGTTATTTTTTATACTAATTAATATTTAATCATATGCTGTTAATAGCTTTTTATTCATAAAATTCAACTTTATTTCAGCTCACGATTTGAATTAATGTCCCTGAAAATCCGTGAGTATAAGAAGCTTGCCAAAATTCACGCTCACTCCTTACCCCCTTCTACCTTATATATACCCATCATCTGGGCTCACCTGTAACAGCACACCTCATAGTTATCTCTCTCTCCCTCACAGGTGCCTATCCCTCCAATTCTTCCCAATGGCACACTCTCTCGCCTACTTAGCCACCATCTCCTTCTTCCTCCTGGTCCTCACCGTCCCACCGGCGGCTCAAGCCACCTACACTCCGCAACGATCCAGCCAAACCCAGCAGCTGTTCTTGGGCCCACAGAATGCGGCTCGATCGCTTCTGAGGCTGCGGCCACTGGTGTGGGACCCAAAGCTGGCTAGCTACGCCCGGTGGTACGCCAACCAGAGGCGGTCCGACTGCGCCCTCCAGCACTCTAACGGCCCCTACGGCGAGAACATATTCTGGGGCAGCGGCACCGGGTGGTCGCCGGCTCAGGCGGCGGCGGACTGGGTCTCGGAGAAGAAGTACTACAATTACAGGTCCAACTCATGCGCCGCCGGCCAGATGTGTGGGCATTATACGCAGGTAGTCTGGAAGAATACAAGGAGGGTTGGTTGTGCTAAAATTAACTGCAATGGCGGGAAGGGCGTGTTTATGACCTGTAACTATGATCCTCCTGGTAACTACATCGGAGAGAGACCTTACTGATGAGTCATTTGTTTAGGTTTCTCCGACGAGAACGACGATCTCAGAAGGAGAATCAAAGCATATATAGCAAATGAATAGTATAATGTGTTAGCCAGATGGTTCATTTCTGTCTCCAAGGCTTGTTCATGACGTGGATCTATCGATCCAACTATATTTTGCTCAGTCCTCCAGTGAAATCACTGAGCTGGCTCTGTGTTATGTGCTCTTTAGTTTGTTTTTAGTCGTAAGTCGTCGTATATTATTTGTCTTTTTAATTATCATATATGAATATATATGTATCGTTATGATTTGGAAGTGTAAAGGGTGTTAACATTATATTTTCAAATGGGATCTGATTTAAGGCCTGTTTGAAAAAAAAGTGGGAAAATTATATTTATTTAGGTTGTGATAAAACTCTTCACATAAATTCAGTCCCTATCTCATAAATTATGTTGAAAAAATAGTTTCTATCGCTAATCTAAACAGGTATATATATTTCTCCGCCTCTATTAACTTGCTTTGATTTGGATCTTTATTATGTTCCTAAGTATATGTTCCTTTTTGAATTTTAAAATATTATTATTATTTATTTTTTAATAATTATTGAATGGAAGGCATTAAATAGAGGTATTTAAAATTTAAAATAATGTGACATTAAATTAAAGGTGAGATTAGAAAGAAAAAAAATCTTATATAATATAAAGCTTTTGTTTTGTTTTCTTTTATAAGGTTTCCTCATTTTTTTAATCTATATATACATATATATTATGAGCATAAATATTTGGTAGGAAACAAATATAAATATAAATATGCAACCTGTGCTGTGACATGATGGTGTTTGGGTGGCTGCCTTAATTGAGTTGGCTGACTCCAATTCCTTTGGCTCAATGATTATGTAAAAGCCAAAATAGGGGAATTTGGGCAAAAGGCAGACATTATATAACAAAAAATTAATTAAGCTAAGAAAAATTGAAAAAAATAATTATAAAAACTATCAAACCTCAGGAAAATATCAAATCAGCTAACAAAGTTGTAAAAAGAAAACTATAAGCAAAAGCCTAAGGATTTTGGGATGTTTAGACTACAGGTGAGCAAATTATAACTGGAACCGAAAATTGAATTGAACTCAATTCAGTTTTTTTCGGTTTTTTGGTAAAATTTCAGTTTTTATTACTCTAAAAATTCGATGTTCGACTTTGGTTCGGTTTTTAAAAAGATACTTCAGTTAAAACCGAAATATGTATAATATATTTATATTTAATATATATTATTTAATATATACTTATTTTATAATTAAATAGGTGTAAATTTTCAATAATATTAGACAAAATCTATTGATATTTTAAATCTAATTAATTTATTTTATATATTTTACCCTTCAATCTAATCTTAAGGATAAAAAATATTTTTAAAAAAATTAATTATATATATTTTATTTTATAGAAAATAAATAAAAAAAACGGTTAATTCAGTTATTTCAGTTAACTGAATCGAAATATTTCAGTTAATTCGATTCGGTTAATTAAATTAATCGATTTTATTCAATTTTTGAAATTGATTTTATTCAGTTTTTGGTTATTTCAATTTTTACTGAAAAATCGATGCTCACCCTGGTTTAAATGCCTCTAACTATTAAATTAGGACAATAATATCAAGCTGGACGGACTTTTTTGGGGGGAAAAATATGATTAGTTTTTTTTTTTTTTTTTTTTTTGCAGTGTAAAAAAATTGTTTTGAGTTGGTCATTTCGAGTCAAAATACCAAGGTATTAAAACTCGGACCGGGTATTGAATCGGTCGGGGTACTGGGTTAAGGGTCAGTGGGTCAAATCGGGGCCAAACCGGAGCTAAACCGGGACCAAACCGGTGAGTAATTGAAAATTTTAGACTTATAGTATGAAATTCTAAAGGAAAAAGGTAAAAATTTTTTTTTTTTTTTAAACTGGGACCCGGACTGGACCGGGAACCGGACCGGTCTAGTGACCGGTCCGGCGGGTTCCGGGCCGGACCGGCCGGTCCGGTCCGGGTCCCTGAACCCTGCAAAATACCCATTTATGAGTAAGAGCTTCCGTGTTCTGACACCTCACCTACCAACTGCTTTAGTTAATCCACCAATCATTTAAGTTTAACAGGAGCCCATGTGCTCTCTCTCAATAAAATTCGGTCATAAACTTTACCAAATAATTTAGAAATTGAAATTAAAATCGTTTGCCAGAAAACACAGAAATTGAAATTAAAATCTCCAAGAAGGTAATATAAAGAAAAAGTTCAGATTCTCCACAAGGATTTTCCTTGTGAAATTATCCTATCTCACCTGTCTTTCTCAATCATTCCCCATCATAACTATGCAATAATATATCTATATATATATATATATATATATATATATTAAAAACACTACTAATAATATTAATTGTTTCATAAATATTGCAAAATTACTTATAAATAAATATTTTAATAAAAACAGAGGAATTATTTGTTTTTTTTTTTTGGTGTAACGTTAAGATGTGTAAGACATTATTCCTGTTTGGTTATCAATTCATGCAACATGACCACATCTACGGAAGGCGTATTTGTTTTTATAAGCACATATATCTTTCTATTGAAATGAATCATGTTTGAAGTAATGTTGCTCACTAAATATATGTAACTCTTTTATAATGGGGAAAATCACTGTCAGGTCCCAAGGAAGCAAGTTATTGTCAGAAAAGTCCCAGGAAAATCAGAAATATCTGAAAAGTCCCTAGGGGCTTTTCTGATATTATTTTCTAAAGTCAAATTACCCACATGCCCCTCTTCTATTATCTCTCTCTCTCTCTCTCATTTGTTCTGCGTTTTGCTCTGCTCTCAGATGGGATTTTTTTTTCCAGCTCCATGCGCTCTCTCTCTACAGAAATGGTGGTGATGGTGAAGGCCAAAGCTTTGAGGTGGTGAAAGATTTGTGGGATGAGAAGTAAGATAGAAGGAAGAAGAAGATGGAAGGAAGGTGGTGGGATTTTTTTGATCTCAAGCTTCCGCCATTTTTAAAGAAGGAAGGGATGAAGGTGATGATGATGATGAATAGTCCAACCTCATTGACAAGTGAAAACGCTGAAATGGGAAAAAATTAAGTTGTTGTTAATTTCCGCAGTAGTAGTTGTTAATATAACTCTAGTAGTTGTTAATACGAAAAATGAGGTTTGGGCGCCATTTTGCTCTGTTTTTGGGAAAGAAAACAGAGGAAGTGGTGTGTTTTAAGTGGTTGGGTGCTATGAAAACGCTGATATGGAAGAAAAATAAGTTGTTGTTAATTCGCACAGTGGAGGTTGTTAATTCGCACAGTGGAGGTTGTTAATACGGAAAATGACGTTGGACGCCATGGTGCTCTGTTTTTGGGAGAGGAAACAGAGGAAGTGGTGCGTTTGAGGTGGTGGGGTGCTATGAAAATGATGATATGGAAGAAAAATAAGTTGTTGTTAATTCGTACAGTGGAGGTTGTTAATATAACAGTGGAGGTTGTTAATACAGAAAATGACGTTGGACGCCATGGTGCTCTATTTTTGGGAGAGGAAACAGAGGAAGTGGTGCGTTTGAGGTGGTGGGGTGCTATGAAAATGATGATATGGAAGAAAAATAAGTTGTTGTTAATTCGCACAGTGGAGATTGTTAATATAACAGTGGAGGTTGTTAATACGGAAAATGACGTTGGACGCCATGGTGCTCTGTTTTTGGGAGAGGAAACAGAGGAAGTGGTGCGTTTGAGGTGGTGGGGTGCTATGAAAATGATGATATGGAAGAAAAATAAGTTGTTGTTAATTCGCACAGTGGAGGTTGTTAATATAACAGTGGAGGTTGTTAAGTTTAGTAGTTGTTAATACGGAACAACTTGACGGTGTGGCCAGTTGCTTTTGCTTTGCCATAGCGAAACAAAAGCAAAATGATGTAAAAAATGGCCTCTTCTGACCGTGTTCGCTTTTAGTATGCCACAGCGAAATAAAACCGAGATCACCTTTTTACAATGCATAAACCGTGTCTTTACAACTCATAAAGCGTGTATTAACAACCTTTTGAGTTTGTTTCACAACGTCCCACACGTTTCTCGCTGATACTATGTTTCCTCATGTTAAGTATGACAAATTGAGCTATTTACAACTCGTATAGCGTGTAATAACAACCTGTTCGGTTTGTTTCTCAACCTCCAACACCTTTCTATCTGACACTATTGTTCCTCAAATTAAGTATGACAAATTAAGCTATTTACAACTCATAAAGCGTGTATTAACAACCTTTTGAGTTGTTTTCACAACCTCCAATGACTTTCTCTCTGACACTATAATGGCTTACGTTAAATATGACCAATTGAGCAATTTACAGAGCACTTCCTCTATTATATTCCCCAAAAACAGAGCACCCACTAACACTCAACGTCATTTTCCGTATTAACAACCTCCACTGTTATATTAACAACCTCCACTGTGCGAATTAACAACAACTTATTTTTCTTCCATATCATCATTTTCATAGCACCCCACCACCTCAAACGCACCACTTCCTCTGTTTCCTCTCCCAAAAACAGAGCACCATGGCGTCCAACGACATTTTCCGTATTAACAACCTCCACTGTTATATTAACAACCTCCACTGTACGAATTAACAACAACTTATTTTTCTTCCATATCATCATTTTCATAGCACCCCACCACCTCAAACGCACCACTTCCTCTGTTTCCTCTCCCAAAAACAGAGCACCATGGTGTCCAACGTCATTTTCCGTATTAACAACCTCCACTGTGCGAATTAACAACCTCCACTGTGCGAATTAACAACAACTTATTTTTCTTCCATATCAGCGTTTTCATAGCACCCAACCACTTAAAACACACCACTTCCTCTGTTTTCTTTCCCAAAAACAGAGCAAAATGGCGCCCAAACCTCATTTTTCGTATTAACAACTACTAGAGTTATATTAACAACTACTACTGCGGAAATTAACAACAACTTAATTTTTTCCCATTTCAACGTTTTCACTTGTCAATGAGGTTGGACTATTCATCATCATCATCACCTTCATCCCTTCCTTCTTTAAAAATGGCGGAAGCTTGAGATCAAAAAAATCCCACCACCTTCCTTCCATCTTCTTCTTCCTTCTATCTTACTTCTCATCCCATAAATCTTTCACCACCTCAAAGCTTTGGCCTTCACCATCACCACCATTTCTATAGAGAGAGAACGCATGGAGCTGGAAAAAAAAATCCCATCTGAGAGCAGAGCAAAACGCAGAACAAATGAGAGAGAGAGAGAGATAATAGAAGAGGGGCATGTGGGTAATTTGACTTTAGAAAATAATATCAGAAAAGTCCCTAGGGACTTTTCAGATATTTCTGATTTTCCTGGGACTTTCCTGACAATAACTTGCTTCCTTGGGACCTGACAGTGATTTTCCCTTTATAATGACCACATACAGGTACGACACATTTAACACTACATCGCACATAATTGAGTATTTTGTTGGTGCCTAACATATGGCCTATGGGTAGGATGGTAATTTTAAGGTACTTGTCTAAAGAGGACCCCATGACACGTTCGTAAATGAGGAGTTCGCAGGCAAGCCCATGTGCAGCTGGACAATAGTATGATTGGGACTTGACTCCTGATAAATTCTTTCCATGTTACATTTTAAATAAAATTCTTAATAGTTAGTATAACAAATATCGTTGTCTTAGTTGACATAATTAATGAAGAAAAGTCAACAAAAGAAAATTTTATCTTTTTTTTTGTTATCCATCCGGTTCATCGGAGTTTTGCCTCGACTACATCCGGATTCGACCCGCGTCGCCGTCGCGCACCTGGCTATGGTGGGAGAATTTCCTAATGGAAATTTTCTACATACACAAGGCTTGAACCCAAGATTTTATTTAAACGGAACCAAACCACTTACCACTTGGACCAACTCCTATTTGATAAAGAAAATTTTATCCGATCATATTTCCCCAACAAAACTGCTTTATTAGTTTTTGAATGAATATACATTTCCTTACTCCCAACAAAAAAAAAAACGCTAGGCCTGTCATTATTAGAGCAACTAAACAAAAAACCCAAAATAATTTTCACCAAAAAAAACTTATGGATCAGGACTCCGGCCCATGTTGTTCATTGCCTTCTTACCCTCTTTTTTTTTTTTTTTTTTTTTGTACTTCTTACCCTCCTTTTTCCTTAAATATGATAGGATCAAAATAGGCTTTTTCCGTGGATCCCTCTAGGTCTTAAGTTCGAGTCCCAGTAAAAAAGTTTGTGTTGGGAGGGACAATCACGAACCTCAAACTAAATTTTGGATAATAATATAAAAAAAATAGGCTTTTTAGAGACATGCAAATATACCATTGTGTAGTAGTTTTTATTTTCATTGGCAAAAATACAAGTTCTAGTTTTCATTTTCTTATTAGACCCAATAGGAAAACCATTATCAAGGTACACATAAGTATATAACTGTCCAAGTATAAAAAAAGTATGTAACTTTCCTTCAATTTAATTTAGTACTTATATATTTTTCTCTCCTTATTAAATTATTTTATTTTATTCTATTATCAGAATTAGCTTCTATATAAAAGCTAACAATGATAAGAGAGCAGAGTTATAGGGCTAACGGTGTTAAAGAGTAAAATTAAAAGATTTAATAAGGAAAAAAAAACATACAAGGACCAAAATAAAAAATGAAAGGAACTGCCTCAACAATAGTTTTCCCCTATTACTAATGATCAAATTTGGACAGTTGAGATTTATAATATTCAGCTGCTCATAGCATTAAAAAAATCTCCAGATTAGCATTTGAAGCTTTCAGACCTACAATATTCAGATTTGTATAAACTCTGAACTAAATCTGAACTATTTAAATGTTCATGTTGCAGTTAAAATAAATTGAGGATCCCTTGGGATACTGGTTTTGTTGGATCGTGCTGCCTCATGTAGACAAGTAAAAGAAAACTCTTCCATTCAGACTATAACTCCATAAAATAATTGTTCTGGCTTTTCTTTTTCTTTTTGTTTTTTGTTTGAGACCAAATTGTTCTGGCTTTTCAGGTATATATTTCATTGCAGACTTGACTCTTATAATATAGATAGTTCAATCTCAAAAAGACAAATCTAAAATCCATCAAATACTACCCCTTCATTTTCATCCAGGCATTTTTTTTTTTTTGTTGCCAAACATCCATTTATTTTCTCAAACCACAAATTAATTGACTAAATTAACCCCTCTCGTTATACATATAGATACATACAGATTCCCTCACACCGATTCTGATTAATTCACACTAACACTCTAATCAAACTTGAAATGTAAAAGCTTACTTATCTATATATATATATATAGATAGCCCTCTTATATCAGTATGGTCGTTCACCAATATAATTGCCAACTGGATCATAATTGCAAGTCATGAACACATCTCCGTCGTCACAAACCATCCTAGCACAGCCAATCCTCCTGGTGGTCTTCCACACAATCTGAGTGTAATGGCCACACATCTGACCAGGCTCGCACGTGTTTGTGGCATAAGTGTAATACTTCTCTTCGCCGGCCCACGCTCCCACGGCGTCCGTTGGAGTCCATGACGACCCACTTCCCCAATATATGTTCTCTCCCAGCTTGAAGCCGTCCTCCGGGAACGAATGCTGCAACTTACAGTCCGATCTCCTCTGTCCGGCCCACCACCTCGCGTACTTCTCAAGCTCAAAGTCCCACATCAATGGAAACTCCCACTTGTATGCTCTTACGAGGTTGTGTGCGAATAAGAATTCTATGGACTCTGTTAAGCAGCCCCAGCATAGTTGCTTTGAGATTAGGTATATGGTCTGGTTGTCTGGTTTTTTCTGCAGCTCTGATAAAGAAAAAGAAGGAGAAGAAGATGGGTTTAGTGAGAGAGTGATGGTGGATGTGAAGGTGAAGGTGACAGAGAGAATAAAGAAGATAACCAAATGGGGTTTCATGTTTTGTGAGACCTGCAGGCTCACTTTGCTTTTGTTGCTGCAAGAATCTTACTTGCACAAAAATTTGAGGTCTGTAACCTTGTTTTTATACTGGTAGGGGGTGCCTATGAAGTTTAGGAATTCAATAAGATTAAGGCCAATAATTGTCTTTCAAACCCGATCAAGATGAGCACTTTATTTATAATTATTAAAAATCTCAATAATAAATAAGTAGTATAGACATGTTGTTGTTCTTAACACTAATATAAGTACATGCTGTCATTTTTTACATCAGAACTTATTATTACATAATACTCTATAAGTACATGCTGTCATTTTTTACATCAGAACTTATTATTACATAATACTCTGATATAACATTTTCTAGCAATTATACTACTCTTTCCATCGCACCTTCCAATGATTTTCCTAATTGACAACACTTAAGCAAGTATCATAAGCACAAATATCATTTTATTAGAAGTGATATAGTATAAGACACTGTCAAAAAATTAAATGTGAGCATTTTTTCCAACGATTACTTAAAAATTGGTTCACCACACCGTGTCACGGGCTTGTCACTTCTACGGGAATCAATCATGTTGGTAGGCAAATATTAAAATTGAGGGTACTTCATGATTTATTTGTTGGATCAACAGGTAAGGAACAAGGCTGAATAGTGAGGATGCAAGAGATGAGAAAGGCCCACTTGTGGTGGGGGTGGTTTGAAAATCACGCGCCACGTGATGAGAAGTGAATGGAGTTAAAATTGCAGCAATACCACAAGAGTGGTGATTTTGTGGGGAGTGTTGATGAAACGCGGGAGAGTGAGGTGGGAGAAGACAGCAAAATGCATATGAAGGGGGAAAATATGAAAAATATTAAAATGTTGGGAAGATGAAAGAGGCATCTCGTGAGTGTAAGGAAGGGCTTAAGTTGAGCCCGTGAGTTTTGTTTTGTCCTTATTATCGGGAGTTTCAAAAACCTGGGCCCACCATGGGACGTTCTAGAATCACCCACGTGGCTTTACATGCCCACCATTCATCTCACAGATGACAAATCCATATCTAAAAAAGTATAAAATATACGATATTCAATCATAAGATCCATAGTTTGAACTTTGAACTACCCTTGGGTAGGAACATATACCCTGTGGGGTTTTCTGTTTTATTGGGTCGGTATGAAAAATGTGGGAGTTTGGCTTCAAGTTTGTATTTTGGATTAAAGCCTTTGTTCCCTTTATCTTAACATGAAAATAGGGTTAAAATTTTTTTCCTTTTATTTAGCACCTAAGGGTGCTAACGTAGGATCAAACCCGGAAGAGGAGGCACATAGACCTCACTCCTATGCCTAGTACAGCACTATGCATTGGCAAAATGGGGTTAATTTTGATTATACTTTGAAAAGAGTTCATAAATAGATTGATTAACTTACTCATCAAACTTATTACAAGACCACTAATTTTAGGATTTTTAGTACACGTGCTATTAGGTGTAGATGGTATTTTTCTATCACATTTACATGCAAAACTTTTATATTTACAAGTTGTTAAAACTTGTGGGTAATTACTTTTTTTTTAATTTGAAGGCCTTTTTTTTTTTTTTTTTATAAGTGAGAGATCACAAATTTGATCTCATTTTTAATTACACTCCGTCAATTCTCATTTTTCTAAATAAAAAGAAGTCATTCTCAATTTGCAAATGTATTTCAACTATAGCAATCTGTGTTTAGAATTAATTGGTGCATGGAGCTAGTTTTCTTCTTCGTCTTCTTGTGTTTTTTTTTTTTCATGAATGCCATTTAAATTTAGGGGTTCATTCTCATATTCGAGACTTCTTACTAGGATGGAACAATTTCTTTATCAGTTGATTGAAGCACTCGATATGGTAAGCTTTCCAATATTAGACATTAGAGAATGATTAGCTGAATGCTGCCCCGTGAGACACTTTATTCAGGGCCTATGAATTGTCTCATGGGTGTGTTTGTGATAGATTTCAGATGCCCAATATGTACTATTGTTAGGGTAAAAGTGTGATTTTATCTCGATTTACATAATAAGGATCTATTATCTAAAAATAAATGATATCAAACACATGCTTAATCCAAAAGTCAGGTTGAAAAACAGACATTTTGGTTATTGTCAATCTAAACCACACATTGGCAAAACAAATCTAAACTCACTCAATGTTAACTCAGATTTTGGGCTTTTGGGTTTTTCCTGCTGGACTAACTATCCAAAGTTGGCCCAAAACTAAGAAGGCTGACAATAATGCGTGACCCCTTTTTCCCCGGAGAAGATCAATGCGTGACGCCTTTTTTGAAATGGGCTTATTTTTGAATTGTTTGAATATCTGTCAAACAGCTCTCTTGAGGCATCTGGCCAACATTACAAAAACCCTTTCCATGACTATTTTATCAGCTTGACTCAAATCTTGATAATAGATCCACCAGCATTCCCAATGCCCAGTTAAATGAAAACTTCTCATCTTCTTAATTATTTTATATGTTGTATCCCATATTAGCAAAACCAAGTCAGAGACAAATGCTTTGATAAATCTGAATTGCTTCTCCTCACGGATAGATCCAGTTTTGCAGGCAAATAGGAATTTTATAAATCAACCGAACGGAGAGAAGGCCGGCGAAAATACAACTACGATATTTAATTTGCTCAACGGTTGCCAGCAACGATTACTACTCTGGTAACGACCACATCATTTTTCCTTCCTTTTCGATTTCTTCCCATGTTCTTAGACCTGAACTAGAAACTGACCAACTGATTAGTAGATCGGTCCTGTCTAGTCTCTTTTTTTAAAAAAAAAATAGATTTTTTTTAAATTTTTCTTTAAAATTTTATATTAATATTCTTAAAATTTATGATTTCTTACCGGTTTAGTTTCGATCTGACCTATTGACCTTTGACCTTTGACCCGATATTACGACCGATTCAGTGGTAAGTCCGGACTTAATTTAATGACCTTGATTTCTTTTGACTTTTATGGCGTCACTGTGCGTGGCCTTTGTTCTTCGTGTGGTGTGCGTTGTGTTTTATGAAGTATTTGTTTTTTTAAAAAAATTAATTAACTAGCCTATAACTTTTATATTATATTTATCATATTAACTTCTCACTTAGCATGCCACCTAAGCCAATTTAACGGAGTTAGTGCCACGCAAACTAAATTAACACTGTCAAATGCACATCCAAGTTTTTTTTTTAAAACTTTAAGGATCAATAATTATAAATGGAATAAACTTAAAAGACTAAAACCACATATTTTACGCTTGAGGGACCACAACCAAATTTTTAGTGAAATTTCAAAGACTAAAAGTGGTATTAATGTTGCCTATTTACATAATTGCCTCAACCCATATTATAACTTTTCCAATTAATCTAACTATAATTACTTACTATAGATACGCATATTTAAATAATTCAACAAATAAGATAAAAGGAATGCATGATCAACTTTCATTTGAATTTGATTGATTACTTTGGCCTTCCTTAATTGGAAGTAAGTTAGGGTTAAAAATAGGGTCCAGCTTGTTTTCTTATCTTGAAAACAATTTTTTGTCTTTAAAAACCAAAAAAAAAAAAAGCACTTGTTTGTTAATATATGTTTAGTTAGGGGTTATGGGAAAAAACAGTAATCTGTTTTTAAAAACTAAAAACATAGCTATTTTAAAATGTTTTTTCGGTTTTGATTTTCGTATTGGTGTAATTTGCTCGGTGCTCATCATCTTCTTTGCTTGGTGCTTGCCATCTCCAATCCCTCATTCCTCCATCGGTGAGTCCTTATAGCCTGCAATATCTCTTTGTCTAATTATTAATTTAGTGGGTTTTTTATGTATGCGATTTGTTTCTGTTGCTTGACCCTCATCATTCCTCGCCACCCGATGTTAAGTATTTCTTTTAATCCTAATTATAAGATAAAGTTGATTTTTTTGGATAAATTATGGAAGCTAATTAAATTACTTTAGAGTATTTAGATTTTTATTTGTTTCTTCAAACTAATTAGTTTGACTAATAAACTAATATATAATTTAAAGATACATAACATATGATATGATTAAGTAACTTATTTAACTTCCTTAATCTCTTAAAAAAATCAAATTTATTTTATATTTAGGATCAGAGATAATATTTTGTATATATAAACCTCAATCCCTTGATGTGGTGTCTTTCACTAACAACAAACATTGCTTATGCCAATGCATTCTCCCCGATATATCTAACCCAACCCTCCATCATCCATTTTGAGTTTTCAATGTGAGCGTTTTTTATGATTTCGTCTTTCCTTGTATTCTCGACCCCAAGTGGGGGAAAAAAGCAAGCATTGTGATATGTTTTGAGTGTAGAGTTTTAAATAATTTATTGTTATGCAAATAACTAATTATTCTTTGTATATGATGTAGACCTTGATACACTGTTCATTGATCTCATATTAGCTTTTTGAGTCACATGAAACTCCGAACTTATTCCGTTATTAATCTCACAACCTAATTTTTATGTTATTTATATGTTATTTTTTATTAAATTAGTTTTTCAATATAATAATATATTAATGACTAAAGTATGCCTTTAGTTTTTTAACTTTATATGAGGTATATTTTTGACTCATTAACTTTATAAATTATATTTTTGGCCATCTAATTCTAACACTGTTAATATTATTAATGGAAAATGTTAACACAACAAACTTATCAAATGACATCTATGTAATTAAATGTTATTAATTTTAAATTTAAAATATGTGTAAATTGAAAATATTGAAAAACCTAATGAAGTAGTCAATATCAAGACCTCGACGTATGAAACAATTTTAGTTTAATAATCCAAATATTAAGACCTCGATTTCATTTGCAGTGATTTATCAGTTTATTTTAGCTTAATAATCTAAATATATTATAGAAAAACATTAAAACTTGAATATGCTTTGTCAACTGCACAGTTATCGTTTGAGTTTGTTGTGTCTACATTTTCTGTTAGTAACATTAATGATTTTAGAAATATAAGACGAAAAGTATATTTTATGAAGTTAAATGATAAAAAATATATCTTATATAAAACTTAAAGGATTAAAAATATACTTTAGCATATATTAATTATAAAAATACTGTCAATATCAACTATATAAAACAAGTTTATTAAACAATTTTTCCTTTTTTTTAATCTAAATTGATGTTAATTACAATTGTTTCGAACAAATTTTTATGTTTTTGGTTTTCAAATGTAATTTTTTAAATCAATTATTCAAATAGATTCTTTTATCATTTTTCTAAAACTTAATTTAAGAAACAATTGTCCAAACACCTTTTTTTTTTTTTTTTTCAAAAACTTGTTTTGTAAAAACAATTGTATAAAAGTGTTTTGTGAAAAAAAAAACAGAAAAAAATCAAACGGGCCGATCTGATAAATATCTTACCTGACTTTTATTTTTTTAAATAAATTTTTTATCATTTGTCTATTTCAAATAAAAAATGATTTATTTTTTTCAAAAATATAAAGTCAACCCTTTAACTTATATATTAACCTCTTAAAAAGTTAACTTTTTAAAAAATTTACGTAATTAAAATAAGCCAGACATATATATTTTCCATCTATAATTTATAATTTATATATACTTATAAAATCACGTTTCTATTAGGATCAAATAATGTCACTTCTTTAATATATTAAAGATGGATCAAATAATGTCACAGCAGGAGCACGCGAACAGTTTTCAATATGTTGTCAAGAATTGCCACGCAAGATACCCTTGATCGGTAATCTTTTTGTTTTTCTTGATCCAAATCCACATCACATGCCCGTCCTAATCCGAAATTTTCAAAATTTTGGAAATTTACAATTACCAAGATATATGATCTTATTATATAATTAATAATTATATACTAATAATTAACAACTCCATAATAATCAGTACTCAGGTCAAAAAACAAATTTATCTATATCCTATCTATATAGTCATATATCACCTGGGTTTTGCTAGTAAGAAGCAGTGGAGTTCGTCTCCTCCTAAAATCAGAGTCTGTAAGTTTTTCTCTTCATCGCTCCCCTGCTTTTTCGATGAAAGTTTTCTCCTTCTTCTTCTTTTTATTGACTATTATATAACAATTCTTTGAATAATCTGGATTTTCGCTCATCGTATCGGTCTGTTTTATATTCGTTCACAGTGTAATGTTTTATTTTTTATCGGCGCAGTTATCAGCGTAGAACCATGACGATGAAAGCTGGGAAAATATTGTTGCTTCTTCTTTGCTTGCATGTCTTTTCTTATGCAGTGGTATGAACTATGAAGCAGTCCTCTTTGTGATTTTGTTGTTAATAATTATTTCTTTATTTGGGTGTTCATTTTTTTTTTCCTTTTGTGATTTTCGGCAAGCAGATTTTTGCGCAGCCTCAGACTTGCCCTGCTGAGAACCTTGGTGAATGTGGCGATTCAGATGGTTGGGAAGGGGAATTTTTCCCTGGCATTCCCACAATTAAATATGAGGTAGATTTACTTATGGCTTCCTTATATTTTTCTGTACTTGTAGTAGTCTAATTTAGTTCTAGAATTGTTTCAAAGGGGAAGTGAAATAGAAGGTTGATTGGTCTCAATAGAACTAGCCTTTTCTAATATTGTCGTTGAAAATGTAATCTGGGGAGATCTAAATGATAATTATGGTTTGTATTTACGTTTCTGTGTTTTATTTCAGGGCCCCTCTAGCAAGAATCATCTCGCATTCAAATATTACAATGCAGAGGAGGAAATTCTCGGGAAGAAGATGAAGGTCGGTTTTTATTTCTATTCACTGTTATTTTAATTAATACTTTGATCATCCTCTTGCTATTGTGCTATTGTCTTCTAACTTAATTTCCATTTTGGAATGGCAGGATTGGTTCAGATTTAGTGTCGCATTTTGGCACACTTTCCGTGGAACAGGTGGTGATCCGTTTGGTGCACAAACCAAATTTTGGCCGTGGGAAGATGGTACCAATTCATTAAATATGGCTAAAAGAAGAAGTACGTTACTAGAGGATTCTCATTTTTGTTCTACTTCATATTCGTTCAAATATTTATACATGATAAGGGATTGGTTTCTCTTCATTTACGCAGTGAGAGCTAACTTTGAATTCCTAAACAAGCTTGGGGTGGATTGGTGGTGCTTCCATGACAGGGACATAGCCCCTGACGGTAAAACTCTTGAGGTGTGCTATGGCATATGCTTTTTCATTTTCTATTCCTGAAAATAGAATTCTCCTACTACTATCTGCTATCTTATTTACGGTTTTGATCTGGTATCTGATTCTTTGTGTTGGTACTATTTGTCACAGGAAGCTAATGCAAACTTAGATGAAGTGGTGGCCCTTGCCAGTAAACTCCAGAAAGAGGTATTTTGACATTATCAATCAACTTACTGTTAAATTCTAGATGCCCCATTTAATAGACAAGTATCAGAGAGCCAACCATAATATCAAAAGTAATTGTATGACCTGAATAATACAATGTTATAGAAAGATCTAGAATGACAACAATCAATATGGCTTTCATTTTGCTAATACAAAATCAAGTGTGTGTTTCCTCCTTAGGTGTTTTGAGATGTTGATATGAGGAACAGGATAATTCTTGGGATAGTTATAACTTGTGTGGAAACATCTGTGATAGAAGGAAATTATGACATGATTGTGACGTGATTAATATGTAGATTCTTCTATTGCTTTTACCTTGCACTAAAAAACTCCATATAGTATTGATTTTCTTCAGATCCTGAATTTTTTTTAAGTAGAAGATACTTTTCCACAAATTATGTTCAAATATTTATATTTATTAGTCGCTAGCACCCTTATGCTTGTGATGACAATTTTCTTTATCTACCCAGAATAACAAGAAAGCTTTATGGGGAACAGCTCAGTTGTTCATGCATCCCCGGTATATGCATGGTGCTGCTACCAGGTAGCTCAAATATGGCCTGATTTATATGGTTCTTATTCATGAACTTGTGTTTCACAAAATGGATTCCCTTGCAGCTCTGAATTGGGAGTGTATGCATATGCTGCTGCTCAAGTGAAGAAGGCAATGGAGGTACCTTTCTGTGTTTACAGTTTACAAATACAAGTGTGATTATTATTTTGAAATCAACTTTATTGTACTGATATATACACATATTGTAGGTCACACATTACTTGGGGGGTGAAAATTATGTCTTTTGGGGCGGCCGTGAAGGTTATCAATCTCTCTTGAACACAGACATGGAACGGGAGCTTAATCACCTGGTGTGTCACCGACTTTCTGCAAACTATTGTCATTGGTTATGCTGTCTTTTCCTTGAATTTGGTTATCAGGAAAACAAAGTCAGGATTGCTTCAAGAAAAAGTAGAAGTCATTGAAAATGAAGAACTGACATCCTGTAACGTGAAAGTTAAACAAAAAATAATGATAGAAGTTGTAAAAATGGAAAAAGAATTCACATAGTACCAAACCTGCGAATCTTTGGGGAAATTGAATTTGCTACCTCACAAGATGCTTGATCTCTTGAAAAGTGCATCCGTTCCCTGGTCCATATCTAATGAACTAACATACTTTCAGGCTTTAGGCTTTTCATATTTAGCATTTATGGATGCTTATGCCAATCATTGAATAGCTTGTCTCTAATAAGTTGCATATTGTCGTCTGTTAATTTATCTGCTTACAGGCCAGGTTTCTTGAAGCTGCTGTTGCCTACAAAAAGAAGATCGGATTTAATGGTAACTTCTTTGAAATTTCCAACCGATAATCAAGTAGCTTGACCATTGTACACAAATAAGACAATATAACGTACAACTAATTTTTAATATTTGAAGCTACTCACATTTAGTTTTACGTATTATACTAAACTTTTATGGGATTTTTCATTTTTGTTTTATTTCTCCTTCCTCCTGTGTGCCTTTCCCATGGAGTAAGTTTTCTTATGCGGTTTGTTCCCTTATCTGATTTTAGGGACGCTGCTGATTGAACCCAAGCCACAAGAACCTACAAAACATCAGTAAGTTTCTTCCCTTTCTATCATTAAATTGGGAATTTTCTCACATCTTAACTAAATCACAACATTGTATTCCTATAGGTATGATTGGGATGCTGCAACCACTGCCAATTTCTTGCGGAAATACGGACTTGCAGGTAATTTCATCTTGTCTCCTTATTTCACTGGCTTTTACTCAAGAACCAGAAGTTGGATTCTCAAATATTTTCCATGATAAATTTGATGTTACCTGTAGGTTTCATATTTTTATGAACTTAAATAAGGAGATATTATTTTCTTGACCACTTGCTACTGTATTTCATCACGGGTGATCTAAATGCTCTAGTCTGCAGCTTTGTGGCTCTTAATAATTTGTCCTTGATATGTTCGTTGCTTATGAATTTGTTTTCCACTACTGCCGAGCCATTGACTGAATTGGCCTTCTTTCAAAAGGGCTGACATGGTTTATTCTAGCATTTCTTTAGCTGATAGTACTTGTTAGAAGTAAATAGAGAACCAACTAGGGTGTTGTACTGACTAATTCCTGAAGCCAAGCTAACAAAACTAGGGTTCAAGTATGAGACTCTTGTATTAATGTTCTTCATGTTTTGTGTTGAGAACTATGTTAGCCTGCTATATGTATACTCAATCTGATCTGATTCCTTTTCCTTTTGTAGGAGAATTCAAACTGAACATAGAGTGCAACCATGCAACCCTGTCTGGTCACAGGTAAATAAAACACTATGAAGTTTTGTAGGTTCTTGATTGTATTTTCTATTTTCATTATGATAGTGATTACTGAAACCGTGTACTTGTCTGTAAACCTTTGTTCCCTGTCAACACAAAAGCTGTCACCACGAGCTTGAAACTGCAAGAATCAATGGTTTGTTGGGAAATATTGATGCAAATACTGGTGATCCTCAAGTTGGTATGTATACTCTTTTCCAATCCATAAAGTACTATTTACCAGTACATTACCACAGCACTTCAATTCGTGCCATCGTAAGCCTTGAGATAGAAAGTTGTAATGTGAAGCCTTTGTACTACAGGTTGGGACACAGATCAGTTTTTGACAGATATTGGAGAGGCCACGATGATTATGCTCAGCGTGATTAAGAATGTACGAAACATGTCTCTTAACATGCTTCATGATATGCAACAAGTCTTGTAATTAGAAAGCAAGCTCATTTGTCTGTTTTATCTTTGCCAGGGTGGACTTGCACCAGGTGGATTCAACTTTGATGCAAAACTGCGGAGAGAGAGCACGGATGTCGAAGACTTGTTCATTGCCCATGTTGTTGGAATGGATACCATGGCACGTGGCCTCCGGAACGCTGCCAAGTTAATTGAGGTAATTTAGTGTAGACCCTTGTAACAATTATAGATTTCTCGGGAGTGTGGACTATTCCTGTGAAAGTTTCACATTTATAATTTTTTTTTTTGTTTAATCCTGTGAGTGAGACTAAATGTTTTTCCATTATGTCAAACAAAGGATGGTTCTCTGGCTGAGCTTGTGCGCAAGCGATATCAGAGTTTTGACACTGAACTTGGGGCTCAAGTAGAGGTAACTATCTTTCTATCCTCTCATTTTTGCTCTTCCTTGTCATTGAATGCTCCTCGTGCTTAATGGTGTACTTGTTGCAATAGGCTGGAAAAGCTGACTTTGAAACGCTTGAGAAGAAAGTCAAAGAAATGGGTGAACTAAAGGTTCCTTCTGCTAAACAGGTACTTCACATATTATGTACTTTTTCTGCTGAAGAGGAGAAGAAAATCAGAGTGGTGTTTCTATTTATTTGTTTGCTTGGGTGAAATTTGCCTGTTAACTTTAGTTGGCCTGTGTATAGCAATAACTATGATCAACAGCTTTTTTTTTTTTTTTAACGTCTGTTGGCATAAAATTTTAATACGGCTTTGTGCGATGTTTGGCAGGAGCTGGCAGAGATGATCTTTCAGTCTGCTCTGTAGGAAGCAGCAACGTTTCTATGTGGATAATCGTTTGTTTAGTGATAGTTCAGATTTATGGGCTTTGCTAGTTTCTTTTTTTCATTTTCTTTTTTCTTTTAACAATAATAAAACGTGGAAAAGACTGAGGTCCACTGGCTTCTGCACATTTCTATATTTTAAGTGCTTAGTGAACAGATCTTTGGCAATGACAAAATAAGTTCATGATGATTGGCTTGCCCATGATACTTGCATTTGATTATGATAAGCATATTCACACAAGTTAACATAAAATTTCTCTTATATACTTACTTTGTAAATAAAGTTGGATTGTTGGAAGCGCTAATTCAAACTTTTTCTCAGGATTCCTCCCTCAATAATTAAAGATTGGGGGAACCCCCCCCCCCCCCCCCCCCCCCCCAAAAATCAGGCCGATAACGTAGATTTTGGTGGCCGTACTTGTTTCTCGTTTTGAGATCCGGCAACTAGCTGAACTAAGTTACGAATTTCTTGAAATTAAGATTTTGTATCTATTGGCCAAAACAATTATATGTTCATTTTATTGAAATTTATTTGCACAAAATCAGAACCCATTGATTTCAATCTCTCCCACGTTTTTTTTTTAAATTAATTTGAGTTTTATTTTTCACCAAAATTGAAACTGCTAATATCATCCATGACATGATTTTTTTTAATAATGAATATATTAACATTACATTATTATAATTTTATTCATTTTGTGAGAGAGCAAATCTCTCTAAAGATTAGGAAACGTAGAAAGTCAATAATCATATCTCCCACCGTCGGGAAACTAGGAAATGAATTACGGTTTCACATTGATTTTCAAATGTATTTACTTGTATATATATCTGTATGTAACATTACATTAAAGAGAACTTTTGATTTACCTACATACATGGTATCAAAGCCATATTTGCTTCTGTTCTCCTCTGTTTTTCTGTTCTCTTCTACTTCCGGCCAAAACTCCATTTTTTCTGGCAAAGTTCTTGTTTCAACTCCTTAGTTCTAGTTTAGATCCCTCTTCGTCGGTGCATCTTTGAACAACACGCGCCACCCCAATAGCTTCCCCAGCCTCAGATTGGTCAAAACTTGAAGCGGTGTCCTGAAACGATGGCGCATGTGCTGTCACGCGCCTCCAGTAGTCTTGCTGTCTCCAACACGCGCCGGCGCGCGAGCATCTCTTTGGCGATCTTTTCCGATGCGTTTTAGGTGGTTTCCGATCGATTTCTCGAGCTCGTTCCATCCCTAGTGGTGGTGTCCTTCAATTCTAAACTTGGTGTGTTGGGTACCTCTCAGTATTTGTTTCAGTTGTGATATATTTTGAGTTCCTTGTTTGGTTGAGGATATATCATATTGTGACAATTGTTGCTTTGGTCTCCTATCTATGCTACGGTTGTGTGCTTAGTTTCATCTTCTTGTGGCTTGGTCCTAATTGGTTGTTCTTATAATTCTCAAATTCATATTAGTTTAAGAATTGGTTAGTTTTGTTTGTCTTTGGCACTTATTCCGTAAGATAATTTATGACTCCTGCTTGTTTGCTATTAGTCTATATTGCTGGATCTAAGCACTTTGATATGTTGCCTAGGCTGCTTAGATCACTGCTTCATAGTTGAACTGGACCAACTATAGTGATTGGAATAAAACTGTTAGAGTTTACATTTTGGGCATTGAAATGGAAACCCATTTAATTGAGGATCCTCCTTTTAGTGATGAAACAAAAATTTTGGCTTGGAATAGAGCGGACGCTCGAATTCTGTTTCAAATGCGAAATTTTATTGAATCTCAGATTTTGTCTTTTGTTAGTCACTGTAATACAGTAAAAAAAATTGAGTTACCTTGAATTCATGTTTGCTGGCAAAGGAAATATTACTAGTGTTCACGAAGTTTCTAAATGATTCTATCGGTCTCAGCAGCAGGGCTGTCCCTTAAAGGACTTCTTTCTAGATTTTAAGAGGTTGTATGAGGAAATGAAAGTACTCATGTCTCTGTAAGCAGATCTTCCCACTCGTATTAAGAATTTAGAATTTCAGGCTATTATCAGTTTCCTGGAAGCTCTTGATCCTTCATATGAAACTATTCGCTCTCAGATTTTGTCCAGTCAAGAGCTTCCCTCTCTTGAAGATGTGTTCTCACAGTTCTTTGTGCTGATCATTTGGTTTATCCATCTATTGATCCCAATGCCAGTGCTCTAGCTAGACGTGGCCCCTTTGAAAACAACCATTATGGACCCAAACAGGGAACTAGCACTCTAATCATGAATTATGGCAGTATTATCTGCAATTATTGCAAGGAACCGGATCACATTAAGAAAATTGCAGCAAATTATAGAATAAACAACAGCGCGATCAACAACGTGGTTGTGCCCATCTTACACAGACAAATGATTAGTTAGATGCTGGTCCATCACATGACGGGGGCACTAGCTACATGTAGTTTATCCTTTGGTCTTGCTACTGCCTCCATGAAGTGGATCATAGATTCTGGCGCCACCGACCATATGACAGGTAACTATAAATTATTTTCATCATATGCTCCTTATGCCGACCCATCCTTCATATTTATAGCCAATGGTTTTTCTGTCCGTGTCCTTGGTTCAGACACAGCTAACCCAACTTCATCTATTTCATTATCCTTTGTCCTTAATACCCCTGATCTTACATTTAATCTTTTATCTCCCAGTAAACTGAC
Source organism: Inga laurina (assembly GCA_963855925.1). Lineage (NCBI taxonomy): Eukaryota > Viridiplantae > Streptophyta > Magnoliopsida > Fabales > Fabaceae > Inga > Inga laurina. Next base: position 36,533,781 of record OY979713.1, read on the forward strand.
TCGTCATTTAAATTTTTTTATCTCACTATTCCCTGACCATTGTTTGATTCAAGATCTGTCGACGAAGCAGATATTGGTAGAGTCTACGAATCTGGTGGGCATAACATTCTTGATGATACGGTCCCACATTTTGTTGCTTGTTCTGGTGGGTTATCCCCTTTTGAAATCCATTGTTGTCTTGGTCATTTGTCACTATCATCCCTAAAGAAATTGTATCCTCAATTTTCGTCTGTATCTGCATTAGATTGTGAGTCTTGTCAGTTTGCTAAACACCATCGTGTGCACTTGGCACCTCGTATAAATAAACGGACTGCGTCCCCCTTTTAGTTAGTCTATTCTGATGTTTGGGATCCTTGTTCAATTACATCTCAGACTGGTTTCGCTATTTTGTCACATTTGTTGATGATTATTCACGAACAACTTGGCTTTACTTAATAAAATAGCGTTTTGAATTGTTTTCTCATTTTCATAATTTTTGTATGGAAATTCGTATTAGTTTGGCATTCCTATGAAAACTCTTCAAAGTGATAATGCGAAAGAATATTTTTAGCCCAATTCACCGACTATATTCAACATCATGGTATTCTTCACCAATCTTCTTGTGTCGACACTCCTGTTCAAAATGGTGTTGCTGAATTCAAGAATCGTCACCTATTAGAAACTGCCTAAGATCTTTTGTTTCACTCCTTTGTTCCTTAAATTTTTTGGGCTGATGCCGTGTCTACTGTAACCCCCTGCCTGGATTAGTATAATTATGATTCGATATCGTATAATTAAATTGGATTAGAGACCGTCGGATAATTTAAACTCATTTCAACTTCCTACTTTACAGTAGGGTTTTCACAAAGTCTTTCAAAAACTTTTCCCTATCCTGGTCTCAATTTCAAAACTCGAATATAATTACCTGTGCAGTTAATCTACATTTGTTCATATCAGAGTGTATAATCAAATCCCCGGCAACTCCCAGGTTCTATACATATATAAACTAAGGGTTTGAAAGTCTCAACTAGGGGATTACTTGACCAAAATTAAATATAGCATTTACTTCTCAAAATATACAGTAATCCCAAGTTCAAAAGTAGGTAACCAACTCCCAAAAATCAAATATACCCCAAAGGGGTCCTAATCGCTCCGGGTTGCCCGCTTCTCTTTAGAGCCACTTGCCCTGTCTGAAAGGTTAGTCATTGGAAAGAATGAGATTCAAGAGAATCCCACTAGTAACAAATCACTTACACAATGCATAAACACATAGCATATATGATCACGTTAAGCAACATCACAATGTATTATGGTTCACCCCACAAACGACTGCACTCATGGTTATAAACTCTATGCGTCAGCTTTCGCTGCAATCTCTATGTATCACAATGTATTCACAAAATATTCTCAATGCATGACAAACATATATACAATGTTTCACATATAGTATAAGAGAAAAAGTCACTACCTTATTCCTTCCTGACGTTCTTCGGCACCGTGGGCTCTCGAGGGCGGCAAATATCAAATCCTATAAACCAAATCAGGGTCTACCCGTCAATCTCTTTTCCAAGTTTTCCAATTTTGTAGTACTTTATGTCGGTTATCATTTAATCTCTTTAGGGTGTTATAAACATATCCCTAAAGGGTTGGGAGAAACTACCTTGAAGATACATTTTTCGAAAAAAAGGAACACTAATTTTGGGCTGACTCACTCGAGTGTTGCCCACAATTGCACTCGAGTCCTAGTGAGTGAGACACAAAAAGTGTGTACCCGAGAGCACCAACACCTCCCAGATGGCCAGTGCACTCGAGCACAGACACAAGCACTCGAGTGATGGTACTTTAGTCACCCGAGTCCCGTCGAGTGAGGTGCAAGAAGTGACAACCCGAGAGCAACTACAACTCCCAGGTGACAAGTGCACTCGAGTACTAGCCTTAGTACTCAAGTGACTTCCCAATGCTTGTGAGTGCCCATGCGCACTCTTGACCATCTGCTTACGAGGGATAGCCTGAGACACACACCTGTAGTGCTACATGCACTTGCACTCGAGTGATACCATACGTATTCGAGTGATAACGTATGTCACTGGGAGATGAAGAAGTTCACTCGCGATCTTTGCCTGTAGACTTAACCAAAATACTAAGAATTTCTTACTGCACTCGAGTGAGACCCTACCTCACTCGAGTGAAGCTTATCAGAAGCCAGATCGCAACAACTGATATGGTTTTTCAGATTTACCAAAACTAGTTATAATGGTCCCAAAACTTATACCAAAACTTATTCCCCTCTTAAATTCCATAAGGAACCTATTGGTAAACTCAAAACAACCAAAATCTCACCACATTGACACATTCAACACTTCTATCCACATTGCCACCAAAATCACCTAATGACCAAACTTCTTCTTTTTAAATCCAAACCAAAACTATGGACTCCAAAACACAATTTGGCATTTATTCCACCACCTAATACTACTCAATTCATACATTTCAAATTAAAGCCAAAATCAGGGCAATAATACAAAATTCTCAAAACTTAACCAATGACAAAGATAATTATACCAAAGTGCATCAACTACTCACCTCTTATTTCTTCCAAAACCAACTTCTTGATTTCACCACTTTCAAATTGGTTCACACATCAAAACACCACCTTTCAAAAATCTAAAACCATATCCATGAAGCCCTTACTATTATGAACAACTTTAAAACATAACATTTGGGCTAAAGAGATCATTTCCAAAGTAAAAAACTCACCTTTGTTTTTCTCTTTCTTGGCTAGTTTCAGTGAAAATGGAGGAGAAGAGAGAGAATGAGATGAGAATGATGATGACAGATTTTTTTCCCATTTCCCATGTTTCAACCGACTTGGAAGAGGAGAGGGAAGAGAAAATTGAGTTTGAAAAGTTGACCTTTATCCTATGGTCCACTTTTGCCACTTGTCAACATCTTGTGCTTCCTTCCATGATTTCATATCCTCACATACACACTTAATTCCACCTCATTGATCACTCAAGAATCAATCCTAGCCTTTGATCTCAAGTTACCTATGAGGTTCCTCTTCGGTAACTGACCAACTGGTCGGTAAATTTACCATTTTGGCCCTAATTATCACAATGCTTATTAAACCATCACTAAACACATTTTACGTCACAATTCACATCATATACTTCAAAAGTGCTTAATTAACATTAATTACATCACTTTGAAGTTATTAGCCCTTAATTGCAGTTTAGGATATTACATCTAGTGCATGTTTTCGTATTAATCGCATGCCTTCGACTGTTCTAAATGGTGACACTCCATATTCCACTCTCTTTCCTAACAATAAGTTGTTTCTAATTGATCCTAAAATTTTTGGCTGTGTGTGCTTTGTTCGAGATGTTCGTTCTAGTGTCAGAAAAATGGATCCAAAATCTTTGAAATATGTCTTCCTTGGTTATTCTCATGTCCAGAAAGGTTATCGTTGTTACTCTCCTGATCTTCATCGTTATCTTGTCTCCACTGATGTGTTTTTTTAGTCCTCTCTATTTTTTCGCTCTTCGATAGTGCCTGAGTCTCCATCCACTACAAATGAACTTAACGATGTCTTGATTTATCATGTCCCTATCTCACCAGTCCAGGCTACTGTTCCGGAACCTGATATTATCAATGATGCTGATGTTGCCAATCATTCACCCTTGCCAATTACTACTTCGCCGATTGATTCCGTTGATGCTTCCCTAGCTCCTGCTCCTGTTTTCACAGATCCTCCCCTTACTGTCGCTGAATCACTCGCTCCAGAATCTCCTGTTGCTACCTCTAATAACCTGCCCATTGCCCTCTTAAAAGGCACCCTTCTTCATTGTCCTCCTAAAAGATATGCTGACTGTACCTATTCTATCTCATCTTTTGTATCCTACCAGACTTTGTCCCCTGTTTCCTCTTCTCTTGTTGCCACCCTTGATTCCATCTCTATCCCTACTTCCCTTCACCAATCCTTAACTCACCCTGGTTGGCGTGCCACGATGGAAGATGAAATTTTGGCTCTTGACAAAGCTGGTACCTGGACTCTTGTTGATCTCCTTTCTGGAAAGAAGGCCATTGGATGTAAGTGGTGGTTTGTTGTTAAGACTAAGGCTGATGGTTCCTTGGAACGGTTAAAAGCTAGGCTTGTTGCAAAAGGGTATGCACAAACTTATGATATTGATTATTCTGAAACTTTCTCTCCTATGGCTAAGCTCACCTCCGTTCGTCTTCTTATCTCTTTGGTTGCCACATCTCATTGTGATTTGTATAAGTTGGATGTTAAGAATGCCTTTTTGAATGGTGACCTTATTGAAGAAGTTTATATAGAGCAACTACCTGGGTTTATTGCTCAGGTGGAGAATAGGAAAGTGTGCTACCTCTAGAAGTCATTGTATGGTCTAAAGCAAAGTCCTCGTGCTTGGTTTGATAGATTTTGTGATGTGGTCAAGAAATTTGGGTTACAACAAAGCAAGAGTGATCACTTTATAATCTACCAATAATCTGATGCGGGCATGATTCTTCTTGTAGTATATGTTGATGATATTGTGATTACAGAAAATAACAATTTCATAATCTTAGAATTTAAAGTATTCCTTAACTCTCATTTCCAGACAAAAAATTTGGGGTCATTAAAGTACTTTCTTGGTATTGAAGTTTTGAGGAGCAAGAAAGGTATTCTTTTGACTTAAAGGAAGTATGTTCTCGATCTCTTAAAGAAGACTGGAAAGCTTGGAGTTGCACCAAGCAGCATTCCCATGAGTTCGAATCCCTTTCTAGATCTTGATGCTAGTATGTTTGATGAACTTTCTGATGATTTAAAGAAGAAGATTGATCTAGAAAAATTGAAGTCGTTTCCATTTCCTGAGAGATATAAAAAACTCATTGGGAAACTGAATTATCTAATAGTAACTCGTCCTAATATAATCTTCTCAATTAGTAGACTCAGCTTGCATTATTTGAAAAGTTCTCCAGGTCTTGGTATTCTTTATACAGATTATGGGCACACTAAAGTTGAGTGCTTTTGTGATGCGGATCATGCAGAATCTAAGGCCACACGACAATCTACTACGAGTTATTGTATGTTTGTTGGTGGAAACTTGATATCTTGGAGAAGTAAGAAGCAAGGGGTTGTGTCAAAATCAAGTGCAGAAGCGAAATACAGAGCCATGTCACAATCAGTACAAGAAATTGTGTGGGTAATTCAATTCTTGAAGGAGATTGGCATCACCACAACATTGCCTGCAAAAATATGGTGTGACAATAAAGCAGCATTTCATATAGCATCGAACTCTGTGTTCCATGAACGTACCAAACATATTGAGTATTCGTGACAAGATTAAAGAAAATATTGTATCTACAGGGCATGTGCAATCAAACGACCAACTGGCAGATCTTCTGACGAAAGCTTTATATGGGACACGGGTCGAGTATCTTTGTAACAAGTTTGGCTTGATAAATATATATACTCCAACTTAAGGGGGAGTGTGAGAGAGCAAAGTCAAAGAGAAAATCTCTCTGAAGATTAGGAAACGTAGAAAGTCAATAATTATATCCCCACCATCAAGAAACTAGGAAACAAATTATGGTTTCACATTGATTTTCAAATGCATTTACTTGTATATATATCTGTATGTAACATTACATTAAAGAGAACCTTTGATTTACCTACGTACAGAGTGAAATATAATTTATTTTATCTTTCTTAATTTCTTAATATTTGATCTTATAGTTATATTGATTGATTTTGAAGAGTGAGTCTTACAATACACATTTATAATATAAAACTCTAACAAATTACCCCTATATTTTCTTTAATCTTTCTTTTTTGGGATACAAAGGGTACTGAAATAACAAACTTGAAAAGTAGTAACTAAACCTATGTGACTTCTCTATTGTCTAGGAGTTGAGCTGCTACTTCTTTCGAAAGGACGTGCAATCCCAAGCTTAAGCTAAGGGCTTCTCTTGCCTGCAAGTCAGCTATATTATTATTATCTCAATCCAGGTATAACAAGTGGGCTTTCCATTTGCTCTCAGCAAGATCCTGCCACATCCAGCTGCTTGCATTCTGAAAGACAACGCCTTGTCTATGAACACACCAACACATCCATTCCCTGTATTTTGTAAGACAGATGAACCTTTACCCATACTATGGCCATCCTTCTCGCCTGTTTATTAGATGTTTAGACCGATTCATACATTTCACCATACCTCGATTTGATTTCTGCAAGTCCTTCGTGAATACTTAGAGTAGTATTTTGGGGTACAAATTCATTTCTTCATCCCTATAACACCCAACAAGTGACTCAAAACCACTCGTTCTACTTCCCATTCCCGCTATCTCGGTTCTGCACGATGTTAGTACTCATCCACTCTATTAGGCTACTATTCTAGAATTGGTGATTAGATTGTGAGATACCCATATTTCCCCAGAACACCTGAGCTGGTGCACATTCTCGGAGTACATGCAATGTTGTCTACATTGCACTTGAGCATACTTTTCATTTGCCTTCAATGTGGAGTCGGCGACAGAGTAAAGCTTCATTAGTAAGTAATTTGTCATGCATGGTGACCCACAAGAGGTTCTTACATCTTTGAGGCGCTTGAATCTTCTAGAGTTGAAGCTACCTCGTGGTACCCATATTAGTTTCATTTGTTAGGTATTGGTAAGCAGAGACCGAACCGTAAATAAGTCGCTTCTTCCATCGAGCTCTTTCTTCACCTCGTATATTAACAATTTCCATACCATTCTCCACGTTGGCCCAGGTAGCCTTAATGCCATTCCATACTCTCGAACCTGCTCGGCTTCTCTCTATTGTCAAAATCAGGTCGTTACAACACTTGTATTTGTTACGAACAACCCTAGTCCATAAAGCCTTTTGGTTCATGATCAAACCCCACCCAATCTTCATCATAAAAGCTTTATTCTGTAGCTTGGAATGTTGTAGCCCCAGCCCACCCTGTGCTTTTGAGAAATTTACGTGTACTTCAGTCTATCTTATCACAATAACTAATAGGGAGCAACAACATTTGCATAACATGGTTTGGGGTGGCCATTGCAACAATTTTAACCAGGGTGTTCCTTCCTACTAAGGAAAGAGAATGACATTTCCAACTCGACAAACGCTTTCATACCTTATCAACAGCAAACTGGTGTGTGGCTTTCGTTACTCAATCATGGTGGAGGGGGTACCCCCAAGTATTTACCAAGGTTCACAGCCATAGTATATCCAAGACTATCACTAAGTTGGGAACGGATAGTGTGATTAATATTTTGAGATAAGAACACCTAGTTTTAGCAGCATATTTCCATTGCCCCGATGCTTCGCATAATGATTGAGGGCATTTCTTAATCAATTGGGCTTGTTCCATCTTTGCTTCCGCAAAAATAACCAAATCGCCAGCAAAGAATAGATGAGAAATCAAAGGGCCATAATCATTTAGCCTAGTAGATTTCCATGAGCCAGCATTGACCTGTTCTTGTATAAGATGAGCTAGTTTTTCCATACATATCACAAATAAATATGGAGATAATGGATCTCCTTGCCTTATGCCCGTGGAAGGAACAAAAGACTCAAAATCACTACCATTCCATAATACTCGCATAGTAGGTGAACTAATACAATGCTTGACAATGGCAGTAATTTGCACCGGCATAATTCTTCGAGACAGTTAACTATAAATAACCATCAAACTCTTTGTCACAAGCCTTATTGAGATTGATCTTGATTGCTATAAAACCCTTCTTCCCCCTTCATATTCTTCATTGAATGAATAACTTCTTGTGTCACAATAATATTGTCAGAACTAAATCTTCCAAGAACTCAACTGCATTGGTTAGGTGAGATAACATCAGCTAGCACCCGCTTAATAATATGGTTTGCAATAATCTTTGTAATTACTTTATAAATAACATTGTAAAGGCTTATTGGTCTAAATTCCTTCATACCTTCACAAATTACCCCTCTATTTATAAAACTACAAATTATAAATATGACTCATTTTTCATAATCTAACGATATCCACGTAAATTTTTTTGATTAATTATTATGTTGATGTTAGTGGAAAATAAAAGTTAAAAGAAAAGATCCTATTGTGGAAAATAAAAGTTAAAGGAAGTTTGATCACGGGTAACTTAGTATTTTTAAATTAATATTTTGAAACTTGGTCCTTCTAAATATCTACATTGTTTAAGATCATTTACAATGCATTTATTTTTGTCTTTCTTCCTAATTTAGTAATTTTCCCTTATTATTTCGTTAATGGAAGCGTGAAATTTTCTCCTCGTTTTCAGTAAGCACTTTATTCAAATTTGAATAAGATTATTTAAAATACCTTACTAGAACAATTTGAAGATTGCTCGTAATATTTAATTCAAAATTAATTTATTAGAATATTCTGACTACTAAGAATTGTTTTTTCTCAGCTTGTCTCCCCGGGGATAGAGTTTTTAGTACTAATACTGACAGTGATTGATGATTTAACTTTTAAGATAAGAATTCTTAAAAAATGGGCCAAAAAAAAGAATTCTTCTTAAAAAAAATTAAAGCTTAGTGAGTATAAAAAATTATGTTGTGAGAAATATTTTTAATCATATTAGTTATTGTTTAAATTCCCTCTAATAAAATCATAAATTAGATAATTTTTTTGAAAAATAAATTTTAAATTATTGGGAGATTTGGGCGAGGCCCAACCTTGCGAGCCCAGCCCAGACTACATTACTCACTACGCACAAGTGAGTACATCCCGAACGCGTCGGAGAATTCAGCTTACTGCCTGGTCCCGTCTAATTCCGTTTTTCCCATTTCCTTCTCTGTCCATTTTCGTTTTCCTCTCGGAGATATAAGCTAAGCTTCGTTGTCTGACTCAAACGTTTCTATCTTCCATCTTGTTCCTCCTCTCGGAGTTCAATCGCGGGCCCTCTCCTTTTTTCTCAGGCACGCCAATTCTCCCTCAATCGTGGTTTTAAGCTTTTCAGAATCATAGTCATCGTGACATTAGTTACTCTTCGTGATTTTGCAGGGAGCATCTGGGCTCTGCTTAAGGATCTGATCTGATTTTTGGCGAAGAACTTGTGTATGTTCTTCTAGTGAATTGAATGCTATTCATGCACTAAGAGCATTCTGCCCGTCCCTCTGCGGAATCGGAACATGGGTTTGGTGTTTACGAAGTTGTTTTCTTCCCTATTCGGTAGCAAGGAAGCTCGGATCCTTGTTCTTGGTCTCGACAATGCGGGAAAAACAACAATTCTCTGTATGCACCTGAGCACTGTGCTGGTCCATACTGAGTGAATTTCGATTTGATAATTTTGTTTGGGTGATTGATACGTGGTTGTTTATGTCCTACCTTTATAGATCGGCTTCAGATGGGCGAAGTTGTCTCCACTATTCCAAGTTGGTACTCTCTCATTTTAGATTTGGACGAATCATGCTTTCTTTTTGAATAATTGGTTTGTCTACATTGGTTGCCAGCTCTAGAGCAGATGTTTTAAATTTTGAATTTTTATTTTAGTGTGGTATTTTTTTTATGCTGTTATATTTCTGGGAACTCATCCTGTTAAATCTAAATCATTCCACCGATAGATAAGTATGATTTGGATCCTCATATTTCCTGGTCCAAGATATGGAAAATTAGAATTAGAATGCGGACAACTTGTATATGTGCTGTTAGACATTTCCTTATGTGCATTTAGTTACTGACAGTTTTATTTTGTTATATGATGCAGCAATTGGGTTTAATGTTGAAACGTTGCAATATAACAACATTAAATTTCAAGTCTGGGATTTAGGTAAGGACTTAAGCAACTTTTTTACGGGACATAGCTGGCATATGTTTTCATTGGATTTATAATAAGAGTTTTCAGGAGATTTTAAGCTTATATATGATAGTTTGATAGCATAGAATCCTACAAATAACTATCCATTTTGGCATTCCTGAGTCAGATCAGAAATTAGTACCTTTTCACATATGTATCATGAAATATAGATGACTGGCGAATTAAACCAATGAAGCTCTAAAGCTGTTTCATTGAGCACATATGAGCTGATGTCATATTAAAACGCTTCCCTGGTATTAGGGCTAGATAATATTTTTACAGCACACAACTCTTAGGAATAATCTTGTCTTGCTCCAGGATGATGGAAATCAAATAGGTTAGGAGGACTTAGAGAACCTAGCAATAATTATGTCCTGTTTTGTGTCGGTCCATTTTTATTCTTTTCTCTTTTATGTTTCTTGTAGGAAATAAATACGCCAACTCAGACAGCTATAGGACTTCTTTGGTTTCGCCTAAGTTTATTGTTCTCAATATAAGCTTATAATTTGATGAAAGTTGACTTGCTTCTATTTGTTCATAAGAGGAATTGTTTCATATTCTGATGGCTTGCCTTGCTTGAAACAGGTGGGCAAACAAGCATCAGGTAAGCCTTTTGGATTCTGTTTTGCTTCATTGAGCTTACTGGAGATATATCATTTTTTGCACTATCCTTCTATTTCCCCTCATCTCCTTTAATAGAAAAATGTTGGATAAGCATTAGCAAATTTTGACATGACGAACCAATATGCATTTTGTTTCCGACACAAGTAAGCCAAACTTCAGTAATTTGTCATCAGTTAACATGTGTGATTTTGGGGTTTTCCTACCTCTGCCCCTGTAGCCACTTAATATATAACGCCATATGTTATTTTCTTGGTTTGAACAAAATCGTAGGTAGCTGTTCTACTTAATTGCCAGTTGATACAGTTATTTGAAGAGGAGTTAAGTGCTTATTCTGCTTAATGGTGAAATATCTGATGTTCCTGAACTGAGGCTCATGCTTGCATGGTTGACTATATGCATTAACAAAAGTGACTAATCGATATTTGTTTAAGTGGATAAAAATAATAATAATGAGAAGTTGGGTAGGTTATGGCATGAGGAAGTTGAAAATAGGTCTATGAATAAAGTTTTGATATCAGAACCAATGTCCCATAGTTTGGAATATTGTCAAACTTAGTGAAATATTTGTGTTGAAATTATGGTGGCCGCAACTTGTAAAGATTGTCATATAATTAAGTCTGAACATCTACAAGAATTTCTGTATCATTCAAGTTAGACTCCACTTGTTTAAATGGTTGTATGCATTGTTATCAAACTCGCGAAATGACTCTTTGAGTTTACCGTTTTTACGTTTCTACCTTACTAAATCGAGTTAAGTCACTGGTAAACTCGTGCCAGCTGTAAACTCGGTTAAACTCATGAGTTTATATACCGAATTTACCGTTTTTATGTTTTTAACTTACAAAAACCTTGTTAACTCACTCTTAAACTCATGTTAATTTTTTCAATTTGGTCATGCTTAGCGGCTTTATATATAAATTTTATAAAAATTTCTTTGTTAAATATGATAAATTATGAATGTTGATGGATTTAATTTCAATTATTTGGATTTAAAACATATTTAAATCAAATTGTTGTCATTTTTTATATTTTAATTATTTAATTAGACATACTTATATAATGATAAAAGTAAACTTTTACGAGTTTACGATTGGAGTTCACTATACAAGTTTATGCCAGTTTGACAACCTTGGTTTTATGATCAAATATCAACTTTATTAGTGTATATATCTACTATGTTGCTCTGCCCCATGATTTGTTGAAAATAAAATTTCGATTAGAATCATGATCACATCTTTATATTTTGGCTTTTCATCTATAGGCCTTATTGGAGGTGTTACTTTCCAAATACTCAAGCGATAATCTATGTTGTTGATTCAAGTGACGTTGACAGGCTTGCGATAGCTAAGGAAGAGTTTCATGCTATTCTGGAGGTATGCTATTCATGGTTAAAGACTTGAGATATATACAATGTTTTATATGATTTGAACTCTTGTCTCTTCATAATAAATAAATATGACGAGTAAACATAAGCATGTCACTCGGAAGGCTGGACAGCTGTTGTAAAATTTGTATAGCAATATGTGGCTCATTTGCAATTTTGGTCTATGTAACTAGAGTGGATGCTCCTGGTACATGTAATGTGGATTTAAATTTGATCTTGAAGTTATTTTTAGCAGCTTTCTTTTTTTGGCCATTTATTTTTAGTGGCTTTCATTTACAAATGTGTGCTCTGAATTGAAAGATTGAGTTGACTATAAAAAGTAGCTTCCCATTAGCAACTTTGGCTTGGTTATAAGAAATGAGTGCTGGAGCAATTTCTGTAGTATGTATTAGCTATATGTGTAACCATGTAATTTGATACTGTCAATAGCATACTGGTCCGTGCCCAATACAACAACAACAAAATCTTATCTCATTAGGTGGAATTGGCTACATGATTCACATGGACGGCATTGTGCTCTATGAAAATCAGATCTTTGGATAGATTGTTAACAAAAAGATTACACTCTATTACCTCATTTAGTGTTTGCTTCGGTCTTTATTGACCTTTTTTCAGAGGATTGCATACTGCTTGATCAACTCTCCTTACCGGCGCATTCAATGGCCTTTTTGAATTGTCTAAACTATCTTAAATGATTTTTTATCATTTTCTCTTTAATAGGTGCCGCTCCAACTTGTTCGTGTATATGTTCATGTTATCCCTTCAAAACCCAATATTCACTATCATATAGCATTGCTGGTTTTATAGCAGCGCGATAAAAAATCCAATTTCTAAGTTATTTAAGCTTCATATATCTGCCCTAATGCATACTTTATTTGTGAAAGTAATATCATATTAATATTAAATAATCTCTATTTTTTCCCTCATACTTGGCGTTTTCTCTTGGATTAGATATGTTTTGTTTCCTGTTAATCTTTGCCAATTTACATGGCCCGTTGCGGTGGTTTTTATTATTGCAATTCCAAGATCTAGGAAGTTTGACGATATCACTTTTGCTGATACTTTCCATCAGGAGGAAGAGCTTAAAGGTGCGGTTGTTCTCATTTTTGCAAATAAACAGGTTAGTTAATTATGTTTGTGGGGGTTTTCATGGTCAAGAGGAGGAAAAAGAAAGGGGAAAAGGAAGAAGACCTTGTGAATAATAGTACAAAAGATTATATCAATAGAGAGTACAAAAGATTTTAACCTGCTGGAAGTCGATGCTATATGACATCGTACAAAAGAACATATTAATATTGTTCATGAGGATGGATGCATATATATATTTATATTTATAATCAGAAGTGATCTACTTCAACATAGTTTCTGCCCATATAACATTTCAAGAATTAATTATGTGATTTTTTTTAAATGTATCTCCCTGTTTGATGCAGGACCTCCCAGGTGCCCTTGATGATGCTGCAGTGACAGAGGCTTTAGAACTACACAAGATCAAAAGTCGCCAATGGGCTATTTTTAGAACTTCTGCCATAAAAGGCGAAGGAATTTTTGAGGGGCTGGACTGGTGAGTCAAATAAAGATTGAAACTCTACTTCATTACAAATCTGAATTTCCATGCTGTTGAGAAACTTGGTGCATTGCTCTTGCAACCATCAACTTTCATGGCGACAAGTGTTAGTAATGAGCTTTCTATTGTTGCAGGTTGAGTAATACGCTCAAATCCGGAGGTAGCTAGGGTTTGCACTTTGTCGTCTCCAAAGATGAGATGCTTCATCCGATCGATGTAAAAGGAAGACTGACATGTACCTTCTAGTTTCTATGACTTTCACATTAATCTGTCATGAATGATATATTTACAGGATGATTTGATTCATTTCTCGTATACATGTATATGTTTATCTCCTTTTGTCTCGATAAAGATAATGAACTCCGGTCACTTGGTTGTCGGGAGCTGCATTGTTCTTGGGCCTTTTTATTAGTCTTCACTGATTGTGTAATGGTTCAGATCATCTAAATTTTGCAAGGGATTAATTCATCACGATGCAAGAGACTAACCTCTTTTAGTAGACCAAATCCCCCATTGATATTAATTACCATTGATAATTTGTCTCCATTTCAGCGGGCATGGATGAATAAATTAGTTTCAATGTGTAAGTGAAAATTATTTCAACAAGCTGAATATTAAAGGGAGAGAGTGAGACTACGTGTACATAGATAATTAATGTTAGGGTAAAGATGTAAAAATACTGATAAACTTTTACGCAAAATACACTGAACATTATATACCTTTCAGAGTAGCTAAAGCATCCATAGATTTGACCAAAAATACCATCACAGTTAATAAAAGCAAATGTCGGTTACTTTTCTTGTGATTTGTGCCAGGCTGGTGTCTCGCTGTTCAAAGATGACCATACGTGGCAGGTGGGGTTGCGTTTCAAGCTATGTGATTAGCTTCCTCGAATGTCATCGGCACAGGTTGTTTCCGGCGACCAGTGACCAACCACCCTATAAAACCCTGCTTTCCTTTCAATCACCGGCACACTCTTCCTCTTCAGCCGAAGAACACACTATCATCTTCTTCACTGGGCTGTGCCAACGGCCACCACCGTGATTCCCCTTGGCATTGCCAGTGACGGCAAGAACCCAAATCTACAAAGATTAGCAAAAGCAACACATTACCTGTGTCAACAACGTAATCATAATTCCAACCAAATTCAAAACTGAAAATTTCTTGAACCAATTAGAAAGCTCAACGATCCTGTACCATCGCTATCAAAAACCAAATCTCAAACATTAATGGCGATAAGCAAACAAAAGCCAGCATCATCAAATAATCTAAAAGGTTGAGTTAGTTCCCAAAAGATAAAGCTTATGGAACCTCCATCACCTTCAATTTTCTTGTCGAAGTCTGCCTTTATCTCAGACCTGATCCTTCCTATAAGAAGATATGGGTGAGCGATGCCGAGAAAACCCCCAAAGACAACTATTGCAGAGAGGCAAGCGAGAGTGAGAGAGGCTGAGTGAAGAAGAGATGTGTGAGCGAGATCGAGAAGAGACCCCAAGAAATTTTTACCGGCATCATAGAAGGCTCTTCACGTCGGGAGAAGGTGGTGGAAAGGAAGAAGAGTAGCGGTGCAGCGTGGGTAACCCTCCGCCGTCACAACATTGCAGGTCGAGGGAGGAAGAGAGATCGGAGAGGACAAGGGTGAGGATGAAGTTGAGGTGGGGAGAATGACGTGTTTGGCAGACGTGGTTTTGTTTTTTTAATTTTTTTTCCTACACTTGCAGCAAGGAAATTATCATGCCCGGTTTTTATGTCAGTATTTTTGGTCAACTAACGGTTAACCTAATGATGATTACAGTTTATGGTATTTTTGTTTTTATTTTAAAAATTTATAGATATTTTTACACATCCGAAAAGTATATAGTATTAAACACATTTTAAATAAAAATTAATAGATATTTTTATACCTTTACCTATATAATATTTGGATTGCGAAGGAATTGGATTTGGACCAAATATGTTATTTGTATAAACAATTTTCACTCAAGCAAATTTTTTTTATTACAACAATTTCTTAGAATTTTTAATTTCCTAATCTGCTCTAATTATTTTAAATACCAGTCATTCTCCCTTCATGCTATCCAAACATGTGGATCAGTCACACAAGCAGGACTAACTCATTTTTAAGGTATTAAAACCTGGATCAGGTATTAAACCGGTCGGGGTATTGGGTTAAGGGTCAGTGGGTCAGATTGAGACCAAAACGGTGAAAAATTAAAGATTTTAAGCTTATAGTATAAAATTCTAAAGAAAAAATTAATTTTTTTTAAATTAGAACCTGGACCGGACCAGTCTACCTGCCGGTTCGCTGGTTTCCGGGCCCGGTCCGGATTCCACAAGCATGCTCATTTTTATTTGCATGGATTTTTTTATACAACCCAAACAAAGGATTTTATATGTAACATTTTAAATTTAAAATGCAAATCCGAATATTTATAATACCAAAGAGGTGTTAATGTTTGATTCGTTATTTTCAAAATTAAAAAGAAATGACTGAATTGTCCATCCAAATTTAAAATTAAGAATAGAGAAGAAGGCGTGATTTCACAAGTTTTAATAAAGGTTTTTGCAAGTTTAGATAAACTTTTCACAATTTCTTATAAGAATTTCATAAGTTGTAAATAAAAATTTATAAGATCTGAAAACAATTTCACAAGTCCGGATAAAATTTTCACAAGTTTTCAAAAGAATTTCACAAATTGCAAATTTGAATTCACAAGATCTGATAAGAGTTTCACAAGTTCTCAAAATAATATCACAACTTCCTTAAAGAATTTCACAGGTTGCAAAATAAATCCTCAAAATAATTTCACAACTTTCTTAAAGAATTTCACAGGTTGCAAATTTTGATTCACAATATCTGATAAAGGTTTCACAACTTTTAATAAAGGTTTCACAAGTTTAGGTAAGGTTTTCTTAAATT
Source organism: Inga laurina (assembly GCA_963855925.1). Taxonomy (NCBI): domain Eukaryota; kingdom Viridiplantae; phylum Streptophyta; class Magnoliopsida; order Fabales; family Fabaceae; genus Inga; species Inga laurina. The sequence goes on from OY979713.1 coordinate 36,550,075, forward strand.
CTTAAAAGAATTTCACAAATTATAAATTAAAATTCACAAGATCTGACAAGGGTTTCACAAATTCTGATAAAGGTTTCACAATTAATTTTGTTAGAGTGAAAATCAAACTCTAAAGGATAATTGTGTCATTTTCTTTTAATTTAAAAAAAAAATAAATCAGGCCTTGACACCTCTTTAGTATTATAAATATTCAAAAGACGTTTTTATCTTTTTAACATTTTTAAAATTGTTTTTAAAGGGGTTTTCCCATCCATCTATCAAAGCACTGCCTCAAATTATTCCAAAACTGAAATCAACTTAAACTCGTTTGTCATAAATGCATGATCATACTACATAGTTGCACTCACACTTTATATATTTTGTCTCCAATATTTGAGTAGATGTAAGCATAATAAATTGGGAAAATTGTGAAAAAAGACCTCACCAACAACTTATTTATCAAATGGGACCTTCGCGTGCAGATCATCTTCCACATGTGCAGAATATCTTCCCTGGTGTGCAGATGATCTTCCCTGTGTGCAAACTTCTTCCCTATACGTGTGCAGAGATCTTCCCTGCGTGTGCAGATATCTTCCCTCCGTGTGCAGATAATCTTCCCTCCGTGTGCAGATAATCTTTTCAGGTTCCATTTGACAAATAAGTTGCTGGTGGGGTCTTTTTTAACAATTCTCCCTAATAAATACTACTATTTGAATTCGTTTAATTCATAACAATGATAGAAGCTCGTAACATGATGATTTTAATATTTGTAAATTGCCCAAGTGTGCAATATTGATTTGACGAGGTAACGTCGTCTTTCAAAACAAAAGCCATGTGGCACCTTCTTTGTCTGCAATCTGAAAAACACAAAATAGATGGCCCCCAAAAAAAAAAAAAAAAAAGTAACATATTACCTAAATTACCCCCCATAGTTGCAATGCAATAACTGACGAGGGACCATGCCAAATTTAAAGCCAAAAAAATACATTACCCATTATCTAAATTAATTCCCTCATTTTTTCTCTTCTTTGTTATGGTTGAGGGTGCATCAATAGAGATAAATTAAAAAAATATTGATAAATGTAAAAATTACGACTATGTTTTATATTTAAGATCAAGATTAACTCTCCAAACATATTTTAAATTAATCACCGGAGGGAGTATATTTATATAGGCGAGAGAAGACATTAAAGAGCAATAATTTTCTGTTAAATCATATAAAGTTCTTTTAGACTCATGCACATGAGACTTCTTTATTTTCAAAATTTGACAAACGATTGCTTATCATTGATATCATTTTTATTTCCTTAATAAAATAGTGACACAGCTAATGAATATTATTTGTACTGTACAAGATCTAAATTAAAGCTGACAATATTCTGGTATTTGAATAAAAATATTTTAATGTTTGATGTTCAATTTCATGATGAATCTTCAAGCTGTATTATTAACTAGTTTTGTGAATGGTTAATATTTTAAAGTGCCCCACGCGAGACCCGAATGACTCATCGTGGAGATCGACGATCGCGAGTTGAATATTCTAATAAAGTAAGCATGCATATGCCCCATATTCTAATGTATAAAATTAGCAATTATACATATATAGAGAAAGTATCTAATTCCAATATTGTTCTTATTTTTCTCCATTTATATACATATAATGGTTCCTGATTATTAGAAAAATAAACTGATGCGAACAAATTAATTAAAATTATAAAATTAAAATTGCTCTAGACTCTATATATATATATGCGACACGACATCTAGTGCATTGGCGAAAAAAAAAAGAAAAGAGACACGACATATATTGCATGATTTTAACCCAAGTAAGCTCAGTACTCAACTTTTCCAAACTTTCATATGCGTACAAAATTAAAAAAAAAAAAATTGATTCATTAGAATATTCAACACGTGGCTATCGAACTGTCTCTGAATATTCTGGCAAAACGGATCGGAGTACCCAGAATATGAAAAGATTCCAGTGACAATCGTCTTTCCACTTTTGGAGTTTTACTAAATCATTATGACTTGAGGGTGCATCACCCTTATTGTCCAGGTAATGAAACCCGGATTGGACTGGCAGGTCCGACCCGGAAACCGGTGAACCGGCCGGTAACCCGGTCCGGTCCAGGTTACCTATTTTTAAAATTTTTTTTTAAAATTTTTCTTTTAGAATTTCATACTATAAGTCTAAAATTTTCAATTTCTTACCGGTTTGGTCCCGGTTTAGCTTCGCTTTGGCTCCGGTCTGACCCACTGACCCTTAACCCAGTACCCCGACCGATTTAATACCCGATCTGGGTTTTAATACCTTGCTTATTGTAGATAACGTTGCTTTCATATGATATCAAAATAAGATTATGTATATTTATTTTTCTCCAGAAACTTGATTTGATATGAGCCTTGTGCACTGTACCATCTTTTTTTCACTAAATTACTATGACTAAGAGAAATTACAAATAAAACACCCCTGTTATATTCATGAAATCAGTTTGGTGCTCTTGACAATGATGAGTACATACTCATCATAATGAGTTTGCTTTGTATTGTTTGAACAAAGTTTAAATTATCCAGATTTAAATTTTTTTGTTAACGATTTTTAATTAAATTTTTTTAAAAGAATTAACGGTAAAAAGATTATTTTTATGTTAAATTTTATATATATTTAACTTTTTTTTTTTCAAAAAAATCTGGACAGTTCAGAGTTGGTATTCACCTTACCAACCAAACTTCACCCATACTCACACACATATTAGTGGGAGAATTATATAAATAGGTCTAAAATACAAAAAAAAAAAAAAATCAGTCTCATTTATAAGTCAACTTTTTTGTATTTACAAATAATTAGAACTTGTGAATAATTAATGTTATTTGGGATATATATGATTCTTCCTATATTAATTTGTATTATTTTATGTAGCCAATGCGAGATATCAATAAAGGATATAAACACCAATTTACACCTTTTCTAGGATAAAATCTTTTTTACTATCATATTGTAGCCAGACATCAACCTGGCAAATGTATAAAAAAAAACTTATCTCACTGTGTCATGACTTTTATATTACCTTATTATTTAAATTAAAATCATAAGAAAAACACTTAGATAGCTAGTAATTAATGGCTGATCAAGTTATTCATTGTCTTATTATTTTCAAAATTTAAGAAATTAATTGCATGCACTAGTTTAATTTATGCATTCTGATTTATTTGCTTTATTTTTTTTTTTAAAAAAAGTCATGTGTCAACAAGTATTGTGAATCGCTTCAGTAATTATCCTGCTTTTTTAAATTTGGGGAGTACGTAAGAATCAATGAATCATCACAATTTTATGCATTTAATGGATGATGAAAACATCCTTTTTGTCTGCGCTTTCTGGGATAGCATTTGATAATATTGAATTGAATTGACAACACTAAAAAGCGTGCTAAGTTTTATGACAATTATTGTTAATTTAAAATTGTCCTTCGCTTTTGGTTCACACATCATTGCATTATACAAATTGATTTTTTTTAATAATGCATTAATATAGTAAAGTGATACATCATAAGATACACAGCAGCTTGACGCGTTTACCGCACTATGTCACAAGAATATATTGACACAATATATATATATATATATAGGAAAGTGATGGCTTTCACAATTAAGTTTGATTAATCACTACTGCAAAAAAAAAACGTTTTTAACGTCTCTTATTTAGGCCTTTTAACGTCTAAAAATAAGGAGACGTCTATGTGAACGACGTAGTAAAAAATGACAATAACGTCCGTAAATAAAAGGACGTCTAAAGTCCAGACTTTAGACGCCTCCAATTTAAAATGAGGACGTCTAAAGTGTTACACTGACACTTTAGACGTCCCCATTTTAAAATGGGGACGTCTAAAGTGTCAGTGTAGCACTTTAGACGTCCCCATTTTAAACTGGGGACTTCTAAACCCACTTTAGATGTCCCCAGTTTAAAATGGGGATGTCTAAAGTGCTTTTTTTTTTAAAAAAAAATTTATATTACAGATCTGAACTAAACAGTATTTAAAATCAGAAATTACATATCATCGTCAATAAAATTACAGATCTAGTATCTGAACTCCAAATCCAAAATCTACACGATAATAACTCTAGAGCTGAAATCTCATAAACAGAGGATGATAATAATAAGATGAATCAGTTGCAAAAAACTTATCTCCTTCTATTATTAAAATTCATTTTCTCGTAATAATGAATAGAGAAGAGCAACAGGGAGAGATGTAAAATGCGTGGTGGTAAGCATTACAGATCTGGTGAAAAACAGAGAGAGAAAAGAAGAAACAAGTTTAAAAACAACATATAAAGAAGAAGAAGCAAAAGTTATATGTGTGGTGGTAGTGGTTGCGTTGATGAGAAAGACGAGTATGAGTCTATAAAACTGATAAATAAAGATTGTCAGTACAGATTTGAATTATTTTTTGCTTCCCCAATTTAATTTAGGGACGCCTAAAGTTGTTTAGTTAATTTTTTTTTTTTTTTATACTTTAGACGTCCCCAATTCAAAAAGGGATGTCTAAAATCACACTTTAGACGTCCCCGATTTAATTGGGGACGTCTAAAGTTATTTTTTTTTTTTTTATAATCAGGGACACCTTTAGGCGTCCCTAATATGAGGGACGCCTAAAGTGGCATCCCTGATATTTAAGATATATATTAGGGACGCCAAAAGGCGTCCATGATTAAAAAAGAAAAAATTTAACTTTAGACGTCCCCAATTAAATTGGGGACGACTAAAGTGACCAAAAGGCGTCCCTAATTAAAAAAAAAATTTAACTTTAGACGTCCCTAATTAAATTGGGATGTCTAAAGTGACTTTAGACGTCTCTATTTGAATTGTGGATGTCTAAAACTATTCAAATCTCACTCAGAATTATAAAAATGCCACCACTTTTATTTTTTACGTCCCTTTTTTAAAAAGGGACGTTCTTTAGGATCGTAAAATTAATATTTTGTAGTAGTGAATTTTTTAATTCATTATATTATTTAGCATATATCAAATTCGACCAAATTTATAAATCATGATTGCTTTAGGTCAAACCGAAAGAAACTCAATTTCTTTTACAAAAGATTGGGAGTTAGCAATAAGTTGTTGGTTGAGGTAATAAAGAATTTTATCTTGTAAAAAAAAAAACACAAAGATTGAATTTTAGGAAACATATTTATTTGGAGAAATAAGAATCTTTTATCCTTTAAACTTTGAGAGAGAAAGCCTTGATGATATTAAAAAAAGGAAGAAGAAGTTCTGATTAATATGGTGGGTGAAAAGAATACGATCAAGAGTTATTAATAGACTGTTCTCGCGTGGTCCCCATAAGTCACTTTAAATGACAACTGTCCAGGTTAGATTTTTTTTTTTAATCAAAGGATCCAGGTTAGTTTTTAAAATAAGGGAGAGAGAGAGAAAAATATTTAAATTAAATAACCATTATTTTACATTATCATTTTTTCTACTACCTTTTAACCACGAGGAACCATGGAAATCATTGTCATCTCCTTCAACCAAACGAGGAGAAAGTTCTCACTCCTAATTCCTAATTTCCTTCCAATATCAAATTCAATCATTTTTTAACTCATCAACTGACCAATTTACAAATTGATCAGTACATCTTTCCATTAACCAAAATCCCCTAATTCTCAGCTTAGGTTTTCACTCAAGCATACTCGAGTGAAATTTGACTTCAAACGTCCACTAAACTGACTAAATCATTGTGTGACAATACAATTGGTGAAATCATTATATTCCTCTACCTCTTCTATACAAACTCTAACTCTAAATAATCCTCCCGATTAAATAATGTATTTGAGTAAAACTTCACCTATTAAACATCAAATATACTCTCATTAACTCATTCAAACACAAATCAATCAGTAGAAATATGATAAAATTCGAAACCCACACAAACCCTAACTTCCATAACTTAAAAATCCTAAAAACTTAATACCAAAGGATAGAAATCAAGTTAAGATCGCTTACCACCAAGGGGAAGTTAAGAGTACACCCCAGTAGACAAAAGCACAAAGCCCCAAGTGTTCTTCTCCAAAACTCCTCTCCTTTTCCTTTAGCAACGGATTTTTCCGTTAATTGCAACTGAATAATTAGCAACTGAATTTCGTCACTAAATTGATTAATGACAAAATTTCGCCTTCAATTTACTGCTTTTTGTAATATGATTTTACCAGCCATACACATTTAAAAGGACATATCAAGCATCCATTGTGCTCCTTGTATTTATGTCACCAGACATGAACTTTCTGGGTGTTCTCTCATTACATCTAGTCCTAAATGTTTTGTCATTTCTGGCACCAAGTATAATATCCGATCTTTTTTCGATACACGAAAATTTAAGTGCGTTGGGTCCAGGGAGTATATAATATCCCATCTTTTAAGGCAATCTGACCCCTAGTAATCTTTAACCACCTTTATCCTGTTTTCACCCTATTTAAAATTAATCATACTCCCTAATTCATCCCATAGTCATAACTACATATTCCAATTCCAAACCCTTAAAAACAAAAACGAGGATAAATGTTGACTTCCCTTTGGTTATGTACCCTTGTTGTGACCTTTTTGATATTTACAATATAATTTAGCGAGTCTGAAGTAGAGATTAAATTAGAAAAAATAACAGGAAAAAAATTTTGAAATTGCAAAATTTCAAAACAAGTATTTCTTATAAAATGAATTATGAATTATTTATCAAGTCTCATCATTTTACCTTATCAATTTTTAGAAACAAACATGATTTAGGATTTTGCAATTTTAAAGTTCTATCATTTAATATATAAAATCATCATATAAACATAAGACACATGATCAATGCCAACAATATGTATTTGAACTACGTTAACTAAGTCCACGAGGTTGCGTACGTATGTAGAATCATCATATAATCTTGTGTCGAGTGGAATAGGTTGTGTGCAATGTGACATAGTCCAACTTCTTATTGTCATACTCCTTCCGATTCTTTTTATAAGCAATTTTTATTTTTATTGCGCAAACTGAACTAGTGGTTAATATTAGTTTAAAATAATAAATATGTCAAAAATATTATGTTTCTTCCAAATATGCCCATATTTATTAAATGAGCATAGAAGAGGGAATGAGTAACAAATATAAGAAAGTATGAGTATAAAATATGAAAAAGAATGTGTAATAAATGATTAGATAAAAGAGAATTAGTAGTGAGTGGGGGATCATTAATATAAAGACATGCATTTAATAGGGGTAGAAAAGAAAAGAATAGTTTAAATTTTGAGACACAAGAAGAAAGTTGTTTATAAAAAAGACCAACCCAAACAGAAAGAAAATTGTTAATAAAAAGGATCGGAGGGAGTATTTTCAATCCATGTCATTTTTTACTGCTTATTAACAAATGATCAACACCACCTACTATTATCAAAATTAGGCAAAATAGTAATATTGTTTAGATGAAAATGAAACCTAGGCGACATATATGAACATCAAATCATCAATGATCTTGTGCGAGCTTTTATTTCACATATATATTAAATATGTTAACCAGACACTTCAATAGTCAAATGATTAATTTATGAAAAAATTGCTGGAAAATTTCCTATTATAAAATTTATAACCCAAATGTATTTATGGGTCCAGGTTCTTTTCGTAATATATTTTTAACTATATGTAAATGGCTTCCATTTTGTAATGAGATGTTTTTCAACAAATTTTCCTTAATTTTACTAATAATTTAGTTTAAGTCCTTAATTAATTTCACTTTGAACTTCACATTCTCTTTGTCACGCCGCATCACTCTATCAACTATGGTAAAATGATATAATTATAGTTAGTTGATGACAAATATATAATCAACTAATAGCATCAACATTAACATGGGTCATTATCAATTAATGGGATTTTCTATTATTATAGTATAAATAATATGCAAAATTACTAATATACTACATGGTGGGAAGTATTTACGAAAATACTGCACTTTTGTTGAACTCATTCACGCCAAGAATGATTTTAAATTTATGATGAGATATCAAGTGAAATCAACGACTTCCATTTTGTCTTGTAGTATCACACTTTCCTATATACTTATATCCTATATATCATACTATATAAATATTTTCTTAATCCTATTTATGAATCACTTCCAGTATGTGTTTAACTGAAACAAAAGAAAAATGTTAAATCTTATTAGATGTGATGTATTAATGTATAATTTTATTATTCATCTATTATTCTATAGATGTTTTATTGAAAAATATATAGATTAAATAGGGATAAAGTTAAACAATTATTCAATTTTAAGATAAAGCTAATAAGATTTTAAGGTTTTTCTTTTGTTTTAAGTAAATATGTTAGAAGTGACTTATAACAGCAACATCAAGAGAGTATTTATATAATAGGATATATAGAATATAAGTATATGAGAAAAGTGTGACATGGCCATATGGAAGTCGTTCTTGGCAACGATTGCACTTTATGGCACATTATAAAGTTGAAATTGTTCTTGGTGTGAACGAGTTTAATATAAGTGCGGCATTTTGATAATTTTGTTTACCGTTTATAGTGCAATGTTAGAAAAGCCTCAATTAACTGGAAAAAAAAAAAAGAAAAGCCTCAATTAATGTATCATTTCGATCAACTAGTAAAATAATCTACTTTACTGTATATAAACCGTAGAGTTAATTATACTTTGTCGACTGGTGCAGTTATCTGTCACCTTTGTTGATATAGTAATCATAATACAATATAAAATTTAAAATAAATCATATTATTTACCATATATAAACAGTAGAGTTAATTAATTATTCAAACTTGGTATAATATATAATGACGAAATTGTGTTCTGGCCAAATATAGAGGAAATTAAGTGTGAAGTGAAGAAGGCATCCAGCGTGGCAGGGGAGAAAGTGGACGAAGGAGTGAAGGGAAGACTAGTCATAATACGAGAAGTAATATGTGGCATTATATCCCACATGTGTGTGTGTGTGTGTGTGTATGATAGAGTTACTTTAGTATAATTGAGTTAATTAACAGTAAAAATTAGCCTTATAATGGGTGGGCGAACAACTTTGTTGTGTTTTTTTATATATGCAGGACAACATTAAACGGATGCCCAAAGAAAAAAAAAACACAACATTAAACGGAAAAAAGTTCAGATACCTACCACTTTTGAAGTGAAACTTTCGGGTAAAATTAGAAACTTACCCTTACTATTTTTTAGACTTAAAAGGTAATTATACTAGGGGTGTACATGGGCAGGGCTAGGCAGGGCGAAACCCTTGCCCGATGCCCTGCCCGAAGGGTTAACGGGCTACATTTTGCAACCTGATGCTCAGCCCTGCCCGGTGAAGCCCAGACATTTTTGGGCTGGGCGTGGGCGAGTTGGACGAGGGTGGGCTTCACCCTGCCTAACATTTATCAACCCAACTTTGAAGTCACTCTTCAAGAGAGCACAAATAGGTTCACAATCAAAGATGCCCTACGCACACCTTATGTGGGAAAAAAAAACAGCTGCAATGTCGATAAACAATATGGAGAGCTTAGAAAAAAAAAAAAAGAGATACAGTCACAGAGAGAGTAAGAAACAGAACAGAGCAGGGTTAAGGGTTAATGGCTTAATGTAGTGCAGTGTGCGTGTGCGTAATAGACATTTGAGATTGGAGGAGCAAAGTATCCTAATAAAACAAAACATATAATACAATATAATTATATAAAGTTATAAACGGTTACACAAAAAAATATTTATATAAAATATTTTAATATATATAATTATATACCTACCGGGCAGGGCTAAATGGGCAGGGCGGTATACCCTGCCCGATGCGCGGCCCGATTGTGCCCAAATTTTTTTGGACTGGGCAGGGCGATTTTTTTTTGGGCTGGGGTGGGCACACCGGACGGCAGGCTTCATGAACACCCCAAAATTATACTATACTGTCTTTCATTTTAGGGTGACCAGTAGACCTAAAAAGTATTCTGGAGTAAATTTGGTTCTTGGTCTCGTTTTCTTTTCTTAGGTAAGTTATTTTTTGAAGAAAAAAATTAAAACATCAAATAAAAATTGCAATCCAAGTCTTTCTAATATTTCAACTGTATTACCCCCTATTTTTAGTTATGTCATTATAATTTAGGGTGAGAGAGAAAAAAATATATTGACTATTTTTTGTAACAAAATATCGTTTACAATTTATATTAGTTTAAACACTTGGAGAAAATATGTCACATCCTCATCTTATTTTCACCTATTTCAGAATATTTGGAGAAAATGATATGTAGTTCAGTGGACCACACAAGAATAGCATAAATATACTGATATTATATATACGATTACGGAAATTCCCTATAAGAGTTCGTACTTAATAATTACAATTAATGTAGCCTCGCAGCGCTACGTGGGTGTCTACACCCGTCCTAGTGAAACGGAGACATCTTCCAGTCTTTGTGCCACCACTGTAATCCCCTTGTACGGTTCTCTTCTGTATTCTCAGCATACGTTTTGTCTTCTCCTGTCTAAATTGTTGGTAGGGGAGGGTGAGATTCTAGGGAATCTCAGTAGGAAAGCAGTACCAATATACATGCAAGATAAATGTTTAATGCATGACGTTCTTGCATTACATAACTCATGTTCACACAATGACATATCAGCGTACTCAATGTTTCAAACAACATACAAATGGTCATAATATAAATATAAACAGAGCTTCAATTATTCATATATGTTTCACAAAATCAAGCAAAGCAATAACATGCATCAATATACTGGCACAAATATCAAATACATGTAGGAGAGGTAAGTTCCTCACCTTAATCGCCTTTCCCTGATCTTCGAATAACGTGCCTCGATTTGCGTGACAATCCCTCGTGCTCTCTACTTGGTCCTAAAACGTCGAACGTACCGTTTAGATACTTCCATAGTATTTTTTGTGGTTATATTAGTCTATGGTGAAAATTTACCAAAATGCCCCCGAGACCCCGGCCCGGCCTCACCGTACTTGGCTCGATGGCACATTTTCCCAAAATTTTGACTAGGGCTATCCTAACTTATTTTTGCCTAAGGAATCCATTTCCAGGCTCAAAATTACCATATTCACTGTCAAATTATGAAAATACCCTTGACAGCCCCGGTTTAAAGATTTCAGTGGCGTTTTCGTAATTCTATTTTTTCAGCCTCTACCGAAAAAGTGACCAACTGCAACCCCACCTATTTTTGTCCACTGAATCCAATGGAACCATTTATTTCATGAAAATCTAACTCCAATTACATATTTACCCCTGATAGTCCATATGTGAGGGTTTTAAGACTATTTTTGTCATTTCACTTTCTAGGGTTTTTTTCACTTCGCACCCAACATAAACCCTACACAATTTTCCATTCTAAACACAATGGAATTATCAAAAACACCAAAATCCAGTCCCAACACTGTCCAACACAGATCTGGACGAAATTCTTTAATAATTGGAGAAAATAGAGTTTTATTATTTCAATTCATAAAACACCTTCTTATAAACTTTAATCACTTGTTTAACCACTTAATCACATTCTAAACATGATTAGACTAATTTTGTACAGCACCTCCCCTTAGGTTTTGCCATTCCCAAAATTACAAAATCATGAAAACAAGTCAAACAATCTAACCAAACACCAACAATACCACAACCACAAGAGAATAAGTTTATGGAATTATCCTCTTGCTTCCCAGCTTAGCATCTTAACTCCTTCTCTTCTTGATCTCAAAGTGTGTCTTCACCATCATGGATTCATGAGAAACAAGAGTTTAGAGAAGGATTCTAAGGAAATGCCACAAGAAAAACTAAAGAAACCAACACTTACCTTAATTTCTTCCTTCTCCTTCTCTCTAGCTCTCAAAGAACCTCCCTCCCTCCCTCCCTCCCTCCCTCCCTCCCTCCCTTATGGCTTGAACGAAATATGGCATGAAAGATGAAGGATAATGTTTTTATTAATTTGGTCTTCTTTCTTCCTAGCCTTTGATCTCATCAAGGGTTGAGATTTCAACACTTGTCAAAGACACCATCCCTCCTCCCATACCTCCAACCATACCTTCTCCACTTTATGCCATACTCCCTCATCATTTGAGTATTCTTGCCTCTTAGACCTTGATCTCATCAAGGGATCATAATGTGACACTTGTCACAAGCATACATCTACCAAGAATAATCCAATTATGCATTTTCCTTTATTTTCCTTGATTAATTGAAAATGCCACAAGAAAAACTAAAGAAACCAACACTTACCTTAATTTCTTCCTTCTCCTTCTCTCTAGCTCTCAAAGAACCTCCCTCCCTCCCTCCCTCCCTCCCTCCCTCCCTCCCTCCCTCCCTCCCTTATGGCTTGAACGAAATATGGCATGAAAGATGAAGGATAATGTTTTTATTAATTTGGTCTTCTTTCTTCCTAGCCTTTGATCTCATCAAGGGTTGAGATTTCAACACTTGTCAAAGACACCATCCCTCCTCCCATACCTCCAACCATACCTTCTCCACTTTATGCCATACTCCCTCATCATTTGAGTATTCTTGCCTCTTAGACCTTGATCTCATCAAGGGATCATAATGTGACACTTGTCACAAGCATACATCTACCAAGAATAATCCAATTATGCATTTTCCTTTATTTTCCTTGATTAATTGAAATTAACTCCTATTGATTGGAAAATAATTAATCTTGGGCTAAATTGGCAAAATTATGATTTTGTTATCACCTTTGTAATTTAATTCCTTTCTTGAATTAATTTGCCTATTTCCTTATGAATATAAATATTTTAAAATTCATAAGTTCCAAATTTCATGAATATCCACCATTTTATTGAAGTTCTCAATTAATTATAATATATTTTTTGTGAATATTAAATTTGGGGTGTTACAAAATATAAATGTTTTTTCCACAGAAATAAAAAGCTTTATTCATTGGAAATCAAAATGAAGTTAAGCTGCTTCCATCTTCCAAGCATATTATTTATACAAATTTTTCAAAACATTAGTTTTTTATAAAAGAAAAAATGCATTAAAAAGATAAGTATATACATCAACTAATACATCATACCGAAAAAAAAAATGAAGGACCATTACTCCAAAATTTACGAAAGTTTATGACATACGGAATCAAGAACCACAATATGATAAAATTAAAAGGAAAAAAACTTAAGAAAAGATTAATGTTTTGGTAAATGATATTTGAGGAGGAATCTTTAATGGCTCATTCTATTGGTAAAACTTGCTTCATAAGACAAAAAATATTTAAAATTTCTTTTTTTACAGCTAAGAAGAAAACATTAGTTTTTTGGGGCGAAAACATTCATATTCTTTTTTCTTGAACATCAATGAATGAATTAATTTCACTGGCTGGAGACATGCATCTTACATAATTTATGAAATTCAGTTAGAGCAAGTTTAATTTTTGCACCATGTGCATGCATTGTAATTAAAGGACCCTGATGAATCTGGTCTGGTTCAGTATCAATCTACAGTAAAATACAATTAATTGGTAGAATTCATTCCCCATTAATTAGTTGCATTTAATACAATATTTCGACTTTGATTCTGTGACTTCCCATAGATTAAAAAGAATAGGCAATTTTTCTTGCTCGATTTGAACTTTTTTAAAAATATATATATAGACATATAATATATATATACATAATTTTTGTCAGAGAACTTATTTTTTAAATAAAGTGATACGATTTTGTAGGTTATAGACGCAAAATAAAAATGGTAAACTCAATAAGAGTCAACTCGAAAATATAACAACATACTATGTTCGATCAATATAAAATTCAGTTGATTTTTTTTAGAGAGATTAAGAAAGATAAATAAGTAATTTAATCATAAAATATATTATATATTAAAAGATTATATATTAGTTTATAAGTCAAAAAAATTAGTTTGATATAAAAGTAATATTTATAAATACTTTATATTAGTAATTTATTCAGCTTCCTTGATCACTTCAAAAAAATCAACTATGGATCTTATATTAAGGACCATATGTAGTAATTCTTATCAAAATTGTGCAATGCGCTCTTGTCATTATTACAACATTTATTTAAGTTATAATTCCCCCCATGCATTTCGCTAGAAATATAAATAACGCTAAAACCAAGTTTGAAATATTTGTGTCTGGGAACAAGTTTATCTCTATCCAGAGGATATTTGTGCCTATTAAAAAAAAAAAAAGAGTAACAGAATTTATCAAATTAAATTCCTTGATTTTTTTTTTGGCCAACTATCAAATTCCTTGAGTAAGAAGCAATTAGACGACAACAAATGAACATAAAAGTTTGTTGATCAGCTTCTTATGTATATAATAGTGTAGCTCATTTCTTGAAATTCATAAGATTTATATAAGTAAGGTTGTCAAATTCACAAGTTTAAGCAAACTCGTGACGGCGACGTTAATTTATGTCGTAAACTCGAATCATAAATTTATAAGAGTTTATTTTTATCATTAAATAGGTATTAATATTGTATAATTAAATAATTAAAATATAAAAAAATGACAACAATTTGATTTAAATATATTTTAAATCCAAATAATTGAAATTAAATCTACGAACATTAATCATTTATTGTATTTAATAAAGAAATTTCTATAAAATTTATATATAAAACCACTGAATATGATCAAATCGAAAAAGTTAACATGAGTTAAAAGTGAATTAACACGATTTTTGTAAGTTAGAAATATAAAAACGATAAACTCGATGTGTAAACTCGTGAGTTTAATCAAGTTTACAACTATCATAAGTTTACCAGCGACTTGACTCGATTTAGTAAGGTAGAAATGTAAAAAACTAAACTTGAAGAGTTAACTCGTGAGTTTAACAACAATACATACAAATAATATAAAATTCAGGCAAAATTATACTCGTACTATAAATTGGATATGTTATTGTTGTCATTACTTTTTCCCTTTTATGAGTGTAATAAATAAATCCTCCATTTAAATTGAATATATAAATGGTTCGTAGGGGACTTAATTTGTTTAATTATTATAATTTTTATTTTATTTTATTTAAAAAAACACATCTTAAAATAAATTAGCCAAAATGAAATGTAAATAATTCAAAATAATTTAGTCAATAAAACTAAAACATTTTCTCAATGAACGATATCCGTTTTTTTCTCCATACAATTATTGACCATCTGAGGTCAATTTCAAATTTTCTACTTGTTCTAACACGGAAATGTAATATTTCCTTATTGTATTATTATAGTCACCCTTAACAACCATGTATAATTCAGACAAGGAACAAACAACTCATTAAATGCAATTGTCGAAAAATCTAATGAGCTCAGATTTAGTGATTAATATAGACCTGCAAAAAAAATTTTTTTGGTTAAAGGGTAATTTTGTTTCGGAAGTGTTAAAAAGGGAGTAATTCTATTTTGGCAATTATTCTAATTAATTTTGACTATTAATTGGCCAAATATACTGAGTTTACAGTCTACATCTATATCATCTATATTATTTTTGTTAAAGTGTAAATTTACTCTAAAAGTTTTAAATCTAATTTTGACAATAAAGATGAAGTAGATGACACATAGACTTCCGGAATAAATTTACGCCTTGTAAAAATTAAGTGGATGATATATATGTGGGTTCCCAACTCAACATATTTAATCAAATAATGATTAAAATTAAATGAAATAACGACCAAAACAAAAATTACTCCATTTTTATATTTTCAGGATAAAATTATCTCATAAAAAACATCCAAAACAAAACTCCCTCGTAACCTAGTTTTATTTGGTCCCTGGAAGTTTGGCTATATAAATTGACTTGAGAGCGTCCTCATAGCTCACAGCCCACAAAAGCCATCGAGCTTGTATACTCTCTCACCGTTCTCTCTCCCCTCGTCACCATCACCAGCCTCTTACTTAAAAAACATATTTTTCTTCTGCTTCTTCAACAATGGCTTCCTCTCTTCTTCGATCCTCCTTCCATCCCCATTTCCAGTCCCATGACCTCAACAAATCCTTCTTCCCAAATCTCCAAAGCCGAATCTCTGCCTCCATCTTCCAAAGGGTATGCTGATCAATATACCAGTAGCGAAAATCTTTGGATTTCGATTCTGTCTTTGTCTGTACATACATATATTAACGTTAGTTTGTGTGTTTGATGATGTTTTTTCAGATTAATAGAGTGATATGTGCTCAACAAGGGGATAATGCTGTTGATGCGGATGTGAAGAATATTCCACAAGGAAGCAAATTACAGAAGAAGGATGATCCAAAGTTCAAGAGTAGGAGAAATCTAAACTTCTCAGGAAAGAAGCCGTTCACTCCAATTCTGGACACTATCAACCATCCAATTCACATGAAGAATCTGTCCACTGAGGTCTGACTCTGTTGAGCAGCTACTAGTAACTGACCAAAATTAATGGATTTAATTAATGATTCCCTCGCACATTCATCAGTTTTTTATGTATTTGAAATAATTAACTGCATTAATATAATTAATGTGGGTCTCTGAGACAGTAAAGACATTATTGAATAATGAAATGTTTGTTGTTGCAGGAACTGCAAGATCTGGCAGATGAACTGAGAGAGGAGATAGTGTATACAGTGTCAAAGACAGGAGGCCACTTAAGTTCCAGCCTCGGTGTGGTTGAGCTCACCGTAGCAATTCACCATGTCTTTAACAGTCCTGTCGACAAGATCATCTGGGACGTTGGCCATCAGGTAACACACTAATCAACCCTTTTGGTTTATGACGGTACGATACTAGAGTAACAGGAAAGGTTGTTGCCATGTAATTAAAAAGTTATGGGTTTAAATCTTGAAAACACCCTTTTCGCTCTCCAGGTTTGGCTGTACACATTTGAAACTCTACACACCCACCTAGTGGGAGCCTTATGCTGCAATTTTATGTGTGTGTGTGTATGAGGGATTGGTTGTTTTTGCAGAGCTATGGGCATAAGATATTGACGGGAAGGAGACAGAAAATGCATACGATAAGGCAGACGAATGGACTTGCTGGGTTCCCAAAGAGGGATGAGAGTGTTCATGATGCTTTTGGAGTTGGCCACAGCTCTACTAGCATTTCAGCTGGCTTGGGTATATATGTCATTTCCTCGTTCTTCATAATCCCCTGTCTTTATTTATAATGTCATATTAACTGAATTGCGTTAAAATTAGTTAAAACTACCAAATAAGAAATTCAAGGGTGTTTGATCTAGTCGTGGATCAATTAAATTACGAAGTGGGTGAATTGAGTTTGAATCCCATATTGATGAAAAAGATCCTTGGGAGAGACGTCTTGATCGCAAAGCCTTAATCCGGATTAGTCGATTACTCAGATACCCGGTAATAACATTTAGAAAAAGTGCCGGATGCTTAATGGCCCATAGGTTATTAAAATAAATGAATAAATAATTAAATAAATATATAAGAAATATACCTATTTGTTCATATGCCATTGTTTATAAGTGGGCAAATGAGAAAGGGTAATAGTAAGAAAAATAATGTAAGAAAGTGTATAGGAACAATTAATTGGGGTAATATTGATAAAAATTTATTAAATGCTTAGGAAACTCTGAAAAAAACACCTTATAATGAGAACGGACTAATTCAAAAAATAGTACCGCCTTATAAATAGAAAGAGATGAACATTAATTTAACTCTCGTTTTATCTTAATTAATTTAATCCCTGTTTCTGTGTTTCACAGGCGGCGTTTTCTTCTTGTTTTTATTCTTTTTGTCAAAAGTATTTTATGTGGTTCTTCCGTGAGTACGGAACAGGAAAAGTGAAGAAAGCGCAATAAAGAATCCAAAATCGCCCAGGATACGAGAATACTTATAAGTGTCGTATTATTTCTATTTTGATTAATTAAAATATAACAATTCAGCTCATTTTAATCTCAAATGATTGATGAGTCATCTAGAGAAATTCATGTTTTAATGTTTTGAAAAATAACAACTTAAGGGAGGCAATTGAGATTCTTGTTTTTCTAAATTATGAGATTTATGTTTTTTAAAATCATAAAATTTGAATTTATCTAAATAATTCATTAGTCATATGGGATTAAAATAGGATGATTTATTATATTTTAATTAATTAAAATATAGATAAAATGACATTCCTAGAATATATAAGTATTTCTCCGTAGGATACCAATGGTCCAATATTCATGAGTCATTACTCACCAGCTTTTCACTTTCTCTCTGTTTTTGTTTTGAAAAAATATACATTAGAAATTAAATAGTGTGGCAATTAAATCTCAAATAATCATTTTCCACGAGACCCGCGATATTATTGAGAAGTCATGTCATAGAGCTTGACACGAGGGATTTAAAGGGGAGGAAAATTTTTATAAGTTAAATTTAAAAAATAAAGAATTGGAATTAAAAATTTTAATAAAAGTTATTATTTATGTGTATAAGACAAATACGTTAGAATATACCTATACACATTTATTTTTTGAAAAAAAAAAAAAAAATTTGTGCCCAACTCCAAAACTCAGATGGGTTTTGTGAACTCCAAATTTTTTGGAAGACCCATGGGCCAAGAAAGTTAGTGGGCCATATAGCCCATGTTTCCTTCAACCAAAGAAGACATTTTTGATATGCCAACTTGAATTGACGTGGCTACCAGGTATGGCAGTGGGGAGGGACTTGGTGGGGAAGAACAATCATGTGATTGCTGTAATAGGAGATGGAGCCATAACGGCAGGACAAGCCTACGAGGCCCTCAACAACACTGGTTGCCTCAACACTAACTTTATTATTGTCTTAAACGACAACGAACAGGTCTCTCTTCCCACTGCTACCATCGATGGCCCAGCTAAACCTGTTGGTGCCCTAAGCAGGGCCCTAACCAAGCTTCAAACCAACACAAAGTTCCTTCAACTCCGTGACGCTGCCAAGGTAATAACAATAATAATCAAAGATAATGTGCAATTTTAGCAATGAAATTGTGTCATGAGCGTCTGCACAGTTAAGTTTTGAAGTGGGTAAAAGTAGATACAATCTTTTAAAATGGAGCAATTTTAGTGATACCGTTAACTTGGCCCACACGTCCGTCTCTTTTTTTTTTTTTATATGGGACACAATTGTTTTTCCTCTATCTTTATAATGGACATCTGGATCAATCTAATGGAATTGCTAAAAATGCAGCCTTTTAAAAGATTGTGTCTACTATCAATATAGAGTTGGTCTAACGGTGTAAGGCCTCGTTAGATATCTATGGGTCTCAAATTCGAGTCCTAGAAGAGTCACTTATGTTGGGAAGGGTGGTCAAGAACCCTGAACCGGATACCGAATGATAATATCAAAAAAGATTTTGTCTGCTTTTGCCAGTTTCAAAACTTAACTGTGTTCAACGCTTCTGACAAATAACTTCCTTACTAAAATTGCACCTTAAACCTAATAATTATAATAAGGCTCTCTCCCATTTTTCAGCCCTAGATCTTGAAAACCTGGTATTTGGTATATGGACGTGCATGCAGGGGATAACGAAGCAAATTGGAGGGCAGACACATGAGATTGCTGCCAAGTTGGATACGTGTATAAGAGGGATCATTCCTGGGTCTGGTGTGTGTTTGTTTGAAGAGCTTGGTTTGTACTATATTGGTCCTGTTGATGGCCATAACGTGGATGACCTCGTACATGTTCTTAGTAACCTCAAAACTATGCCACTTATGGGACCTGTTCTCATTCATATCATCACTGAGAAAGGAAAAGGCTATCACCCAGCTGAAATTGCTTCTGACAAAATGCACGGTAACCTATAATATATCCTCTTTTGTTTTAGAAATTGTTATGATCATTGTACATATACTAAATATGGTGGTGTTTGTAGGGGTTGTGAAGTTTGATCCTAGGTCAGGGAAACAGATGAAGAACAAAACAAGCAGTACCCTTTCTTACACACAGTACTTTGCGGATGCATTAATAGCAGAAGCTCAGGCTGATGAGAGAGTCGTGGCCATCCATGCCGCCATGGGAGGCGGCACTGGGCTCAATCACTTCCAAAAGCACTTCCCTGAAAGGTGTTTCGACGTAGGAATCGCAGAGCAACATGCTGTCACCTTCGCTGCTGGTCTTGCTACTGAAGGCTTTAAGCCCTTTTGTACTATTTACTCTACTTTCCTTCAAAGAGGCTTCGATCAGGTATCAATAATAATACTAATTCCTTCTTGTCCTTAATATAAGATGTCGTTCGTTCGTAGTTTGACATTGAAATTATTGTGGCTGTACTTTCAGGTAGCTCATGATGTGGACCTTCAAAAGCTACCAGTAAGATTTGCCATGGATAGAGCTGGACTTGTTGGTGCTGATGGTCCGACTCACTGTGGAGCATTTGACACTACGTATATGGCCTGCCTACCAAACATGGTGGTTATGGCTCCCTCCAATGAATCGGAGCTTATGCACATGGTTGCAACCGCTGTGGCCATAGATGACAGGCCATGTTGCTTCCGATATCCGCGAGGGAACGGTATCGGAGCCACCCTTCCACCAAATAACAAAGGCACACCTTTGGAGGTACTTGCTATTAGGTTTTTGTGACATAGGTATATACTTTGGAGCAGGGGTGGGATTTTTGTGATATAGGTATATACTTCGGAGCAGGGTGGGGTGCTGCCCCCTACTGCATGTCCCTTGAAATTGAAAATAAGGGCTTCCCAAGTGTTTTTTTTTTCATGTTCCTTTTTTTTTTTTATTAGATTCTATATAAAATGAGTGATATTTTGATATATTATGGGCAAAAAATGAAGCTGTTTTCAATTTTATATAGCTTTTCAAAGATTTTTCAGAAAAATGGTGCAGTTTTCTTGTACACTTTGAACACTAAATCTTTGGAAAATCATAAAAAATTGAAAATAGCTCTATTTTTTACTCATAAGTTATTAAAATGTCACTCATTTTATGTAGAATCTAATGATTAAAAGGAACATGAAAAAAAAAAAAAAACACTTGGGAAGCCCCTCATTTTAAGGGGCACAGCACCCACCCCTGCTCATATACTTCCTCCTATACTTAATACAAGACCTTTTTTTAAAAACAAAATTAAGGAAGCTGAATAAATCACTTTAAATATTTATATTTATCGTTTTTCTTCAAACTAATTTACTTGACTTGTAAAATGATATATATATAATCCAATGACATACAACATATGCTATAATTAAGTAATTTATTTAACTTCTTTAATCTTTTAAAAAAAAAGTCAAACGGGTCTTATATTAAGATTTGGAGGCAGAATGTTAAAAATTTATGTTTCTATCAAAATAGCTCAAGCCAATCTAATTAGACTTCTCTTAACATTATATATCTTCAATCATTTCTCTCTACTTAGTCAATGTGGGATTCTTATCATTCTATCAAAAGAGTTTAAACCAATTTGACTGGACTACTTGAAATACATCTATATATATAGGTTGGGAAAGGAAGGATCTTGAAGGAAGGGAGCAGGGTGGCACTGGTTGGGTACGGAACAATGGTGCAAAATTGCTTTGAAGCATCAATGATCCTTGAAGCTCTGGGCGTCTCTACAACTGTGGCTGATGCCAGATTCTGCAAACCTCTGGATCGAGGTTTGATGAGGGATCTAGCTAAACAGCACGAAATTCTCATCACCGTTGAAGAGGGAGCCATCGGAGGATTTGGTTCTCATGTTTCCCATTTCCTCGGTTTAAATGGATTACTCGATGGAAATCTCAAGGTATCAATCACCCTTTACCATCTGAAACACGTTTTGTAATATGTCACATTATTTCATATTATATAGGTATATATATAGTATTACCTCATGTCCTTGACATAAGATCACGTTTGTAGTGCACTTTACACAGTAAGTGAGATCTTATATTAGTTCATGTTTTGGGGGTTAAGAGTTGAGATTTTTTTGTGGTGGTTGCAGTGGAGGGCAATGACACTGCCTGATAGATACATTGAGCATGGATCTCAGACTGATCAAATTGAAGAGGCAGGATTGAGTTCAAAGAATATTGCAGCAACTGCTTTGTCTTTGGCCAACGTGAATTGGGATCACCGTCTTCTTCTCAGCTTGCAGATTTGAATCTAAAACCATTATTAATTGTTCGTTTTGTGGATATGAAACTGTAGATAACAATTAGTAATGGGGAATAATGGGGTACTGTGGCAATGTGCATGAAGGGAATCATATATATATATATAGTATCTATCTAGTAATAAAGTTGTAATAACGCGCAGTGTACTGCGCAATAATAGAAATTATGTGTTGTTCATGCGAGCTGAGACCCTCATCTGATAATTTAATTTCATATTTTGTGGATCGGTAATATTGCTTCGGCCACCAAAAAACGTGATTAAGTGATTTATCAATACATTATAAAATGCCTTAAGAAGAAAAAACTTCAATTTTATCATATACTCATGAGTTATACAGTTTGCCGCATAATGCTTCTTATTAACTGTTACTCCTTCCCTCCAAAACATATTTACCTAATTTGATTAAATTAAGAAAGTTAATTGAGTTAGTTAATATGACATCTATTTTGTAAAATACCCTAGTCATCTTTTTTAATTCCTCCTTCACCTTAATTATTGTTGAGGGAGTATCAATAGGGGTAAATTAGGAAAATGATGGTAAATATGAAAATTATGTCTTATATTTAGAACCAAGATCAGCTCTCTAAATATGTCTTATACTAAAGACAGAAGGGAGTAGTATTTTTTATTTTAAGTAACTAAGTTATTTTTAAAAATTTTGCATGATTTTAGAAGAACGATGTTTATGTATATTAATACACATGGACGAGGGTTGATGGAAGTTTAATGAGATGGATCATTGGATATCGATAAGGTCCTTAATCCTCATCTTTATATATATTCACGATATATTTTCAAAGATTTTAATATACAATCTTCGTATATATGTTTTAAAAAAAATATACACATAATTAATACGGCTATAACTTTTACCACATCAAAACATTAATTCATAACTATATTCTTAAACCATGTTTATAAAGTCACAAATTTTCGTTGGCTAAAAAAAGTCACTAATTTTCAAATCCGATATCCAACCAGCATCTTGAGGAAGATACACAAAAGGGTTAAAATTTATGTACTGTATAATCAATGGCGGAATTAGAAACGTACGCTAATGAGGGAAAAATTGTATTTATAACTTTAAATTTAAATTTTCTTATTTTAGCCAAAAATGCCGGAAAATTTAATAAAGCGGCCGAAGAAATCGTTCATGCATGCATGGGGGGTTCTTAGAAGTAAAGAAACAGAGAAGAGAGATAAGACGACGTGATAAAGTGAGAAAGATGAAAATCAAAAAGTTGATCTTAGGCACGAGAGGTATGGCAAGAGTCCGTGACATTAATGATATAGATGGAGATAAAAAGGAGGACAACAATTAAAAAGCAAAAGAAGAAACGCATGCGTTTATTCAGTTTTTTAAAGTAATTATATCTTTTATCTAATTTTCATATTCTATATGTTTTAATTAAACATGTAAACATCAACAGCTAGTTCTCCTGGTAATAACTAGAGTCGGGAATCAGGGTCGGCCTTTGAGGGGCCAGGGTCTAACAAGGCTGGCCTTAAAGGGCTTGGGGTCAGGAAAATTATGGTTTTTCAAGGCCCGGCCCAAGAGCATCAGGGCCAAGGCCGGCCCGCTGGGCTGGGAAGTTCTTTTCACAATATTTAGCTATTTTTCTTACGTATTTTCCCCAAAGAGATATAATTAGTAAATAACAACTATTAAAGTTCTAATATAATACATAAATGTTGTCAACATTAAGATTTAAATAACACGTCTCTTGCAACAAACAAATACAGTTACTAATGTATAATCAAAAGTAAAATCATGTCCATAAATAACTCACACAAAGGCCAAAGTATAAGAAGGCAAAAAGCTAAATACTCTAACCTCTAAACAACATGAGTATGACGACTATCATTTTCACCTTCTTCACCACTATCATCAATTTCAAGGACATTTGATTGTGTTTCACTTTGAGCAGTAGGTTCAAGTAGTCAAATAATTACAACCTCCATAAAAAATCATACTCTATCAGGCAGAATAGTATATAATATGATTTTATTCTAAATAGGCAGAACAATATACTCAAAAATCACAATATGATTCAATTAGACAAAACAATATACTCAAAAATCATACTCTATACAATATGAGGACAAAGTGACATATAGATTCAATAAGGCAATTCAAAAATGTAACATGGTTCCTTTCCAAGCAAAAAAAATAAAAAATAAATGGGTTAAAGGGCCGCCCCAAGGCCCTTCAGGGCCGGCCCTTTTAAGCCCGAGGCCTTACAGGGCCAACCCTTTTAGGCCCGACTTCCTTTTGAGGCTACAATTTGTAAGCCCGGCCCTTGAAGGGCCAGGGCTTAAAAGGGCCGGCCAGAAGGGCTCGGGCCGTTTTCCCGGCTCGAGTAATAACACCACTTGTCACATTTAGATGAGGTTTCATGTTCGAGCTCGGCTAAGTTGAGCTAGCCGCCTACTAACACGGTGTTTCCATCCATGCCCAATCATATTGGACTAACTTGGGTGGCAATAAGACAGTATAGGCTACAGGCATGTCCTGGGGCAAGTCGGCTGTTTCCCCCATAATCTCTCTCACACAGACACACACATATTAAAAAAATTATTATATATATCTATACAAATATTTTTTTTGAAGTTATCATGTCACTCGAGGTGGAAGCAATAAATATTGGGGAGCAATGATAGTTGAGGGATGAAGCAAAAATCTAGGGCAATAATCAATTCTGACATTTATAATTTTCAGTGAAGTCCAAAGCTTAAGAAAGTTGTTTTGTCATTGTAGACGCATGCATCAATACTGTAATCAAGTTGAAGTCAACACATCTAGAGCAATAGGCAAATTGAGAGAGATATATAGAATCATACAGAGTATGCAAAGGCTAAATAAAATGAGTCATCGCCTAAAGAAAAGAACAACCACTATAAAAAAACGACATTTCGTAGCAGTGCCATTGTAACAGTTAAAATAAACTGCTACAAATATCAGAATTTGTAACGATTTTAAGTAAAACCACTACAAATTTGTGGTGGTATGACTCGTGACAAGTGGCATGTTGGTTAGCGTACATTTTTTGTAGCGATTGACACAACACAACCACTACAAAATATAGCGCCAAGTGGGCACCAAATTTGTAGCAGTTTTGGTATATAAACCGTGACAAATGTGGTGCCAGATTGACACTAAAAGGCAGGAAGCTGGTGCGATTATTGTGGCGGTTAGTTTGTAGCGGTTTCTATCACCTTAACTGCTATGGAATGCAAAGGGCCTCCTTTTTGTAGCAGTTAAGTAGCGGTTTTTTCATATAACCGATATAAAATACAAACAAACTGCAATTTTGTGGCGGATAAGTGTAACCGCTACAAATTTTTATGTTACCTGAGATAGGGTTTTTGACTTTGTAGCTGTTTAGGTAGCAATTTTTTTGAAAATCACTACAAAATGCAACGTATAAAAGCAAGCCGACCCCTCATTTTACCAATTTTGCCATTTTCACTTCTCATACCCTTTGAAAGGTATTACTTTAGATCTGAGGTTCTACTCTAGCATTTACAGAGTTTAGCACTTGAGGTTAGTAAAATTAAGTACTTTATTTCATTTTTTCCCTATTATTGTATAATTTTTATATAAATGTGGCTAATTTGTTTTTAAATTTTGTAGTTAATGTGACTTTAGAGAAGATAAGAGAAAGGGGAAGGAGGCTAAGCTTCCCCCCAAACCTATTCTATGGGGGAGCAATAGCAGAGGGGGGCAGTGGGAGGGGGCAGCGTGGAGGTAGACATGTCGCTATGCCATCATAGCAAGCGACCACGCCACAACAGTTGGCTCCACAGCAGCCCACAACAGACGCCCCCATAGCAGGCAACCACACCACATGTGCCTGTTCAGGGAGACGAGGGCAACCTGAGTCTTAGTGATTACAACGAGAACAAGGAATTTGACTTCCAGATTCCTATCAGTAACATGGAGCAGTTCCTGGATGAGGAGGAGGCCTGAAACCAGAATAACCCACGACAGTCCTCTACCCAGTCGAGGGGTTTGAGGTGCAGGTTCAAGGTAAATTTAATATTGAAATTCGATAGGTTAAATATGGATCAAAATTTAATTAACGTATGAGGTAAATTGTGCTGATGAGCAGAGGAACATTTCCACTAAGAGGCTGGACTTGGCCAATCTCAATAGCATGGATCAGACACTGCGTGTGATAGTTTCGTGGAATAAGGCCACGGACTAGCTGATTGAGAACGATAGTCACTTATTCAACTGCTATTAGAACGAGCTGGACATGAATTGGATACGATTCCCCATCTACTTCAAGACATGGAAGAATGTTCCCAAGACACCGTAGGATCTAGCATGGGACGATGATGTGAAGGTAATTAATTATATTATTTTATAATTAATTGTATTTAATTATTATTAATTAATTTCATCATTTGTAATTAATTGTATTTAATTATTATTTATTCCATTGTGTACAGGATAGGTTTTCCGTCTAGGACAACAGGAAGAGGTACACACTGATGAAAATGGGTGATGGCTAGAAGAGGAGGAGGAATCGTCTCTCCCACAGTATGAATAAAGATGGGATAATACTTCTGCAGCAGCTGATCGAGAACGTCCTGAACTGCATCACACCTAATGACCGGGGGCGAGTTTTATCCAGTATAGGAGGAGCCAAAGGGACTGGTAATTTTTTTATAATTATAATTTTAATAATTTTTGAATGATTTTTTAATATTTATTACTTTGTTATCTTTTTTCACAATCATAATTTTGTGTTTTTTAGGCAAGCTCTTTCTCAGAGAAACAAGAGGATCTGAGGGCAAATAAGGATCTATCATATGGCAGGATCTAAGACATTTGTTGTTACTTCCATCGAATTGGTAATTTTTTACAATGTCAATTAATTTTAGCTTTATATTATAAATTTATTGTTTTATTTTTATAATACTAATTTAA
The DNA here is from genome assembly GCA_963855925.1 of Inga laurina. Classification (NCBI taxonomy): domain Eukaryota; kingdom Viridiplantae; phylum Streptophyta; class Magnoliopsida; order Fabales; family Fabaceae; genus Inga; species Inga laurina. The sequence continues at coordinate 36,577,047 of OY979713.1, forward strand.
TGTTTTTATTGTTTTAGGAGAGGAAGGCTCAGCAGAAGAATTGTCAGACGGACTACGGGGAGTTATTCACAGTCACTCATAAACACCAGGATAGGACTCCAACGTCTCAGTAGGCAGAAGAAGCCATTGTAAGATGATTTATTGTTACTAAAACAATTTATTGTTAATAATAATAATAATAATAATAATAATAATAATAATAATAATAATAATAATAATAATAATTGATTATTTCAAGAAATAGCAGGAGCAGATTCAGCAGTCCCAGGCTGGGCTGCGAGAAACCCAAACCCAGGGGTCATAGGGGTTTGTGGATCTCACTGCGCCATTGAAACCTAGTCTGGGCCCAATTGAGCACCATGGTCGCATGAGGGATATTGAGTTAGACGCCAGACCTAGCATGGTCTACGGTAAGAGGGACACCTCTGAGGCTGTCACCTCTAGAGCGCGGACCTCCGGCATCAGACGGCCGAGTGAGGAGACTATTCAGGACATCCATGAGGAGGTTGCCAGGCAGATTCAGGTGCAGGATGACTTATTCTACGCTCAGCAGACCCAGTGGTGAGATATCACAAACAACATGCTGTCTAGGTCATGGAGTCAGTTGTTTCTAGACGAAGAGCATCCACAGGTCCCCCCAATCCCTAGGTTTGTTGTCCAATCGCCTCCTCCTCTTGTCGATGATGATGGTGTTGTTTACTCTAGTTAGCCCTGTAATCCTGCCCCTCTGAGGGAAGACCTGATGGCCAGCTCGGTGATCCTGCCCCCCCTAAGAGAGGACCTGATAATTAGTTTAGTTGATTTAGGACAATTATATATTATTTTATAACAGTTATAAAAAACTTTAGATATTTCTATTTTAATTTATGTAATTTCTTGTTTTAATTAGACATCGTTAAACAAATAAGAAAAAAACAACCGAACTTTGTAACAATTCTAATTCATGAACCGCTACAAGGTATTAACCTTTATAGTGGTCAAATGGCTGCATCCGCTACAAAATGTGAAACTTTGTAGCGGTTTCATCACTATAACCGCTATAACATGTCCCATATTTTGAGTTCTAAACCTCCAACGATCATGAACTTTTTTAGTGGTTTATTCCATTTAACTGCTACAAAGTGTCTTGAACCTATTTATGGATTGAATTATTTATTTACTCTCTTTTTGCAACGAATGAGTTTTTGTATTGATTTTATCTTGCTCTTAATGCCTCTAAATGCCTGATCACCATTTAGTTGTCTTGTTCATTTAAAATTAATCTTGAGAAAGATAATTTAAGTGTAGAACTTGGGTAAAATCATGTTAGACTTGAAGTTTAGATATATTAAACGGATGGTTTGTTAGTATCATAGAGATATAGTTACTAACCTAGCATTGTCAGATTAAGATTGATGTTTAAAATTAGTCCTTATAAATTAATACAAGAGATTGATTAGTTTATTAGGATAAATATTTGGTTTTGACTCGAGAGAGCGTTATCGAATACTTTTGAATCTTAGACAAATACATATCTTCGTTTGATTGCTTATTGAGGGTAAATCAATTAGTTCATGAAATAAATAGGGGATAGATAATCCTAGGTTCCTCTTGTCTTGAAGTTCTCGATTTAATTAATTTTTTTTAGTATAAAATTTCTTTCAAAATATTCTTACTTAACCTGATTGATAACTTAATTGAGATAATTAATTCATTTTTGTCATAGTCCTCGTGGGAACGATCTTTTTATATTACTTGCGACCCGTACGCTTGCGGTAAAGCTAAACGGCTAACAAGTTTTTGGCGCCGTTGCCGGGGACTTTGGCAAAAAGCTCATTGAACTAGTCATCTTAATTGTGTGATTGATCACGTTTGAGTATTTTCCTTCTTTTCTTGATTTTTTTTATAAGTTTGATATTCCTCGGTTGTTGTTTGGATTTACAGGTACCTCTCGACATATGAGTGGCGAATTGGTAATCCACCCTAACAACCTAGACGACGAGCATCATTCTGAAGAAAAGGAACTTAAGTCTGAATCAGAATCATCAGAAGAACCAACGTCACCTGATCCAAAGATCATGGCACACCCTAATGATGAGGATATGGATCGTACTTTGGATGAATATATGGAACAGGAGAGCACCACCTATCAATCTAGCATTCAATTCCCAGCTGTTACTGCTAGAAATTTTGAGGTGAGGCCAATTATGCTGTAGAGGCTCCAGATGATTGGTACATTCACAGGAAATCAGAATGAAGACCCAATTGAGCATTTGACAAAATTTGTTCAAATGTGTGAAAATTTCAAACAGCAGGGAGTGTCTTCTGATGCACTGAGATTGAGACTCTTCCCCATGTCTTTAGATAAAAAGGCAACAACTTGGCTCACAGCTTTACCTCCCAATTCTATTTCTACATGGGACACCCTGGCTTCTCTATTCAAAGCAAGATTCATTCCAAGGGGTAAACGAGCAGTGCAAAGAGTTGAGTTATTGGGCTTTGCACAAGAACCAGGTGAACTCTTTCATAAGGCATGGGAGAGATTCAAAGAAATGTGGTGCAACTATCCTAATCATGAGCAGAAGACTTATGTGTTATTGGAAGCTTTTTGGGCTGGACTGGATGGTCCTACCGTTTCTGTGGTCGAGAATGCTTGCAACGGTGGGATTGGCAAGAAGAAAGTGTCTGAATTATTAAAGTTATATGATGAAATTGCTTTTAGCACTCTGCAACAATCTGATAAAGCACGCTCTGGGTATAGGACTTATAAAGAGCCAAATACTTCCAATGCTTCTAATATATCTAAAGATATTGCCACTCAACTTGCAGCTATGGCCAAGAGGTTTGATCAACTTGAAATGAAGATAGAGAAGACATCTTCCAAGGGTATTCACGCTATCCAGGCCTCACACCTTTCTTGTGAAACTTGTGGAGAAGCACATTCTTATGAAGATTGCCCACATACTATGGAGACAATCCATTACTTGAACAACAATGAAAGATATCCTCGTGGCAATCCCTATTCTAACACCTACAACCCAGGTATGAGGGATCATCCAAATTTCTCTTGGAAGAATGGACCAAGTGAAAATCCACCTAATCACTATGCTAGCAAGCCAATGGCACCACCAGGTTTTGAGCAACAACAAAAATCTAGAGAAAGTGATTCAGAGACAAACCAGCTCTTAAGACAGCTTCTTAAGAGCCAAGAAGGTATAATAAGCAAGGTTAATCTTCATGATACCACCATCAGAAATCTTGAAATACAAGTGGGCCAAATAGCATCTCAAATGAACTCATTCAACAGAAATAGTCTCCCTAGTGACACTGTTCCTAATCCTAGAAGGGATAGTAAGGAAGATTACAAAGTAGTAACCTTGAGAAGTGGAAAGCAACTTGCTGACATTCCTAGTCAAAGTGGAAAGAAAGAGAGCGTAAGTAATGAGGTTACTACTAGGCAAGAAGATGAAATACAGACAGATATTGATGAGGTGGCTAGAAAGCAATCTGTTGGTCTTGGGAAAATAGATGAAAATAAGGAGAAGACCTGCACTTCCTTTTTAAAATATGCGCCGCCGCCACCATTCCCTTAGCGACTTAAAAAACATCAAGAAGATTCGCAATTCAAGAAGTTCATTCAGATATTCAAGCAACTCCACATCAACATACCATTCGCTGAAGCTTTGGAACATATGCCTAAATATGCCAAATTTATGAAGGATGTTTTAGCTAAGAAGCGGTGATTCAATGAGTTTGAGACAGTTGCTGTGACTAAGAGCTTCACTGATATCATTAAGCAGATGCCTCCAAAATTAAAAGATCCTGGGAGCTTTTCTGTTCCTTGCCATATTGGAAATAAATTCTTGGGAAAAGGAATGTGTGACCTTGGAGCTAGCATTAACCTCATGCCTTTGTCTATCTTCAACCAGTTGGGATTGGGTGAAGCTCGACCAACAACAGTTACTCTTCAATTTGCTGATAGAAGTCTATCTCAACCTCGTGGAATCATTGAAGATGTATTAGTGAAAGTTGACAAGTTTATCTTTCCAGCAGACTTCATTGTACTTGACTTTGAGGCAGATAAGAATTACCTTTGCTGTTAGGGAGATCATTTCTAGCAACTGCTAGGACATTGATTGATGTAGAGAAAGGTGAGTTAACTTTGAGAGTAGCTGATGAACAAGTCACCTTTAATATGAATCAGTTGATTAAATCTCCTAATATTCCAGAGGACTGTTTCTTCATTGACATGCTTGATCCTATGGTACAAAAAGAATATGAAAAAGGTATGACTGATGACCCACTTAAAGCTGCAATACTTGGGATTGATTCAGAAAATGTTATAATAGAGGAATGCAAAGCTATCATGGATGCATCGATTCCTTATCCTCAAGGACGAATGCAGTTTAAATCACTTGATTTAGGTTTTATTGACAAACCAAAGTTGAAACCTTCCCTAGAAGAACCACCTTCACTTGAGCTAAAAGCTTTGCCATCTCACTTGCAGTATGTCTACTTAGGAGAAAATAATACCCTTCCTGTTATCATTGCTTCTGATCTCACTGTTCAACAGGAGGAGCAACTAGTTGATGTCTTGAAGGCTCATAAAAGAGCCATTGGTTGGACTATTGCTGATATCAAAGGTATTAGTCCCTCTACTTGTATGTATAAAATCCTCCTTGAAGATAAGCATAAACCATCCATTGAGCATCAAAGGAGGTTGAATCCAATCATGAGGGAAGTTGTGAAAAAGGAAATTCTTAAATGGCTTGACGCAGGCATAGTATATCCTATCTCAGACAGCTCTTGGGTGAGCCCAGTCCAATGTGTCCCCAAAAAGGGCGATATGACTGTAGTGGCTAACACCCACAATGAGCTAATTCCTACTCGCACCTTTACTGGGTGGAGGGTTTGCATGGATTATCGTAAGTTGAATGCAGCAACTCGAAAGGATCACTTTCCTCTTCCATTCATTGATCAAATGCTGGATAAACTTGCTGGCAAGGAATTCTTCTATTTTCTGGATGGATATTCTGGGTATAATCAGATTGCTATTGCCCCTGAAGATCAAGAAAAGACCACCTTTACTTGTCCATATGGGACATTCACTTTTAAGCGTATGCCATTTGGATTATGCAATGCACCAGCTACCTTTCAGCGATGCATGATGGCCATTTTTGCTGATATGATTGAGCAAACTATGGAAGTTTTCATGGATGACTTCACAGTCTTTGGAGATTCCTATGATGAATGCTTATTTAATTTGGCCAATGTGTTGAGACGTTGTGAAGAAACCAACTTAGTGCTTAACTGGGAAAAATGTCATTTTATGGTGAAAGAAGGAATTGTGCTAGGCCATAAAGTCTCAAAGAATGGCTTAGAAGTAGATAGAGCGAAAATTGCAGTGATTGAACAACTTCCTCTACCGGTGAATGTTAAGGAAGTGCGAAGCTTTCTTGGCCATGCTGGTTTCTACCGTCGCTTCATTAAAAACTTCTCCAACATTACCAAGCCTCTCTGTGCTCTGCTTGAGAAAGACGTAGAATTCAAGTTTGATGAAGCCTGCCTTCAAGCATTTGAAGAACTAAAGAAGAAACTTGTAACTGCACCTATAATGATGGCTCCAGATTGGAGTTTGCCCTTCATAGTGATGTGTGATGCTAGTGACTTTGCTGTGGGAGCAGTTCTTGGCCAAAAGAGGGATAAAGCCTTTCACCCAATCTATTATGCCAGTTGTACACTTGATGATGCCCAAGAAAACTATTCAACCACTGAGAAAGAGCTTCTTGCTGTGGTATTTGCCTTTGGAAAGTTTCGTTCTTATCTGGTAGGAGCCAAAGTCATTGTACACACAGATCATGCAGCTCTTAAATATTTGTTTAGCAAGAAAGATTCAAAGGCAAGATTGATGCGATGGGTACTTCTCTTATAGGAATTTGATCTTGATATTGTAGATAGGAAGGGTACAGAAAATCAAGTTGCTGATCATTTATCGAGGTTGAGTACTGATGCTCAACTAGAAGCTGACAAAGCCATTCATGAGACATTCTCGGATGAGCAACTATTTGTTGTGAGCCACTTTGATACTCCCTGGTATGCTGACCTTGTTAACTATTTAGTTTGCGACATTATTCCTCCTGATTTGAATTATCATCAACGAAGAAAATTCTTGCATGATGTTAAGCTATATCATTGGGAAGAACCATTCTTGTTTCATCATTGTGCTGATCAATTGATAAGAAGATGTGTACCAGAAAATTAGCAACAGGAAATATTAAAGTGCTGTCATTCTTCTGAGTATGGAGGGCACTTTGGAGGTAATAAAACTGCAGCAAAAGTCTTACAATGTGGCTTCTTCTGGCCCACCTTGTTTAAGATTCTTATGAGTTTGCCTTGACATGTGATCGGTGCCAAAGATTGGGAAACATCTTTAAACGGAATGAGATGCCACTTAATAACATGCTTGAAGTAGAATTGTTTGACGTTTGGGGAATAGACTTCATGGGACATTTCCCTAAATCCTTCAATAATCAATATATTCTTGTGGCAGTAGATTATGTGTCAAAATGGGTTGAAGCAGCTGCTTTTCCAACCAATGATGGTAAGGTGGTGGTCAAATTCTTGAAGAAGCATATTTTCACTCGATTTGGTGCGCCACGAGCCATTATAAGCGATGGAGGTACTCATTTTTGTAACAACCAGTTTAAAACGCTCTTGAAGAAATACGGTGTTACGCACAAGGTAGCCCTATCATACCATCCTCAAACTAATGGGCAAGCTGAGATTTCTAATAGGGAGATTAAGAAGATTCTTGAAAAAACAGTGGGGGTCACAAGAAAAGATTGGTCCATAAAACTTGATGATGCATTATGGGCCTATCGTACTGCTTACAAGACACCAATTGGTATGTCTCCTTATCGATTGGTATTTGGGAAAGCTTGTCATCTCCCAGTGGAATTAGAACACAATGCTTATTGGGCTATCAAAAAGCTCAACTTTGATGCTACGGCTGTGGGAGAAAAGAGACTCTTACAATTGAATGAGCTAGAGGAGTTTTGATTTCATGCCTATGAAAGCTCTAAATTGTATAAAGAGAAGACTAAGAAGTGGCATGATAAGAAGATCGTATTCAAGACCTTTGAACCAGGACAACAGGTACTCTTATATAATTCCAGGCTGAGGTTGTTTCCAGGAAAGCTAAAATCTCGTTGGTCAGGACCATTCACTGTGGTACAAGTATTTGATCATGGTGCAGTAGAGTTAGAAGGCAAAAGTCGAGATCAATTCAAAGTCAATGGGCAAAGATTGAAGCACTATTGGGGTGGTGAAGTGAACCGTCAAACCACTACATTACCTCTAACAGTTGATTCTTGAGATGTTGCCATAGTCTGGCTAAAGACTATAAATTTAGCGCTTGTGGGGAGGCAACCCAATTATTTGATTTTCATTTACTTTTTTTTTCTTTTCTTTTTCTCATTGTTATTCAGGCTTTAGTGTGATCGCTCCTCTCGCAACTCCAAGTTCTGGCTCGTGCGCTCTTTTCTCCTTTAATTTTGAAACATCAGAGGAATAACTCCACATCAGAATCTGAGTCCTAAACCAGGGGAGTACTAGTTTCTTTCTCTTTTATTAATTTTTGCAACATTGAGGACAATGTTTGATTTAAGTGTGGGGGAGAGAATTAGGATTCACAATTTAATTGAAATTTTTTCAAAGAAAATATATATATAATGAAGGGAACAGAGGTACTTTGTCTTGATTTTGAGATTGTTGGATTTGAATAAATATAGCTTAGTTACTAGTTGCATGAAGGGAAGTTGATTACATATATTGCAATTTATATGATGATATATTGTTTAACTTGATTAAATTGGGTGAGATAGTATAGCCCTGTTGGAAGGAAATTTGAGCCTAAAACATTCGATTCTAGTGTGATATTTCACTTGTCTCAACTTACTCTTCAGAACTTGTCTTATTTCTTTTCACTGCTACCTAATACATGTGCAATTCTTTAATAGGATAGAGGCATTCATTTTTATACCCTTGAATCCTAAACACAAGCTTCAAACACTTCATCCATTGCTACCCCTTTGAGCCCATCATTTTTTTTTCTTTACATCTATCATGTCCATATTAAGTTAATATGCATGTACAATCATTATTGCAATAGTTTGATCATGTTATTGAATCACAAGATATTAGTGCTTTATGTTGAAGGGTATTTCAAAAAAAAAAAAAGAAAAGAAAGAAAAAAATACAACTCCAATGGCTTCTCTCGACTTCGCTTAGTAACCGGGGGCACTTCATCACCAATGTTGGCACTCGCGTCAAACGGTGAAGCCAAAGAGGGCTATGAGTTGGGCTAAAAGCCTCTTGAGGCACTTGTTGGAGTAATTGAGTAACCGGTGCTACATCACCCATATGTAGGGTCGCGTCAAAAGGGAAACTACAACAAGCTCAAGATTAAAAAAAAATTTGAAAAAAAAAAGAGAAAAAAATATAGAGAGAAAGAATACCCTTCTTGAATCTTGAAGAATAACACACATATCACTATTAAATTAAATTATCTGTATAACATGATCTACATGCATATTGCTTAGTATCCATCATCCACTCCACGTAGCCTATATTCCAACATTACAAGCCATAAAGTCCTCTTGATTTTTGAATGCACATGTGAATGGTAGTGGAAAATTAGAACTATTACAAGCCTATGGTAGGGTGATTGAACAAGTGGACTGAGTGAAAAAGAACCCATATGATAGTGAGTTGAGTGATACACTTTATACCCTTATGTGACTATTCTGCCTAAATTTAATCTTGTTAAACTTCATATCTTAATATGAATTTCTTTATATGTGATTGACAACCCATATTGTACATTTAGTTCCTAGGGTATATTTACTTGAGTTCTCACGGTTTCTCAATTAATTCAATTTGTCTCTCTTCTTTCTTCAACCTAGTTTCAAGATCAACTTTTCTTTGCCCAGGAGTGCAAAAGATTTAGGGCATGTTTGTTTGGGCGTTATGATTGCTTATAAGTTGCTTTTTACGTAAATCGAGACACAACTCCTCTCACATACTTACTTCGTATACCGTAAATCACTATTGAAAAGCTACTTATAAGCAATCGAATCGCTAAAACAAACATGCCCTTAGTGTGGGGGAGTTTGATAAGTATATATTTTATAATTAAATAGGTATATATTTTAGATATATTCACTAGGTTTATTAATATTTTATACCTATTTAATTATCTTTTATATATTTTCCTCTCTTAAATCAAATATGAGTTAATAAGAGATTTTAATAGAAGATCTACTCATATCCTATTTAATTTTTGCAGAAAATATTATTGATAGATATATATATATATATATATCACATTTACATGCGCGTTTGAAGACATGATACAGAGGCAGCGTAAATTAATTAGTGTGTATGTGTGTATATATATATATATATATATTATATTACAAGATATATTGCAAATCAGATTTTGATTAGAAAAGAAAAAAAAAAAAAAGAACGTGGACCCCATGATTTGAATAGATAAGCCACAGATATTGGAAGAGAGATGGAAATCAATGATAAGATTTCATGCCAAAAAACGTGGGCCCACGTGAGAAAACAAGAATGAAGGTGCAGATCTGATCAAAGCATTAATATATGATATATTTTCAAATTCAGATAGAAAACGCTGAGGAGCCCGCTGAGCGACGGAAAATGTATCTATAAAAAGGGGAACGCTGAGAAGCATAAAAATATATCTGGAGGCACAGCACGCCGAGACAGAGCGGACACAGAACAGAACGCCGAGACAGAACACTGATAGATCTGGACGCGAGACAGTTCCGAAGAGCAGAGACGCGCAGAGTCGGATGATCCGGCAGAGACGAGGAGCAGAGTTCTGGGGGCTAGGGCTTGAAGATTTAAAGAGATTTGAAGCTTTAAAACTTGGTTTTTCATTAATTTTCTTTTCTTCTTTTTCTTAATTTCTGATATGAACCGAATTATTATTTATGGTTTTGATTTGTTGATGAACATGAGTAGCTAATTTTCTCGTTCTAGGATTTTCTTGAACCTATTTATGGATTGAATTATTTATTTACTCTCTTTTTGCAACGAATAAGTTTTTGTATTGATTTTATCTTGCTCTTAATGCCTCTAAATGCCTGATCCCCATTTAGTTGTCTTGTTCATTTAAAATTAATCTTGAGAAAGATAATTTAAATGTAGAACTTGGGTAAAATCATGTTAGACTTGAAGTTTAGATATATTAAACGGATGGTGTGTTAGTATAAAAGAGATATAGTTACTAACTTAGCATTGTCAGATTAAGATTGGTGTTTAAAATTAGTCCTTATAAATTAATACAAGAGATTGATTAATTTATTAGGATAAATATTTGGTTTTGACTCGAGAGAGCATTATCGAATACTTTTGAATCTTAGACAAATACATATCTTCGTTTGATTGCTTATTGAGGGTAAATCAATTAGTTCATGAAATAAATAGGGGATAGATAATCCTAGGTTCCTCTTGTCTTGAAGTTCTCGATTTAATTAAGTTTTAACTTGTTAGCCGTTTAGCTTTACCGCAAGCGTACGGGTCACAAGTAATATAAAAAGATCGTTCCCACGAGGACTATGACAAAAATGAATTAATTATCTCAATTAAGTTATCAAGGACTTAATTAATCTAGGAAAGAAATTTTATACCAAAAAAACTTAATTAAATCGAGAATTTTAAGACAAGAGGAACCTAGGATTATCTATCCCCTATTTATTTCATGAACTAATTGATTTACCCTCAATAAGCAATCAAACAAAGATATGTATTTGTCTAAGATTCAAAAGTATTCGATAACGCTCTCTCGAGTCAAAACCAAATATTTATCCTAATAAACTAATCAATCTCTTGTATTAATTTATAAGGACTAATTTTAAACATCAATCTTAATCTGACAATGCTAGGTTAGTAACTATATCTCTTTTATACTAACAAACCATCCGTTTAATATATCTAAACTTCAAGTCTAACATGATTTTACCCAAGTTCTACACTTAAATTATCTTTCTCAAGATTAATTTTAAATGAACAAGACAACTAAATGATGATCATGCATTTAGAGGCATTAAGAGTAAGATAAAATCAATACAAAAACTCATTCGTTTCAAAAAGAGAGTAAATAAATAATTCAATCCATAAATAGGTTCAAGAAAATCCTAGAACGAGAAAATTAGCTACTCATGTTCATCAACAAATCAAAACCATAAATAATAATTCGGTTCATATCAGAAACTAAAAAAATGAAGAGAAGAAAATTAATGAAAACCAAATTTTAAAGCTCCAAATCTTCAAGCCCTAGCTTCCCAGAACTCTGCTCCTCGTCTCTGCCGGATCATCCGACTCTGCGCGTCTCTGCTCTTCGGAACTGTCTCGCGTCCAGATCTATCAGTGTTCTGTCTCGGCGTTCTGTTCTGTGTCCGCTCTGTCTCGGCGTGCTGTGCCTCCAGATATATTTTTATGCTTCTCAGCGTTCCCCTTTTTATAGATACATTTTCCGTCGCTCAGCGGGCTCCTCAGCGTTTTCTATCTGAATTTGAAAATATATCAAATATTAATGCTTTGATCAGATCTGCACCTTCATTCTTGTTTTCTCACGTGGGCCCACGTTTTTTGGCATGAAATCTTATCGTTGATTTCCATCTCTCTTCCAATATCTGTGGCTTATCTATTCAAATCATGGGGTCCACGTTCTTTTTTTTTCTTTTCTAATCAAAATCTGATTTGCAATATATCTTGTAATATAATATATATATATATATATATATATACACACTAATTAATTTACGCTGCCTCTGTATCATGTCTTCAAACGCGCATGTAAATGTGATATATATATATATATATATATATCTATCAATAATATTTTCTGCAAAAATTAAATAGGATATGAGTAGATCTTCTATTAAAATCTCATATTAACTCATATTTGATTTAAGAGAGGAAAATATATAAAAGATAATTAAATAGGTATAAAATATTAATAAACCTAGTGAATATATCTAAAATATATACCTATTTAATTATAAAATATATACTTATCAAAGTGTTACACATTTGAATTTTGAATTTGTCAGACCCCATCAATAATCATGAAAGTTTGTGGCGGTTTACTCCATTTAACCACTATAAAGTGCTAAACATTTGAATTTTGAATTTGTCAAATCCTGCTAATGGTAATGAAAGTTTGTAGCGGTTTACACCATTTAACCGCTACAAAATGTTGGCCATGAAATTTTGTAGCAGTTTACTCCACTTAACAGCTACAAAGTGTAACAAATTTTGTAATGGTTTATTCCAAGTAACAACTACAAAGTAACAACAACATTTGAATTTTGATTGCCCGCCAATAGTAATGAAAGTTTGTAGCCGTTTACACCATTTAACTGCTACAAAGTGTTGGCCATAAAATTTTGTAGCAGTTTACTCCACCTAACTGCTACGATGTGTAACAAAATTTGTAGCTGTTTATTCCAAGTAACAACTACAAAGTATGACACTTTTGAAATTTGAATGTTAAATCCTACTAATAGTCATGACAATTTGTAGATGTTTTTGCTACCAAAATCACTACAAACTAACACGTAGTAGTGGTCATGGTAGCGGTTTTGGTAACCGCTACAAATTGTTGAATGTTGAAGAATTTGAATTTAAGCTTCCAAGCACGCGTTATTCTCTCTTCACTTATCTTCTTTACTAAATTTTTTTACTAGCTATGGATACGTCATAGATCAAGTTGCCAAACAATTCTCTAGCTTAATTAAACAAATTAAACAACTTCTTGGATTTCGCAGACCCTCACGCCAACTGTAATAGTAAGATCCTATGTCCGTGTTAGAGATGCAAGTTCAAGAAGTGGCATACATGACAAGTTGTTAAGGAACATTTGCTTATGAAGCCTTTCCTGGAAGACTATATGTTTTGGGGAGTTCATGGTGAGAAAGACGGTATGAGATATGATGATACTCTTCATAGAATTTCATAAGTAGGAGTTCAAGTATATCAAGATGATTCTATTAATTATGTTGTGCATGATGCGTTTGGTTTTTAAGACGACAACTTCAACAAAAAAATGTAGGGTTTATACCCTTTATTCTTGATGAATGAAGCATCTCAGAATTTTTTCAGCCTAATGGATGACGCGAATCATCCTTTATATCAAAATTGTTGAAAATACTAGAAATTATTTTTCTTGATCAAATTGTATTATATCAAGTGCTTGTGTGAAATCACAAATAAGGGAATGTCAATATTGCTGGAATTATTATAAGATGTGTTCCCCGACACGGAGATTCCCTCACCGTTCTACGAGGCCAAGAAGATTATTAACAGATTGGGCTTAAACTATCAAAAAATTGATGCATGTCCCAACGATTGTATTTTGTATTGGGGAGATGATGCTAGCAGGGAAACTTGCAAGCAATATCACATATCGAGGTACAAGACAATTAAGAAAAGGAAAAGGCAGAAGAAGAAACCTGCAAAAATTTTCAGGTACTTTCATTTGAAGTCATGGTTACAAAGATTGTTTATGCATCTAAAACAGCTGAGCATATGAGGTGGCATGAAGTTGGTAAATGAAGATGGTAAATTAAGACATCAATGGGATGCAGAAGCCTGGAAAGCGTTCGATTCAGAATTTCTATCTTTCACGGCTGACCCTATAAATATTCATCTAGCTTTGGTGACCGACGTTTTTAATCCCTCTGGGAATCTTAATATAAGTTACAGTATTTGGCCAGTAGTCTTAGTGCCCTATAACTTACCCCTGGATGTGTATGAAACAAAGCTCATTTATTTTGTCTATGATCATTCCAGGCAAAAGGGCACCAGGTAATGATATCGATGTGTATCTCCAACCACTTATTACAGAATTGCTAGACTTGTCGAATGTCAGTATCGAGACATGACGCATACGAGAAGACATTGTTTAACTTACATGCAGCCTTGATATGGATCATAAGTGACTTTCCTGGGCTTCGAACATTATCTGGGTGGAATATACACATTGGGACGGCGTGTCCGATTGCAATTTTGACTTTGACGAAGTGCGCCTTTCCTACAATTGAGAGTGGTGCTTGATGGGTCATTAGAGGTTTATTGATAGTAAGCACAAGTTTATATTGCAACGGAATTGTTTCAATGGGAAAATAGAAAAAAGAGGATGTCCTTAAACTTTATCCGGTGCAGATATCTTATAACAGCTTCAAATAATGAATTTGAGTTTGAAAAAAGCAACGATGTAGCAAAAGCAGGGCGAAAGACTAGTAGGATTTCTGTTTCTGCTCCTTAACAATGGCGGAAGATAAGCATTTTATTCACTCTTCCATATTGAAAATCTAATTTACTTCAACATAGTCTTGATGTCATGTATATTGAAAAAAATGTATACGACAATGTGTTATACACGCTACTTAACGAACTCGACAAGTCAAAAGATCATCTTCAAGCAAGGAAGATTTACGTGCCATGGGAGTTCGTAAAGATACATGGCCAAATGAGCATGACAAATTTCCATAGACAAAGTTCACCCTCACAAAACTAAACAAAGAAGTCTTTCTCTGACAATGAAGAAAATAAAAGTTCCTTATGGGTATTCAAGCAACATTTCACGATGTATTAACATGCAGGCTCGAAAGGTTACTAGTCTGAAGTGTCATGACTCATATGTTCTTATGTAATTGTTACTTTCACTGGCTATAAAGAATGCACTTCCTGCCTATGTGTCTATCATTTTGGTTGAGTTGTGTTCTTTCTTTCAGAAGTTATGTTCCAATGTTTTGATTGTTGAGGAGCTCGATCAGCTACAATCCAAAATCATTTTTATGCTTTGTCATTTAGAGATGATCTTTCCTCCCTCCTTTTTCACTATGATGGTTCACCTGACAATCCACCTTATTCATAAAATAAAGATCGTTGGCTGAGTTCAATATTAATAGATGTATCCTATTGAGAGATACTCATTTTACATATATGCGTCATCATTACTTTCTAAATTTGCTAGTCACCCATGTCACCATTTAGTATCATTTTTCCTTCTTTACTTTATAGGTTTCTTGGGAAATTGAAATTTTATGTAAGGAATAAGGTGTGACCAGAAGGTTCTATAACTGAAGGTTGTATAAGAGATGAGGTCCTGTATTTTTACTTAAGGTGCTTTGATGACATTAAGATGACTTTCAACTGACCGCTTCGTGTAGACGATTGTCTTGAACCTGAGTCAACATCAAAAGAGTTGTTAATCCCTTGTGTTGGTAAACCAGTTGGAGGAAGTGAGAACTTCAAACTAACAACAACTGAGAAGTTGCAAGAACATAGACATGTCTTGATTAAATGCACTCAAGTTGAACTCTTCTTTCAGTAAGAATTTTACACTCATATGTTATTCTATATCTATCCTTAAATTTTTTACTTACATTTAATGATCGTCTTCCCAAGATTAATTGTAGGAAATTCAAAATTCATGTGAAGCATCAACTCAGGATCGGCACACAAACATCATCCGAAGTTGCCAAAAAGGTCTACAGAGAATTCCCAAGTTAGTTTGCGCTTAGAACACTAAATGACCACAACCCACACTTACCAGATTTTAGAGCTCTCGCAATCGACCCTCTTGACCATGTGTCAACACCCGTTTCCATTTCGATAATCAAAGAGTAATAACGACGGAATTCAATGGGCATACAGAAAAGTACAATTATACTGATAAAATTATTCATTTACAATCTCAACGTCGTTCGTTTACAATTCCAATATTGTTCGTCGACGGAAACAAAATACAGCGGAAGTCTTAATATTTACACACTTCACCGAAATAGCATAAAATAGACTAATTATGACCACGATCTTTTCCTCGCCTCGAGACACGTGCCACTCACTTCTCGGCGACAACTTCTTTGCCCTTTTTCCCACTGGTACTCGCTGAGGTGTTTGTTTAAAAATAGGGTGAGATTCCGAAGAATCCCCGTAGAGACATAATATCATTCATAGAAAATGCGAAAAGTAAATATGTCATGCGCCAAGGTATGCACAAATTAATGAACAATATAAACACATCATCATGTATACATGAGTAGGGCCCAGCCCCATAATCTACACCGGTTGGACTTCTGCCAACTCCTAGTGTAAGTGCACCTCTGGCACTAACAGCCTCTCTCTAGGCAAATCATGTTATTAATAAAGTGCATTTACAAAACAATGGCATCCACACAATCACATAACTTATGGCATAGTGTATGAAGGATAATGTCCCTACCTCAAAGCTTTATAATCCTCTATTTAGTAGTGTCTCGTAAAGCGTGCTGTCCCGGCGTCCGACTCGGTCCTAAAATATTAAATGTACCAGAAATAGGTCATAACCTATCCAAGTATCATTTTAGACTATTCCATAGTGTTTATTGTGGTTATATTAGTCTATAGTGAAAATTTACAAAAATGCCCCCGGGAACCCGGCCCGGCCCCGCCGTACCCGGCCCGATGGCACGTTTTCCCAAAATTTTGACTAGGGCTATTCTGACTTATTTTCGCCCAAGGAATCCATTTCCGGCCTCGAAATCACCAAATTCATGGTCTAATTACGAAAATACCCTGACAGCCCCTATTTAGTGATTTCAGTGGCGTTTTCGTAAATATGCTTTTTCGGCCTCTACCGAAAAAGTGTCCAACTGTAACCCCACCTATTTTTGCCCACTGAGTCCAATGGAACCATTTATTTTATGAAAATCCAACTCCTACTACCAGATCTGGTCTGGCCGAAATATTGGTCACAATTTGGAAAAAATGGAGCTTTGTGTTTTAACTTCTAAAACTTGTACTTTTTCACTTCTAACCCTTGATTAACTCATTTAAACACTTCTTAATCATGATTCAAAGAAATTTGGGCAGCATAACCCCTTAGGATTAGGACTTTCCAAATTTACAAACTCAACAAAATAACCAAATCCAACCATAATCATCAACAACAACCACATACTAGCATGATCTTAGGATTTGTAAAGTTACCTTCTTGAGTTCTTTTCCTTCCTCTAGAAGTTCTCCACTCTCCTTCTCTTTGAGCTCAAGATTGGCTTGCTAAACATAGTGTTTCATGGAGAAGAAGAGATTAGAGAGAAGATTATACAAATTGGAAGCCTTAAAACTTGGATCCATAAGGTCTTACCTTAAGATTTCTCCTCCTTCTCTCTAGATTTCCCAAGCTCTCCCTCTCTCTCCTTTTCTTGTTGCAAGTGATGAAAATGAAGGTAAGAGAAAGATGAAGCAAGTCTTCATAAAATATCTTGTCATCCCTCATCTTTAATCTTAACCCTTGATCTAGCCAATGGTCAAGATTGCAACACCTTTCATGAACACTTTAACACTTTAATTGCCCTCATGACACCTTGCATTATGCCATACTTTGTGATCATGAGTGTACTTGGATCTTATCTCTTCATATGTTCATGACACTTGGCATTTTAATTTCATTAATCAATTTCTAACACCTTTCATTTTCAATTTTCGGAATAATGCCAATTCTGGCAGATTTTCTGCCTTAACTTTGAAAAATCATAACTAATTTTGTAGACATCGTTTTGAGTCGATTCCAAATCCTATGGAACCCTCATTGAGTCTAGTTTCAAGGAAAAATATGGAATTTTACTGGAAATGATCATATTATTCCCAGATTTTCAATCTTTGACCGCTGCTCCAGAAACTTTCCAGATTTTCTGGATTAACTTCAAAAATTCATATAGTTTTGTACATAGCTTCAATTGAGTCATATGACCTATCAAATTAAAGCTTAGGATGTCTAATTTCACCCTGTAAAATTTCATAATTTTTGGTCATCATTTGGTCTTCCAAAACTATATGACAATCTCACTGCCTCGCAGGCGATTTCACTGAAAACACTATTCAACCTTCAATTTTCAATATTTAATTCTTTTGGCCTTAAATATTCACCATTTCATTGAATATATATAATAATTATAATATATTCTTGGTGAATAAAATTTGGGATGTTACACCATGCAAAAAGGTTTACCACATACAATGTCAATGGTTTCAAGTTTTGCACAGTTTCATGAGATTAAGGATTGCAAACTCAAAATTCGAGTGTTTATGGCACCTCTGCGACAAGATGTTATGCGAGCAACAATGATGGCAACATGTAGTTCGGATGTGTCCCCTATTATGGAAAGCTTCTTGATGTCGTCGAACTAAATTACCAAGGCCGTTTCACCATGACACTGTTCAAGTGTATGTGGGCAAATATGACAACTTCTCAGGGACTCACAACTGACGATTTAGGCATCACATCAGTAAATTTCTCCCGGCCAATTCACACTAGTCAATTTAAAGATGATGAGCCATATATTCTAGCTTTAGAGGCACACCAAGTTTGTTATGTTAAGGATAAGAGACACAGGGATTGGAACATGGTGGTTCACTTAAAGCCTTGAGACCTTCACGACATGGGTGATGGTAATAACATCGCCTACGAGAGTAAGTTATTCCAGCCAGCCAATTTTGAAAACTTCTTCTCTAAAGGTGATGACAATTTACTTATAGTTCGATGCATTTTTATAAATTCACATCATTTAAATTTATTTTTCTACAAAATAATGCCTTGCTAACATTTTCTCCACAAAATTTATATAGGGATAGCGACAAAAAATGATTAAACAAATTATGCTTCTGTTCTTGTAAATTTTAATTTGTATTTTTGAAAATAAAATTCAGAACAATATTTGTAGCAATTCCAAAACCGCTACAAAATAAAAAAAAAATTGCTATAGATGATAAACTACTACAAAGAATGTCACTTAAACCATTATAAATATCAACCGCTACAAAAACAATCACATTCCTGCTACAAGCGTCACGCAAATCCCTATAAATGTCCCCACCACACCTCATTTTAAACACTCCTCCATTTCTTTACACCGCTCTTCTCTCTCATTTTCTCCCATCTGGGATTTTTTTTTTGAAAAGCCTAAGTGCTAAGCAAGGTGATCTAATATGGTATAATATTTTTGAATTCTTTGATTTCAAAATTTTTTTCTTTCTTATAATACTAATACTAATTATTTTCTCTTTTTGTCCAAAAATTTAAGGACTTTTCCTCAACAATTTCATTATTCCTTCCATAATGATCAGCATCTAGTAGACAACATAATAAGTCCTTATTACCTGCACATTCTTAATATTACGTATATAAATTTTATACTTATCTAACTCAATTTTAGCATTCTTCTCAAATAATAACTATGATTAGTCAAGTTATCTAAATAATAAACTATTCAACACAATATATAACAATGGAATCCAATTATTGTATAATTTTTTTTTTATTTTTGCAAAATTTTGTAGTGGTTTTAGTTAAACTCAAAATTGGATTAAATTTTTAGCGATACTTTTAAAATTTCATCTTATATTAGTAGCGGTTTGATAACCGCTACAAAGGTTTTGGCTCCAATTTTTTAAAATTCCTATAGTAGCAGTTTTAAAACCACTACAAATTTTGAGCTAAATTTTCATTTTTCCTTTCTTGCTATGCAAAATTGTGCCACCAACATTTGTAGTAGTTTTATAACCGCTACAATCTTCTCAGAAAATGTGTTATCTACATACGTATATTGTAGTGGTTGGAAAAAACTGCTACAAATTCAGTAGCAGTTTTGTTACGTGAGTAGTGGTTCTATTAAATTGCTACAAGTCCCTTTGCAACAGTGGATTTTGTAGCGGTTTTTCCAAGCGCTACTATTGCCAGTTGTAGTGGTTAAAACCGCTACAAGGACACATTTTTAACTGTTACTAAACCGCAATTTTTTTTGTAGTGAACAACAATTTTGGTGAAATTAGAATGCCTATATATATTGTTGCTCAACCATTTAAACGAAAAAAAAAAAAGGGAAGGCGAACTAGCGCATAAAGCTCTTACCAAATAGGCTTTGGGGAAGAATAGATGCATGCAATCTTATCCCTATTAGGAGAGAAACTATTTCTAAGATTTGAAACCGTAACTTTCATGTCACATGACAGCGACCTTACCGTTACGCCAATACTTATCCTCTTTAAAGGAAAAAAAAAAAAAAGGAAGGTTGCTCCAGTTTTATTTTTCCTACCAAGAGGTAGAAAGAATTTGTGGCTCATATTTTGAACATAATAGCTCATTGTACAAGCTTAAAACAAAATAAAGTGAAAATGTGAAAAACTAACACACGGTTATAAAATAGGCCTTTTTAGACCACCATGTTTAGACCTTTTTATAAATAATAAGGTTTAAAAAGTGTGATAAGTGGCAATTTTGTAAATATCATTAACTTTTCAAACCGGTTCCTTTTACGTCAGGTCTAAAAGATGTTATCTAGACCTTATTTCCAATCACCCTATCTAAAAGTGATATTTTTCTGTATAAAAAAATAATAAAAAATAAAATATTTGATTTTTTTAGAGAGGAACTTCAGGATACCCGTTCTAAAAACCAATGACCTAAATCTATATGATCCAGACTTATATTCACTCACGCAATCGCACTGTCTCTTCTCGTGTTGCTGCCGCGACCTCGCTTTCTGTATCATCTTTGATGCCGCCGCGAGAAATCTGCCTGGAACTTCCAAGAAGACCCGAAGGAAGAAATATGAAAAACCATCCAGTGGTGCTAGTGGCGGATTAACAAAATCTAGATTGAGGTCTCAAAACTTGTATTCAGATGCTGGATCATCGTCACGCTCTGATTAGTGTTTTTTTTTTTTTTTTTGTCATCGTTGTTCTTGAGGTATCTTCTTCTTCTTCCTCTTATTCCTGTCTAATTTATTTTCTTCAATTTTAAATATATGTTAGCAGCTTTACATAGAATTTGTAACATGAGGTTCTGAGTATTTGTAATATGAGGTTTTATTTCTTTAACGCTTTCTTTTTTTTAATTAGGACTACATCAGATGAAGTCTAAGAATCCATTTTTAGGATCAACTTCAGCATTACCGGTTATGGTCTAAATTCTTACAGAATTTGCTTCTCCTGACAGTAAGTAAATTATCTCTTAGATCTTTTTTGTAGTTACAATTTACAAGTCTTTTTTTAGTGTGTGGGTTCAGGTCTGCACTAAGCATTGATTTTTTTTTCTACCTTCTAAATTTGTTACTGCAATGCTTTTCATTCCCCCTTGGAAAGTTATTCTTTCACAAATTCTGCGGATTCTCATAAATGTGTGGTTGCCAAGATACTTGGTGTTATTTATTTCATTCTTATTTAGATGTATTTTGGCTCATGTTATTTTATGTGTGTAGTTCATGAACCCTTATAAGATGAATAATTGTTTAATTAAATTTGTTCACACTTTAATTGCAAGATTGAGATATTTTTTAATGAATTATTGTCAAGTTTTTATTTTGTGAGTTGTTAGCTTCCATAATTTACTTAAAGTCGTCATAGCTTATTTAAAATTATGTGATAGTTAAAAAAAAATAGGGCACTTTTTCTTTTCTTTTTTTATTGGTGTGATTTTAAAATCCTTCCAATTCAAAAAAAAAACCCTATTTATTTTTTTTAAAAAAAGGTTATTTTTTAGATTGGCTGTGGGGGAGGTTAGATCTAAAAAATATAATTTTTAGACCTGATATAGAGAATATTAGGTCTAAAAAGTCTACATTTTATACCTCATGTGCCCCATGCATTAGTGCAAAACACTAATTTAACTATATGATTTCGCATCAGTTACTTGAAGAATCAAAGTGGTAATGGATATGTCATATTTTTACTTTTGTTTTAAGTTTATCTGATGCCATAATTTACATTTGGCATCAATTGTATAAGCACTCGATACCATAATTAGGTTTATGATATTTTTGCATCAGGTGCACTTCAAACAGATGTCATATTAGCATTTTATAGCATCAGTTTAGTAAGCACCAGACACCGAAGTTAATTAAAAGAATTTAAATTAAGTCTTGAATTTTTTTGTAATATATATATATTGAAAAATAAATATATATTTTAAATATAACATTTAAAAATTTTAATGAAATAATGAAAACAAATTTTTTAAAAAAAAACAACATTATAGTTACATTAAAATGACATTTTTTAAGCCGGAAATTTATTTACTTGTACATTGATTATTTGCATATGAAGTAGGTTCTCAAATGAAGGACTATATAAATTTAACCTGTTAAGAAAAATTATATTCCTAATACAACATCAATTATGATTATAATTGTTGCCGTAATATACAATATGGCATCGGTTTAGACAAGAACGGATATCATAATCAATTAAATAATGGCAACGAGGCGCTTTAGAGGTGAGTTGGCAGGGACAAATGATGGCAATGTGGTCGACCGGTGACATGGCAACACCTAAAGTGAACTAATTTGTTTTTTTTTTTTTAATTTCTTTAGGCGTCATGTTGTTTGTAACTGACGCTGTAATATATTCTTTTATGACGTTAGGTTTTTTGTAACTAACGCTATAACATCTATTTTCCGCTACTCCAATTTCAATTACACCCTATATGTTATAGCAATAATAACATTTTAACTGTTATCAAATATAATATTTTGCACTAGTGACGCCTAGTCTAAAAAGTATAGTTTTTTAGACTTCATCTCCAAAAACTTATCTAAAAAACGTTTAACTTTTTAGATCGATTGTATCTAGACATGTTCTAAACAGATTTAAAAAATGATATTTAACAGGATTAAAAGAGACAAAATGAGAACCGTTAACACCTTTAAGCATAAAGATTAATGGAAGAATTGAACAATGTGAGAAACACGAGGGAGCTAGCTAATTAATTAGGTGGTCAGCGAGAAATTCGTGAATGAGTCACTAAAATTTGTTCCTAAATGCCGAAAGCTGTGACTTTGACCGCAGGCAACCAACCAAACCCTCGCTTTAATTATTCCCCAAATTCTCAGTACCAGACGAACTCACCTTTTCCCAAATTTTTTTGCATTTCATTTTTTAATCGTTTACATCATGTGTTAATAAAAAAAAAATTATTTATAAACTTCTAAAAATTACAGTATTAAATTTGAATAGTCCACTATTGCAATGAAATGTCCACTTAATATTTGTTGAAGCAAAACACAATAAATAGTTCTTATAGTGGAAAAAGTCTCCTGAACAAGCTTTTTAATTTTTCTTGATTTAACTAATTAAACTTATAAACCAAACTAACTAGAGTGAATATGTGAATTTTATAATTAATTTACACCGTCCATGATATCATCTACAATAATTTAGTTTGACCAAAAAAATAATATAATCTAATTTAGTAAAAATGAACTAGACGTGAGTTCATTCATTCATTACACTGACAAAAGTTTAAGAAATACTCTAAGCACTATTCATTCCTCAAAGATGGTAAAGTATGTTAGTTTTTATATTTGAAATTGATTAATTTGATAATCACTATATGCCATTAATTATAAATATTGGTTCCTTCGTAACAATACACTGCCTCCATTAGATTTTGTAGATATTGTGTACATTAAACTTTATCTTCCCTTGCGCCAGATGTAATTTTTGAGTTGACTACGATAAATAATGTAATAATACGATAACGGTGAAACTAATTAAAAATTAATAATCGAAAAGGACGAAGTTTATATGGACAAGCTTAACGAAAGCTCAGGAATTGTCTTGGGATAGGTTGGCGTATAGTGTTTGGCTTGGCTTTTTATAATGTCAGGAATCGAACATATGATAGTGAAATTAAAGGAGATGGTAATATTGTGTGGAGAGGGCATGCATTTAATTTCCTAAAATGGTATGGTAGCATCTCATAATTAATTGATACTGGTCCAAAAAAAAAAAAATTCATAATTAATTGATCAGTTCAATGAATATAATATTATTATAACTCTCGTTCTGACTGAGCATCAGATAGTGGAATGCCAAGAACCGACTTTGCAATAATTCAATTTATCTCTCCCAGTTTACTCGTTTTTTTTAATGAAAGAATTATATTCAGGTCCTACAAAAAGAAGAGAAATAAAAAAAATAATCCCTGAATATTACAAAATAATAAAAAAGGTCTCATGGAGTTGTTAATACAGACTCATGGAATTATTAACGAATTGTTAATACAGGCTCATAGAGTTGTTAATAGTATCATTTTTTCATTTTACAATCTCCAAAAAATAATTTTTTCCAAGGTATTAAAACTTGAATCGGGTATTGAACCGGTCGGGGTACTGGGTTAAGGGTTAGTGGGCCAGACCGGAGCTAAACCGGGACCAAACCGATGAAAAATTGAAAATTTTAGACTTATAGTATGAAAATCAAAAGGAAAAAAAAATTTAAAAATAGTAACCCAAACCGGACCGGTCTACCGGCCGGTTCGCCGGTTTCCGGGCAAGACCGGCCGGTCCGATCCGGATTACAGAATCATGATTTTTTCATTTATTTTTTTTCTTGGGACCCAATTGTAATTCTCCCTTTTTTTTTTTTTTTTAATCATCTCCATCCAGAGCGGACATCATCTACGACGTCATCATCCCGTCTATTTTCAACAACTTATTCTAAATTTCTAACGCTTTGACTCTAATGAAAAATATAATGCGTCTCCTTTCCGAGCCACTTCTTTTTTATTTCATGACCCCTCCAGCTCATTCTAATTTACCCATAAATTAAGGACTACCTCCCATACTTAATATAAGATATATTTTATAGTTCAATTTTTTTATTAAAATGAGTCATATATCTAAAGCAACAAATTCCAATAAAAATATGCTAAATGTAACTTACATCCAGCATTCTGAAATATTTTTCAATAATACTCAATATTATAAAATAACCTTTTTTATTGTAATCAATAGCCCTAAAACATGTTCTCAAAAACATTTTATCATTGTATGAAAAATCGGACCGGACTGGCCGGTTCGACCGGTTGAACTGGGAACCGGGCAATTATCCGATCTGGTTTAATGGTTAAATCGGGGAACCAGTCGAATCGGTCTGAAACCGATTCAACTGGTTAAAACTGGTGGTTCAACCGGTTGGACCAGTTTCTTTTTTTTTTTAATTTTTTTTATTTTTTTTTTGGAGGAAAATTGGAAGTTGAAGACCAAAATAAAGAAAAAAAATAGGTAAAGAAAGAACAAATCTAAAAAATAAGAAGAAGATAATGAAAAAAATTATTTAGAAAGATATAATAATTATAGAAAAGGAGATATCATTGCATAAGTATAGGCATTATAACTCATACTAATAGATTTTAATTATTTTTTTTAAAAAAATATTTATTTTTATCTATAAAATTTTAAAAATATATTAATATATATTGCTACTAATAAATTATAATATTTTAATATGACCGGTTCAACTACCGATTAGACCCCGGTTGATCCATTAACCCTTAAACCTGTGATGTGACCGATTAATTGCCCGGTCCGATTTTTCGTTCCTTGCATTTTATATCCTGGAATACTTGTTGGCGTTATTTTGCGTTTAAAGTGTTTTTCTTATTAGCAACAGTGAGCACCCTAATCTTAAGATATTGAGTGCAATATTGCAAAAACACTTTTAAGGTGCTGAATACATCAAAATTTACATTAGGATATTGAGTACTATTGAAAAAATACTTCAACAAGCAGTGATGGAAAAATGACTTTTTAGACCGGTTAAAAATGACTTTGTAGACCGATTCTGAATGAGGTTTTGATATAGTTGGTCTAAAAAGTATCAGACTTTCTAGACCAGTTAAGTCACACTTTTAAGACTGGTTGCATTGATAACAGGTCTTAAAATACACCATTTTAAGACCGATTGTCATGACCACCGGTCTTAAAAGACCACTTTTGTAGGCTCTACAGAAATACTTTGAAGACCGGTTGTATGTACAACCGATCTTAAAATGGTGTATTTTATGACTGGTTGTCAATACAACCAATTTAAAAGTGTTACTTTTAAAACCGGTTGTCGATAAAATCGATCTTAAAAATTATTTTAAGATCGATTATCTATACAACCGGTCTTAAAAGTATTATTATTTTTTTTTTTTTTTGCTTGTCTTTGATTAAGTTAGTACCCAGAACACATCCTAAAAGCTGCTTCCAAAGCCATACTTATTAAGTGGAAAGTTGAGACTTAAGTGACAAGTTTACCATATTTATAATTACTTATCACTAGTACTTATGTATTAATTTGTGTCAAGTTTGCATATTCAATTTATACAAGCCATATATAGAATTTGTTGTGCAATCAACAACTAACTTATAACAAAATAAATGTTGCTATAAGGTATTCATTTTTCTTTCACTTACCATTTTCTTTTTCTTTAACCTTCTTATTGGGAACTTGTAACATAACATGCACCTTCATCATGTAATATGTTGTTTAAAACTATTATGCGTTAACTGTAAAACACATAGGCTAATGACTTGTCTCGAACAGGTTCACATGTATAAATGCATGATTTCACATAATTACAAAAACAACAAACATGTCAATTCATGCAATCAACAAGTTTTACAGAAAAGCCAAGGAAAGAAAAATTCCTCAATACATACACAAAATTCCTTAGCTTTACAAAATCTCACTGTTGTTGTAAAAGTTCATAAATTAATTCAGCACAACAATTGCGGATAAAATCAATATCTTCTTCTTAAAAGGGTTAGGAAAATCAAACATCTGTAACACCAAAGCTAGATAAAACATTAACTTGTTAACTTAAAATAGAATAAAAGTAGTACAAAATTTTAGAAAAATATATATATTTACCTCTTAAGTAAATTCTATAAGGCCTATGGTGATAATATTATAAATGTGTCTCAAAACATACAACCCACAAAAGTTTGACCCTAGTGGTTGCCTACGGCTCTGAAAAATAACATGATATCATTAAAACAAGTATAAAATTAAAGCATGGCTTATTAAATACATTATTAAAACAAACAAATATGTAACTAACCTTTAGCATAATCCATGTAGGGTTTTTTATGTCACGAAGAGGCTTACCATAAGCACCGTGTCAGAATGTCCTCATAGCCCTATCATCAAAATCAC
Source organism: Inga laurina (assembly GCA_963855925.1). Lineage (NCBI taxonomy): Eukaryota > Viridiplantae > Streptophyta > Magnoliopsida > Fabales > Fabaceae > Inga > Inga laurina. The sequence goes on from OY979713.1 coordinate 36,604,086, forward strand.
AAAGGTGACTTATTTTGCACAAATTCCATGAATTGCCAACAATAGGTAATACAAGAAAACTTACAAGTTCATAGTCTTCTTCAATTCATTCCCTAGTTTGTAGTGGAGGGAGCATAAGAGGATGACAGTATAACTCTTTTTGCACAGAATAACCAATTGCCAATGATCACTGAAAAAAGGGATGACTATTAAGCAAATATAAAGTATTATATATATTATGAAATATAAATTTGTTTCTTACCCATGCACATATAGAGCTAAGAAACACTCAATTGGGGTTTCATTAAGCCTCTTCAATAAGTATGTGTGTCTAATAGCAACTGTGGTCCCTTTGTCATGGATTTAAATTGGACATAGTAATCCAAATTTATCGCTTGTGTCAAAGGAAACCAACCTATGATTCATGTACCTAGAATAATGCAAGCACACAAATTAAAGTTTAACAGCGTAATTTGTAAAATATTTACTACCAATTGAAGAAGATACTTGCATTAAAAATAGTTAGACAATTGAAAACGTAAGCTGTTGTCTAGGAGTTACCAAAGATATTAAATCATCCCTCTCAAGATAGCATTGCACCCCTGACTTACCAACAGCTGAATCCGTAGGTCAATCTCTTATTTGAAAGGACATATCATATGACATCAGAATCACTTGTTGCATAACATTCAATGGAGGCTGTGAAACTTCTTAAGTGGAAGAAGGTGCAATTGGGGCTTTGATCGGGGTTTTCTCAGCTAGATCAAAAACAAAGTTCTTTGGTCACAAGATGAAAGAATTGATGACATCGCTCACAATCTTGAAGTCATCAGTGGGGATAGGGAGATGTGCATATACAACGATCATCTCTTCAACTGCCACTCTAACTTGATCATCTTTTATTTGCTGGTGGTGGACAGTTGATCCCAAGTTGTCCACGCTCCCTCTTGCAACTAATCATCTCTGAGGATCCTCCACAAATAGATCACAATGCTCACCAATTTCTTTTCCAGAATCCTCTGATGATTGACCAATATTGCAACAACTCCCTTTAGCGCTCTGTTTGGGGTTTAAGGAATGTACCTGGGGAGCACTGGTATCTTGTCTTGTGCTTGCCATGGTAATCATTTCCTTCTTTATCTTGCTCAACTTTTTTCAAATCGTGCAACAAATAATGCTTTTGCCTCGGCCCTTACTTCCGCCCTCACAGTGGCCAACATATGCTCCATCTCCTCCCTAATCATTACACTTAAGGAATGGCAGGGGGTGCTCCAAAGTAATCCCTTATGCCTATCCCTCTTCCAATTCCCCTGACATGGTCGGGATGCTCGTGTTTTCCTGTAGCAACAGTCAGGGTATCATTCCTCCCATCCGACCTAATCAATCCCTGGACTTGTTTTTTTAAGCTCCTCCTGTAAGACACAGATGACAAACATTAGTAATGAAATTTGTTTACTAAATAATTAATAACAAGAATAATACTTACAATTTTTTCACCAATTATATAAGATTGTTCACTCATAGAAGACCCGCTCCTCTTTTGGTGAGCGAACAACCATTTTTCTTGGCAACGTATCGAAGATGGTGGAAAATAAAGAACAGAAGGATCGAATTGAGCTGCTTCTTCCAATCTCTTCAATTTGGCCGCCAACAAGTCTTTTTTAGCCTTCGTAAAACCCCTACGAGACATTGTATGGGGGCAATTATTCTTTCTACCACTCTCTTGTGCCTTTTACTTTGTTGCTTGCGAATAAGAAATCAAAATTAAGGTTACAATCAATAAAGAAAATTCATAAGTAAATCAAATGCAAAATAAATCAACCACCAATGCTTTTGGAGTAGTTTGAAGCCATCTAAATTCTTACTAAGTGTGATCGTCAATATAAGAATGCTTGTCACACGAATTAGGACGAGAATGACCTTCTTTCACCTCGATATACACATAATTGTTGGCTGAACTTGTCTTAAACTTCCTCCAGCGTTCATCACAATACGTCATTGTCTTCTTATACAATATGTCACTCTGAGGAACATTGTTTATGAGCTGTAATGCATGCATTAGATAGTTAGTGATAAATTTGATAATTCAACCATATAAATTTGATAGTTAGTGAGGGCAATCATTTTATACCTAGATAGTTTCCTAAATATGTTGCTTCACACGTTTATCCACATTTCTCCACTCCTCTATCAAAATGCTAGGCTTGTTGTGTGCTAGGAGGCTGACAAAAGTCCTGTACCGGCTCACATTAGGCCCGATTGGTTCCAATATCTATCGACCTCAATCAAAATTTTTTCCTCCGTATTTCGATTATGGGAAATGTCTCTCAGTCGGGTGCCTCTTCTACCCCTTTGTATAGGCTGGTTACCGGGTTCACTTTGATTCTGGCTTGGAGTATTGCTAGGAGTACTCACTAGTTGGCTCCAGAGTACTCACTAGAACGTCTCATTATCCTCACTTGAAATTGAATGAGCTAATTTATATTCCTATGTGATCATGATGACACTTTAAATTTTAGCTTCCAATTTTCATTTCAAACAATATATTAACATTATAAACTTTGTTATATCCTTGTTGGCACTTAAGTATCGTATAGGGCATCAAAATACACAATACAATTCCACTTTAAAGTCTGGAATATTCCAGCAACTAACTTATAACAATTTCTTCCCATGCTCTCCCTATATAATTCCACCTCCTAAATTCATTGGAGCCATAAAACAGAATAAAATCTAACTCTGTCTAGCTAAAACAAAGCACCACAAACAACAAAAACTAACTCAGTCTAGCTAAAATAACAATATAGAATCAAGGCTGAGAGATATTATTCACATTATAATTCAACAATATAAAGTTACAGAATCAAGGCTGAGAGACATTATTCACATTATAATTCAACAATACAGAGTTACAGAATCAAGGCCGAGAGACATAGAAGCAGCTCTAAGAAAGGAAGATAGGCTTTGCATCCACATATAATATTCACATTAATGCTCACAAGTTAAGATAATTCAAAAGGGAGAACAATGCCTCAGAGCAAGCAACGGAAAAAGCCAAATTTATCTCATACATACCTAGAGTTTGAGCTTGAGGAACAAACCTAGGGGAGGCAAGCAACGGCAACGAGGGAATACAATCCACCATTGCCATGCATCCACCGTCGGCGTTGGTAAAGAATAGAGGAAAGACGTGGGAAGGAGGAGGTTGAGGAAGAAACCCAGGGGAGGCAAGAAACCGAGCTTAAGAAAGAAACCAATCAGAGGGAATAAACGCTGAGCCTTATGGTAATGTATTCAACCGTACTTCTGCGTCGACGGCAGCGAAGGTTGGGGACAAAGGAGAGACATAGGAAGGAGGAGCTTCTGCAAACTGAGGGAGGGGTTTACAAGAAGCTTGAGTATCAGATTTCAGAGTTGAAATTAGGCGCAAGCTAAAGCGGCCTTGGGATTTTTAGGTCACTTTTAAGACTAGTTATTTTATAAAATCAGTCTTAAAAGCAATATTTTGGATTGGTTATTTGAAATAACCGATCTTAAAAATAATAAATTTTTTTAGGCCGGTTATTAATAACAACCAGTCTTAAAAGTTTAACGTTTTGAGACCGATTGTGATTTACAACCAATTTTAAAAAATAAACATATTATTTTTTAAATTGTCTTTAATTCAGATAATATATTAGACATGTTATATTTATAACCGGTCTAGAAAATTAATTACAAATATTTATATTTTTTAATTATTTATATTTTTAGACCGATTGTTTTTAAAACCGGTTTAAATAATGTATTTTAGACCTTATTTTTGTAGAATCTATCTTAAAAATTTATTAGAATTATAAAATGCCACCAGTTATATTTTTAAGACCTTATTCGCTATAATCGGCCTAAATTACATTTTTTGTAGCAGTGATGATTGAGTGTTAGGACCAAAAAGTCTGTAAGGCCATTGTCATCGTAACTTGTCTGATTGAGAACGAAATTGAAGAAACAATAATATTAAGATTGGAAGCAAAGGAGGGAAGACAGGAATAGTAAAATGAAGGAGATATGTTAATTAAAGAGAAGAAAATGTTATTATCAACCAAAAAAAAACAGAGAAGAAAATATATGTAGGTGGACGAAAGTAGGGCTGAAAAAATCTTGGAAGCGAATCAAAAGAAGAAGTGTGGTTCGACAATCGGGGCGGTGTGGGCTTATGTGTCACGCTCACACTCAATTCCCACCTTGTCTGTTACATCCAATCACGGAACGTAAATGAGGGTAACATTGTCCAAACATTATAATATTTTTATTTTTTTAATTAAAAATTGTTGACTATTGTTGTGTTTATTAATCATGTCACAGTCATCCAAAAGTTGGGGTGGCTGGCACGGATATCCTGTGACGCCCGACACCCACCGCCCGGAAAATTCTACTCTCCTTCGGCACTAAAAATAAAACATATTTATTTAATTTAATTAAATTAAATAAATTAGTTAAATAAATTAATATGATATATATATTTTAAAATATTTTAGACATCTCTTTTAATTTTCTCATTTTTTCTCCTCCTTGATTATTATTGAGGGAGTATTAATATGGATAAATTATAAAAAGATTATTAAATATGAAAATTTTGTTTTATATTTAGGATCAAGATAAACTCTCTAAATATGTTTTATATTAAGGACCGACGGTATCTCATGTCTATAAAAACAAAATGGTGAGCATACTATTTAATTTTGGATGATTACAATTTTTCCTTTAATACTTCCTATGATTCTCTTAGGAAACAAACCCTTCCTCTATTTTGCCAAAATAAAAACTTCCTAATAACTACCTTGTTGGCTCATCATTTATATGTATATTTTGATTTATTTTTTTTATAGTCATAGTCTTAGGTAACCATTTGTATATATTAGTTATGGGAAAAAAACAAAATTAATCACATAGTCAGTTTACTGAGAGAGAAGTTGAATCATAAACTTTCTATGTGCACATTACCTTTTTTTCCTATCTAAGCTAAGCCAGCTAGCTAGGTTTACGAGTTTCTTTGTTCCGTTATCTATGCTTATTATTGAAATTAATAATAACTGAAGAAACAACGTAAGTGATGGAAATACCTCCGAACCTAATAAACTCGATCAGGTCGTTATCAGCAATTTTTTTTTATTACATATCAGCAAATATTGAACATGTCATCATTTAGCATTTTGACTTTTTTTTTTTTGGCCAATTTAGCATTTTGACTAAGGGATCAAGATATTTAAGCCAAAACACAAGATTAGTTAAAACCCTTTTACGCGGCTATGTATTTGTCTACGCCCATATTAATTAAGGAGACATCTATATCTTACCCACCAAACAATTACATTGTACCACCTCAATACATTCTTTTATTTTTACCCTCATCAAGTGCTTTTGTTTTAGTCCTAGCTATATAAATTTATTATCTTGATCTACTTTTTCTTTTAAAGTTACACACACACACACACACACACACACACACACATATTGAATTATATTCCTATTAATTGCAAATAATAAAGAAACATTTTCATTTGATGGAACTTTCTAATGTAAAATATAATAAACACACTTTGTTACAAATAACTAACCTAAATAATTATTTTAATTTCTAAAAAATAATTATCTATTTTTTATATTTAGTACCGGAGTGATTAATATTGATTCCATTTCTTGAGTTAATATCTCATTCTTTTTTTTTTTCTGGATAGTAATAAAATTTAGGTGAGTTGGGTCTTAGAGGTTTGCTAGGTTCAGGGCATATCTCTGGGCTCAAAGAACGCTTGCAGAAGTACTTACATATATCCTACCAATAAAATTCTGACATCGATTTTGTCACTAAACTAGATATACATATATTTTAATAATTATGTTACATTAATTGATTATTTCATTCACACAACAAGAATATGAGCTCACATGGTTCACATTATATTTTTTTCCTTTTGATTCACTTTTAGTGTCCCTTTTCAGTTCTTGGGATAGACCAATAAAAATCACAAAGAGATTATTTTAATTGTTTTTTTTTCATCCAGAGTATTCTAATAGCTAGATTTCATATCTTTCAACTTTCAAATGATCTTTAGTGCTAGTGGACAAAGTGCAGTGTCCAATACCATTGTTCTTCTTACATTTAAATTTTTTGGATTTATCTTTAGTGCTGATACAGACAGTGCCAAAGGCAAAAGATAGAATATTGGACGAAATTCATTAGTTAATTCAGCACTAATTAGTTTTCATACGTGTTATATATAATGGATTGAAAAATAAGAAACATTTTGCACTAGATCAATCATTTGGAAAACCAATCATATTAGTTTTGTTAGAATAATTAGGGATCCTAGCATAATAATATCCTTATACTCATGGATCCTAGAACAATATCCCTATAATCAGGGATCCTAACATTTATTAGATATACTACCACATATATATAAATAGGACATTCTTGTACATGATAACTTAAGGAATTTAGATTTATTCTTCCTTCTTGTTCTACATCATACCAGAGCTTGTTTACTCCTAAAACTTTTTATTTTTTTCTGGTCCATTAGTTCTTCAATCTCTTCGCATAGAAACCTCACGAGTTTTTCAGATTATCTATCTTCAATCCTTGTTGATCGACACATGCCCCGCCACCTTGTTCGTTGGCTCTCGATCGACCGGTTCTTGAAATCTGGCACTATTTCGAAGGCGCCTGGTGCCTCACGCGCCCCCTAAACCTCCGCTAATCCGAGCACACGCGTTGGAGCGTGAGCTCTCCTCCGGTGGCCATGTGCAACACCGTTTGCTGCGTTCTGATCCTCTTCTCCTCCTTTATCTACCCCTAAAGTTTGGTGATCATCAGACTATGTTTGAGTCTTGGGCTACGTTCTTCGCTTCCATTTTGACTTTTTCGGTTGTGGTTTGGTACTGATTTCACTGTTATGGGTCAGTATCTCTATTTCTATGGGTTCCATGCCCTTTTTTGGTACTATATATCTCTGGTTACTTATGAATTGATTTGTTTATGGCAAGTTGTGGTTCTTTCTGATTGTTGGTTGATCTTGTTATTCTGTGTGCCTTGTGAGTGAAATGTTTTACTGCTCATACTACATCTTCGTCGATTGTCTCCTGAAGTATTATATGTGGTTGAATTTAAGAACTCAGATATATTGCCTATGTTTGCTAACATTACTACTTCATAGTTGAATTGGAAAAACTATAGTGATTGGAACAAAATGGTTTGGGTTTATATTTTGGGTATTGAAAAGGAAACCCATTTAATTGAGGATCCTCCTTCTGGTGATGAAACAAAACTTTTGACTTGGAATAAAGTGGATGCTCGAATTCTGTTTCAAATTCGGAACTCCATTAAATCACGAATTCTGTCTTTTGTTAGTCACTGCAACACTATAAAAGAACTTATGAGTTATCTTGAATTTATGTTCTTTGGCAAAGGAAATATTACTCGGGTTCACGAAGTCTTTAAAGGCTTTTATCGTTCTCCGCAGCAAAATCGTCCCTTGAAGGACTTCTTCTTGGACTTCAAAAGGTTGTATGAGGAGATAAAAGTACTCATGTCTCCGTAGGCAGATCTTTCAACCTATATTAAGAATCTGAAACTTCAGGCTATCATCAGTTTTCTTAAAGCTCTTGACCCTTCTTATGAGACTATTCGCTCTAAGATTCTATCTAGTTAAGAGCTTCCCTCTCTTGAAGATGTGTTCTCCGGGTTCTTCGTGCTGATAGTTTAGTTCATCTGTATATTAATCCAAATACAAGTGCTATAGCTGGGCGTGGCTCTTTTGACAACTAGAATTATGGGTCCAAATATAGAACCAATACTCCAACCATGAATTTTGGCAATTTTATCTGCAATTATTGCAAGGAACTTGGTCATATTAAGAACAATTATCATAGATCATAGAATAAACAGTAGCGTGATCAGCAACGTGGTCTTGCTCATATTGCCAAGACACCTTATCAGTCTGATTCTAGACTATCTTGTGCAGGGGCACTCGCTATAGGTACGTTTTCCTCTAGTCTTGCTACTACTTTCAAGAAGTGGGTCATTGATTTTGGTGTCACCAATCACATAACAGGTAACCATCATTTATTTTTATTGTATGCTCCCTATGCCAACCCATCCTCCATATTTGTCGCCAATGGTTCTCCGGTCTATGTACTTGGATCAGGCACTATTAAACCAACTCCATCCCTTTCATTATCTTTTGTTCTGAATGTTCCCGATCTCACGTTTAATTTTTTGTCTCCCAGTAAAATGACTCATCATTTAAACTGCTTTATCTCACTATTCCTGACAATTGTTTAATTCAGGATCTTTCGACGAAGTAGATTATTGGTAGAGGTTATGAATCTGGTGGCATTACATCATTGATGATCAGGTGCCGCGTTCTGTTGCTTGTTCTTATGGGTCATCTCCCTTTTAAGTCCATTGTCGTTTAGGTCATGTGTCCCTTTCATCCCTTAAAAGATTGTATCCTCAGTTTTCGTCTGTGTCTGCTTTAGATTGTGAGTCGTATCAGTTTGTTAAATGCCATCGTGTTCATTTGGCACCTTGAGTTAATAAACGGGCTATGTCCCTCTTTGAGTTAGTTCATTCTGATGTTTGGAGCTCTTGTTCAGTTTTGTCTTAGACTGGATATCGATATTTTGTCACTTTTGTTGATGATTTTTTCTGAACTACTTGGCTTTACTTAATGAAACAACGTTTTGAATTGTTTACTCATTTTCATAATTTTTGTACTGAAATTCAAACCCAATTTAATACTCCTGTCAAAATCCTTCAAAATGATAATGCAAAAGAATATTTTTTCGCCCCATTCACCGATTATATGTATAATCATGGTATTCTTCACCAATCCTCCTGTGTTGATACACCTGCTCAAAATGGTATTGCTAAAAGAAAGAATCGCCATCTTTTAGAAATAGCCCAAGCTCTTATGTTCCACTCATGTGTCCCTAAATGCTTTTAGGCTAATGCCATGTCTACTGCTTGTTTCCTCATCAATCACAGCCTTCAACTATCCTTAGTAGTGATGTCCTATATTCTGTTCTATATCCCACTACTAAGTTATTTCCTGTTGATCCCAAAATTTTTGGCTATCTATGTTTTGTTCGAGATGTCCGTCCAAGTGTCAGTAAACTCGATCTTAAGTCCTTACGATGTGTCTTTCTTGGTTATTCTCGAGTTCAGAAAGGCTATCGGTGTTACTCTCCTGATCTCCTTTATTACTTTGTGTCCATTGTGTGACCTTTCACGAGTCTTCTCCTTTCTTCAAGTCTTTGGGCTTAACTGAGTCTCTTTTTGTTGTCGACGAGCCTGATGATGTCCTAGTTTACCGTTTCTCTATCTCACCAGTACAAGCTACTGTTCCAATACCTGATATCATCACTGATATTGATGTTGCCAATATTCTGCCTTCGCCAGTGACTACTTTACCGATGGATTCTATTTATGACTCCTTGGTTCCTGATCTTGCTTCTCCAAATCCTCCTATTGCTATCCCTGACCCAATTATCCCTGATTCTATTATTGATCCCCCTAATAACCTACTTATTGCCCTTCAAAAAGGTACCCACCCATATTGTTCTCCCAAATGATATGTTAACTATACCTATCATATCTTCTCCTTTGTGTCTTATCAGCAGTTATCCCCAGTTTCCTTTTCCTTTGTGGCCCTCAAGTCCATCTTTACCCTAACTACCCTTCACTAAGTCTTGACTCACCCTGGTTGGTGTGTTGCAATGGAAAAAGAAATGATGACCCTTGAAAAGACTGGTAACTGGACTCTTGTTGATCTACCTTTTAGGAAGAAGGCCATTGGATGTAGATAAGTGTTTGTTGTTAAGAATAAGACTAATAGTTCCTTGGAATGGTTGATAGCTCGGCTTGTTGCCAAAAGGTATGCCCAAACTTATGGCACTGATTATTCCGAGACTTTCTCCCCTGTGGCGAAGCTCACCTCAGTTTGTCTCCTTATCTCTCTGATTGCCACATATCATTGGGATTTGCATAAGTTGGATGTTAAGAACACTTTTTTGAATGGTGACCTCCTTGAGGTAGTTGATATAGAGCAACCACCAGAGTTCATTGCTCAGAGGGAGCATAGGAAAGTGTACTACCTGCGCAAGTCGTTGTATGGTCTAAAGCAAAGTCTCCATGCCTGGTTTGATAGATTTTGTAGTGTGGTCAAGAAGTTTGGATTAAGCCAAAGTAAGTGTGATCACTCTGTGCTCTACCAGCAGTCCGATGCTGGCATGATTCTTCTAGTAGTATATGTTGATGATATTGTGATTACTGGGAGTAAAATATCGGGAATCTCAAAACTTAAAGTCTTCATTAACTCTTACTTCCAGACAAAAGACTTGGGACTGTTACGAGTGTAAATGGTCTAGTAAATAGTGTAAGTGTACACTGTCGTAATCAAGCAATATAGAAGTGAGTATCATTCCCGCGAGGATTGATTACTAAGTATCAAAATGATAATTTTAACTCTATTTAGTTAGTCGATTAGTTGATGATTGAGAGTACAAAATAAAAGATGATTAAATATGAATGCAAATTATATGAAACAACTATGAGAAAAAGTCCTAGAGGTCATATTTCACTTAACAAATTTTGGATTGAACCACCTATCTATTCTAGCCCAATTTATTCCACATGATTGATAGTCGGGTTTCCCTAATTTAATTACTAGCCTCTTCCAAGGTCAAACAATTCTATAATTAATTGCTAACCCAATATTTTCCTATATGAATTTAAGCAATTAATTATGCATTAAGATTTATGGAACTCAATAAGACTACACAACTCATATGAATATATTCCTATTTCATATGCAAGTCATGGTTTTAATTATAGGATCTATACACATGCATCTCCTTCCGGTCTCAACATACATATTGAAATCATTCAAAAGATGGCCAGTCAATCAAAAGCATTAAGAATAATAATTAAAACTCAATCATGAAGGAGGAATTCAAACTAGATTTAATAAGTTAAGATTCAATCTGTCATTAGTAAGCTACATCATCACCCTAAGAAAATAGAAATTTAGCTCATGATGAAATTAAAAACAATAAAATAAATTGAAAAATTCATAAACATTACAATAAACTTAATTATTCAATAAAAATCAATCACAAGATGCATGAAAATAGAAAAATCTAGCTTTCCATATAGGAGGTGAAACCTTCCATGTAAGAGGCATGCGAAAAACAAATACAATGCATGAAATTAATTCTAAGATGATGGTGTAAGTGGAGAAGAGAGAAAAGTAATGGATATGAAAAATGGTTGTAAGTGAAGAAGAGAGGAGAGTAATGGATATGAAAAATGGTTGTAAGTGAAGAAGAGAAGAGAGTAATGGATATGAATTGGTGTGTAAAATGTGAAGGAGAGGGTGGCTATATATAGGGAAGAATGGAGTAGGGTAGATGAAGTGGTAGATGAAGTAGTAGATAGAATGTGGTAGATGAAATAGTAGGTGAAAAGGAAGATGAAGTGGTAGTGAAATGGTTGGTGGAATGGTAGATGATTCCCGCTCTCAACTTCCAAGCAAAATTCGAAACCATTGGAGATAGAACTGGATTTTGGTCTCAACATAAAAGTTGTAGAGCTCTTTCTTAGCTTTTTATCCATAGAAAGAACGCCCCAATTCGACATTTAGAGCTCCAAATATTGCCTGAAAACTAAAAGAGGGTCTAATTTAGTATTTTTTCAAGAAATTCTATTTTATGCCAAAATTATTATTTATTTATTTATTACACCCAAATTTATTAAATTGAGCTCAAATATCATTCATAAAATCATCATATAAGGAAAAATTAATATGTAAATATTTTACTTATTAGGGACCATTAAAATATTTGCTTGGTATTGAGGTTTTGAGAAGCAACAAGGGTATCCTTTTGACTCAGTGGAAGTATGTTCTCGATCTCTTAAAGGAGATTGAAAAGCTTGGAGCTGCACCAAGCAGCATTCTCATGATTCCGAATCCATTCCTGGATCTTAATGATAGCATGTTTGATGAGCTTTCTGATGACTTGAAGAAGAAGATTGATCTAGAGAAACTGAAGCCGTTTGCATATCCTGAGAGATATAGATGCCTTATTGGGAAGTTGAATTATTTGACAATAACTCGTTCTGATGTAACCTTCTCAGTCAGTGTACTCAACCAATTCATGGCATCTCCAACAGTGGCACAATGGGAGGCCTTAAAGCATATCTTGTATTATTTGAAAGGTTCTCTAGGTAGTTGCATTCTCTATACAGATTATGAGCACATTACAGTCGAGTGCTTCTATGATGCAGATCATGCAGGATCAAAGACCACAAGACGATCCACTACAAGTTATTGTGTGTTTGTTGGTGGAAACTTGATATCCTGGAGAAGTAAAAACCAAAGTGTTGTGTCAAAATCAAGTGCAGAAGCAGAATACATAGCCATGTCACAATTAGTACAAGAAATTGTGTGGGTATTTCAACTCGTGAAGGAAATTGGCATCACCACGACACTACCTGCAAAACTATGGTTTGACAATAAAACAACATGTCATATAGCATCGAACTCTGTGTTCCATAAGCATACGAAGCATATTGAAATCGACTGTCATTTTATTCGTGACAAGATCAAAGAAAATGTTATATCTATAGGGCACATGTGATCAAGCAACCAGTTGACAAATCTTCTGACAAAAGCCATAAATGGGACATGGGTTGAGTATCTTTACAACAAATTGGGCATGATCAATATATATACTCTAACTTGAGGGGGAGTGTTAGAATAATTAAGGATCCTAGAATAATATCCCTATAATCAGGGATCCTAACATTTATTATATATACTACCACATATATATGAATTGGACACTCTTATACATGATAACTTAAGGAATTCAGATTTATTCTTCCTTCTTGTTCTACAAGTTTTTAAATGAATATGTACAATTAGGTTTTTTTAATCAGTTTTTTAAGAATTATATTAAAAACAGTTAAGATTCATGGCTGGCCAAAAAATACTAATAAGATTCATAGATATATTTATATATATGTACGTAGTTACTGCCTTTTAAGATAATATATGACTTTCCAAAAGGAAGAGAAAGAAAGTGGTCCATTTTGAGCAGGTCATTCTCCAATTTTGTAGCATTAATTCACTTTAATCTGTTCATAGTGGCTGCTATAAGTTGAACTTGACACCCATTATCCCACACTTTTCTTCATAGAAATTATAACTACACAATTATTCATATAACTTTAATAACCTTTGTCACTTGTGGCCCTAGTCTTAAGATGATCTTATCTATCTGCTCTTATTCACGGGCACGACTTTGAGTTAATATGGTGAAATCTTTGTTCTTTAAAGTTATTTTTTTTAATTTAATTCTTTTTTACAATTTTCTAATGGAATTATTTAAATTAAAATGAGTAGTAGCTAGAATTCTGTTTTTTTTTTTTTCGAATGTTGAAAATAGATTCCTTTATCACTGACAATATCATAATTCTATAAGTAACTCTTAATTTCATTTTGAATATTTGATGAAATATAAATATCTCAATTTATCAATTTATAACTTTTGTTCACTGTGAATATATAATTACTATATTTAAAAGATAAAATATAAAAGCAGCTAGCAATTCTCATAGCGTAATTGCTTTTGCACATGATTAGAACCATAAAATTATCATACCATAGCTGAAAAAAATAATAATTAATAATTTGTTATGAAAAGTCATTAGACTAATTATTTACATATTATATTCCAATAATATTATGCATTAATTTATAAATATTGTGTAAATGGGGTGTGTTTAATATATGTGCATTATAGATAGTATATAATAGGTAAGTTATTTGTTAGCTTATTTAGAAAACCAGACTCCATTTAATTCCATTATACCTTTTTTGGGTCAGAAATCTTAATTTGATGTTTAGTTTTTTTACCTGAAATTTGATGTTGGTTTAATTTCCTTATTCGCAGGTTTGTTCTTGACATAAAAAAGAAAAAAACAAACTCACTAAATTTCTAAGTTACACACACACATTAATTCTTGTAATTATATTAAACACACATTTATTCTCCTCCGATTGCTTTTTTTAGATGTTTAATATGACAGTGAACTATATAACATTGGGTTTGATGCCATTTATGTTTCATCTTTTAATTCATTTGTCTAACAACGAAAGCATTTTAGACATAATTTAAAAGTTTTGGTAAGTGTCCATATATAATTATATAAAGAAAATTGTCCCTTTCATGTGTTGGGGACGGGCATTATGGTGATAGATTGTGGTTACACATCAAGTTGATATAGGCTCATTCCGCATATAGATCTAAACAGATTTTTTCCCCACCTAAGCACTTTATTATTAATCTCATATAAATAGTGGCACAGAGCTTTATTTATTTATTTTTTTTTGCCTTCAGTGGCACGAGCTTAATTACCAATATATTAGTGCTAATTAACTTTTAATTATAATATCCATTTCCTAAACACCTTTATAAATTTGGTCTTACATGGGTTACCGAGAAAGACGGTCCACAAATAGTACCGGTAATTTGAACCCGCCAACCCTTTTTTTTAGCGGGTTCGGCTTGTGCAAAACAGGCCCGAAATGAAAACGGGTTAAACCTATTAAATCCGCGGGTCAGTCGGGTTAACCTGCCGCTTAAACGGGCTAACCCGTTTATCCATTTTAAAAAAATTATGATTTTCTATATAATCTCATTATCTCATTGTCACTAGACACGACGTCCTCCCCTATCCCATACCTCAGCCCATAGTCACTCTTCATTCTCATGTCTCTCACTTTTGCCTTTCGACAGAGCTCTCCGCCTCTTCCTCTTCCTCTCCCTCTCCCTATTCGGCTCTTCCTCTTTTTCTCTTGGGTTGGTCGTCCGACTAATCGATGATTGGCGACCAGGGTCTAGGGGGCACCATATGAAATTGAAATCGAACCCTAATGACCTAATCGAACCCTCTTCCGCCCTTCCTCTTGTCTGCGGTCTGATTCGTCTCCTCAGCTAGCTGCCTAGCTCAACATAGTCGACCAATGGTGGGCTATGGGGTTCGAGTTCGGCTACCTCTGTCGGTTTGCCCCTTCGCTCCTTGCCTCCCCAAGATCAAAGGTTTTTCCACTATGCTTCTCTTTGTCAATGGTAGCTCCCAAGTGTACTCTGGTGGTTTCACAGCATAAGATGCTAACCTTAGATACTACCCTTATCACTTAAGCAGTTATGCTCATTATATCAATTTAATGGAAACTTAAGCTTATTAGATTAGTTAAGCTCATTACTCTGGGGGTTTTTGCCTAATTTATGTGTGGTTTGTATAATCTAGAAACTTAACCAATTTAATGGTTGTGGGCTCCCGGAGGTTTACAACATATCTTTTCTGTGTGGTTTGTATAACCTGCAAACTTAACCAATTTCTGTGTGGTTTTTCCCACTATGCTTATGAGCTTTTCTTTGTCAATTCTTGCTCTCGAAGGTTTTCGGCATATGTTAATTTTTATCATTATTGTTGCCTTATTGGATACATTGGATAGATAAGGTATGGGTCAAAACATGAAATCAGGCTACCTTTGTCTATTGGTTTCTAATTTGGGCCACATCTGATTTAGGCCAAATGGTGAAAAAAACTCATTCTCAATCAGGCTAGTGGGCTAGCCCATCAGCCCGATTAAATGGGCTTAGGCTATATTTTCCTATGACAGGCTGCTATAACCTGACCCGTATAGGACTTAACTCATGTTGGGTCAGTCCGTCGGGCTCCGGTTGGCCCGAATTCCCAGTGGTATGACCACAAATACGCATCCGCCCCCATCAATTTTTATTGCATGCTGTTTAGAGGGGGAAACATATCCTAAAGTTGACTGAATTAACCAAATTAGTAATTTCCTTCATTTTTCTTGGGACTCAAAAGCTTGTGTTTCAAAAATGGAAGATTGTGTTTCAAGAATCATACGAGAATTCTAGCCAAGTGAGAAAAGTTCCGTTGCTATTTGGTTTACTGAAATCAAATACTACTACCACCTTTGATCTTTAGAAATGTATAATCCATAAGCTCAAATACCAGGAAATGTACTTATTAGGAGAGGAGCTAACCTGTTAAACGACACACTCTCGCTCCTTGAGTCCGAACTAATCAATTGCTTGGATACTTGACCCAGTTGAGAAGGCTAAGGCAGCAGGTCCAGAAAATGGGTGATGGGGTCTCCTGTTTAACAAATAAAAAAAGAAGAAAAAAAATTTAATCCTTAATGTAAAGGGACAATCCCTGAAAAAAGAACTTTAAAATTGGGAAAAGACAAAAAGGCGCTCTGAAATTCCATATTCCACATGAGTGCGAGTGCCTGAACTAGAATATTACAAATCGAAAGGAAATTACTTAAGTAACCCTGGGAGTTTTTAAACTGAAAAAGCAGTCGGGACTCTTCATCTCCTGCTGCTGTCGTTGGTCGACCTTGGGTCCGTGGTGGTGAGAGGGACAGTGCAAATACTCTATTACCTGAGATGGTTGGAAATCAGCGTCGATAAAGTTTGGGTTTTTTGTTATGAAGGCCGTGCAGCGGTCGACATTTGGGTACGATTTTTGGGTGGATATAAGGAGTAGCGAATGCAGCAGGGGGTGGAGTTTGGTTTCGAATTTTGGGAGGATTTGAGGAGTAGAGGAGGCAAGGAGAGGTTGGCACCACCTTCGCTCTAGTGCGTACTTGTATTAATTCTGCTTGAGGACCCGAGTTGGCCCATATAGCACTAGAGTTCTAACCATCACTAGAGGGTAACCAAAGAGTATGGTAAAGTAGTGTTCTAAATCACTAGTGGCCCATATAGTACGGTAAAAGCTCGAGTTCCAAGCATCACTAGCAGGTTACCTGCTAGTGATGCTTGGAACTCGAGCTTTTAAATGAGAAACTCAAGTCCATCCGTGGAAGTGATGCTTCATCACTAGTGGGTTACCAGCTAGTGATGAAGCATCACCCACCCGTGATGCTTCATCACTTATCACTCGAAATCCAGTTCCTATTTCTCCCCTGTTTTCTTTGTTTGAAACAGAGTGAGAAATAAATGATTAATGAACGTGAACGTGAACGTGATTGAGAGCCATATATGATGGTAGAGATCGAAGATCTAAAGCCGACGTCATTGGAGAAAGAGTCGCCGTTACTGGAGGAGGACCCCGTCGCCAGAGGAGGAGATGCTTTTGTCGAAGGAGAAGATGATTTCAAGGGCAATGGTGTAATTTTATTTTGATTTCAAAAATGACAAATCAAGCACTAACACCTCTGTGAGAATATGGAAATTGAGATCACCTTTTTGTCTTTTCCCTATTTTAAAATTCTTTTTCAGAGATTTTCCTTAATGTAAATTACTTTGATGTGTCATTAATGCATTTTTTTTTTTCAAATAATACTCCTTCTACATTTTACTGAAATAAAACATGAAGTCTAAATGTAATGTTGGTTATCATGAGTGCCTAGACTGTCCAGATTAAATATGGACTGTCCAGATTTAGCATTTTTATTTTTTAAAAATTAATTTAATGAGTACGGAGATCATGTTCATTTACTGTACGTTTTTCATTTTCATGTTAATGTTTTCTTTTTGTATGAAGTTAATGAATTAATAGCCACATCTCCTTAATTCAAGTAAATTAGTTAAAATTAATAAGAGCGAGTAACTTATTGTCTTCAAGATCTTGATTCTCTCCCAGCAAAACAAGACACACACCACTATTATAAAAATAGAGAATAATGACACACTTTTTGTGACATTTCTTTAAAAAAATGTCACAGCTTCTTCTACAATTTATTTATTTATTTTTAAAATCTGTTTGGTGGTCTTATATAGTGCTTGTTTGACCAAACGCCACCTAAAGTAGTTTTTTTAACTGGAGTAGCCATTGTGGCACCTCCTTGGCACTTGCTCAAGGAAGTACTACAACTACTACGCATTTTGTATAATACTTGGTTTAGTAAGCGTTACATAAAGTAATATTTTTTTAAAAAAACAAATTTCAAATCCTTCTCTCTCCCGTGATATGCTTCCATCACCTTTATTTTCTTTGTCCCCACTTTTCATCAAACACGTATCATCACTTATTATCTTCTTAGTCCCATTTTCTCCTTCTCCTCTTTTTGTCACTCATCACCATCCCCGCTTCGATCGGCACTTCCTCCTTATTCCTTTGTTTCATCACTTCTCACATTTCCTCCTCCTCCTCTTTTCCTTTTCGGCACTTCCTCCTCATTTCTTTAGTCTCATTTCTTGCACCCAACCAACCCCACTCTCCTCCTCCTCCCTTTTGGTTTTATTTCATCATCCTTATAGTTTCATGTCGTCCTGTAAATACGTACGCACTCCTTTTCCTTTTTTTTTTTATATATATTTTAAAGCTACATACAACACATTATCTTCTTAACCACCCTTTTTTTTATTATTTTTAAACATGCATGCAACTTTGTCTTTCTCTTTTTCCTTTATTAATTTTTGTTTCAGTTGTTGTGCTTGAGGTTTCAACTCACTCTATTCAAGATTTTTATACACTGTAATTTTTTTTTAATTTTTGAGCTTACAAATCTAATTTTATTAGTAGTTAATAGTATAATTTGCTCAATGTCTTTTATATTTAATTTATTATGAAATCTGAAAAAATTATTCTCATTTTTATATATTGAAAAATAAATGAGATAAAATTAAATGTTATTATATATAGGTTGCATATGAATATATGTAGAAGTTATAATTTTTAGTTGTTTTAATTGTTAATATTGATGATTTGCATAAGTAAAATAATTATTTATTTTTAACACTTATATTTTACTTAGTAGTGATTTTGTTAGCTAGTTATTTGTTAATTTATATCATTTTGGAGTTATTTGATTGTGGTTTGCTTTTTTTCATTTTGTTGTGGATATGGAAATGTTTTTAAAATGTGTTATCAACTATAATTATAGGGTTCTAAAAAAAATATATGAAAAAAAATTATATTTTAAAAAAATAATACTTCTTATATCACTTTCTTAAAAAAATGCCACAGGAAACAAAGGCTTAAACTAAAATATAAACTTATTGTGGCACTAAGTGCTAACTTCTTGTGACCCTTCTTCAAGGAAGCGTCACAGGAAGTGTTTTATTTTTAGAAAAAAATATATATATATGCTAAAGTAGTGATGAGATATGCGGCACTTCTCAAATACCACAATTAATTTAAAAATAAGCGTTATAACTATCATTTTCCATAGTAGTTCACAATCCTTTTATAATTCTTGCCGGGGGAGCATATCCCACCGTTCTTTTTACAAAAGTGGTTAAAAAAAATAAAATCTCAGGCTAAGATAAATTTATTTGCCCACTAGGGGAACAAATAAAGTACTCATTCTGGCTTTAAATATAAGATAAAATTGAATTTCTTGAAGAGATTAATGAAGCTAATTAAATTACTTTAAAATATTTATATTTGTCATTTTTCTCCAAATTATTTGACCTAATTTATAATCTGATATATAATCTAAGAATACATAACATATTATATGATTAAATAATTTATTTAACTTCTTTAATTCTTTTAAAAAATTTACTTCTTCTTATATTTAAGACCCTAAGAGGAGGGAGTGACTTACCACCAAGGTATTAAAACTCGGACTGGTCATTGAACCGGTCGAGGTACTGGGTTAAGGGTCAGTGGGTCAAACCGGGACCAAACCGGAGCTAAACTGGGACCAAACCGGTGAGAAATTGAAAATTTTAGACTTATAGTATGAAATTCTAAAGGAAAAATAAAAAAAAAAATTTTTTTAAAAAAAACCCAACCCGGACCGAACCGGGAACCGGACCGGTTTCCCGGCCGGTTCGCCGGGTCCCGGGCCGGACCGACCGGTCCGGTCCGGGTTTAAAAACCCTGCTTACCACGACTACTTGCTAAATACTAATTTGTGAGAAAGAAGAAGAAAAACCGAGTGCTATCCCACCCCATGTGGGTTTCCCGGCGTGCAACTTCAACTTGTCGCCTCTTCTCATGAAACGGCCCCTTAGGCCTCAACGCATCTTACTGGATCTCTCTCCGTGGGCCCCATAACCTCAATGACAACTATTAAACCCTCGTTACGGGGGATTCACACTCCCAGACCCATATAAATCTATTATTATTTATCCTGCATGTGGCTCGTATCAACCCACGTGTCCTTCATTCATTAGTCATCACCTAGATTTCCTGTCTCTCTTCGCTCCTAGAAAAGCCTTGCCCCCACCCCTCCTTATTCATTTCAACCTTCCCCCACAGAGTTTCAGCGTTTCGGCCCTCGGCTTCCCCAACTACTCAGCTTAACTTCCTACTTCGCCGGAACGAGATTTCTTGTATGGGAATCGAGAGGGGAAGCCTCAATGGCTTTCGTGCCGGCTGGACCTTGCCGCCGAAGCCCTGTGACTCTTGCAAATCGGCGGCCGCCGCGGTTTTCTGCCGAGCCGACTCTGCTTTTCTGTGTATGCTCTGTGACAACAAGATTCACTCCGCCAATAAGCTTGCGTCGCGGCATGAGCGTGTGTGGATGTGCGAGGTTTGCGAGCAAGCCCCTGCCTCCGTCACGTGCAAAGCCGACGCCGCCGTGCTCTGCGTCACTTGCGATTCGGATATCCACTCCGCTAACCCGCTGGCTCGCCGTCACGAGCGTGTTCCCGTGGAGTCTTTCTTCGATCCCGCAGACTTTGTGGCTAAGTCTTCCGCTGCTGCCTTTAATTTTTTGGTTCCAAATGATGACGGAATCGGATTCCCTCAGGAAGAATCCGAGTCAGCGTCATGGCTAATTTCTAATCCGAATTTCAACCCGAAAGTCATGGATGTTCCGAATATCAAATCGGCCGAGCTGTTTTTCCCTGAAGTGGAGTATCCATTCCTTGATTTCGATTACTCAAACTCATTCGATCAGAATAACAATAACAGAGCGGGGAACAACGATAGCGTAGTTCCCGTTCAAGCTCCGGTTATGAATCACACAGAGAATTGCTTCGACATCGATTTTTGCAGATCGAAGCTCTCTTCAATTAGCTATCCAACGCAGCCGTTTAGTCGCCAAAGTGTGAGTATCACTGAAACTCTGTTCAATTCAGGCAAAAACAGGAATTAAATTAAGTTCAATTTGTACTGATGTTTGAAAGCTAATTGGTGATATACAGATATCTTCTTCTTCGGTTGATGTTGGATTGGTGCCGGACGGAGGAAACACGGTGTCAGAAATCTCGTTACCGTTCGGCGGCAACATAAGTAACAGCTCGGAATCAAGTGGAATCATATCGGCGGGCAATTCCACAAACCAATCGGGAAGTTCGTTTAGTGGTATGAACCGGGAAGCTCGGGTTTTGAGATACAGGGAGAAGAGGAAGAACCGAAAGTTTGAGAAAACCATCCGATACGCTTCGCGAAAGGCTTATGCAGAAACGCGGCCGAGAATCAAAGGGCGGTTCGCCAAACGGACCGAAATGGAGTCGGATTTCAACGGGTTATTCAGCTCGGTCGACCCCACCACAGATCTATTGCTTGATACTCAGTACGGCGTCGTCCCCTCGTTTTAAACATGGGGAAGGAACGATCCATAGCATAGTAACGACGTCGAATAGCGTGTTCTGGATTGTTTATAGAATGCCCCATGTGTAGCGTCGATCTGATCCGTTGCTTATGAGGAGCCCGGTGGAACGTGGGCGATGCTGGGCCGTTGATGATGTGGACCACGAAGTGGAGCCGTCCGGGACACGAAGACTTGTATTTATAAACTTAAAAAAGCCGATTGTGTTAGAATATGTACTGTAAAACTCGGTGACTGGCTATCCAGTAAAAAGTTTCATTTTCGTCTGATAGTGTATCTTTTTCTGCAATCCTATTGGTCCATTATTATCAACTAGTATTGTTTTTGGTTTCTTTGAGACGACGGAATCTTTTGAATATTTAAATTAAAATAATGAATGAAAAAGATCGGCCCAAACTCGAAGGCCTTTAATGTGGGTTTTCTGAGACAAATTGGGAATTGGGATAGGGTGCAAGTAGAAACTACGGATCTCATGAAAGTTTGGGAACCGTAAGAGATATAAGAAGCAAAAAGCCATAAATCATTGGGTGTGGTGTGTTTGGAATAGCGTTTGAAAAAATGTTTTTTTTTTCCAATTTGATTTATAAAATCTTATTAAAATTAGAGAAAAGTAAGATTGGGTAAAATGATATTTGAATTGATGATTGGATAAATGTTTTTATGAAAGTGAAAAGGTGTTTGGTTTGACTTTTGTACAAGTGGCTTTTATGATATTTAAGAGTAAAAATTTTAAAAGTTATGAAAAGCGAAAAAATTAATTTTGAAAATTTGGGCAATGATAAAACACATAATAAAATTACAATAAAAATGCGAATAAATTAGAAATTATACAAACTTAAAGTTTTTTATAAAGTAAAATATAACATAACTAATTATATTAAAGGTCCCATATAATTTGATCCCTGATAGTGTCATGAACATTATTCATTTAAGTGTTGAAGCTGTTCTTGCACATTTTTCGTAATATTTTGAACCTGTTTTTCCATACTCTAAAAGTCCTTTATATTATGCACCTCAAACTTGAATGATAAAAATTAAATGCCTCATTACGATTTCAGAACCCCCCTTGATTCCTAAAATATGGGAGGTGATAACGTTCACATCTGTACAGATTAAGATACCCAATTGATATTGGGTAGCTAGTATCGACCAAATAATATTCATCTAAGAAGTGTTAAAATCGTTGTAAAAGTGAGATTATTTGAAAAACAAAATGAAGATAAAGAAATATAATTGAAGTAAACGAAAATATACCTTGGGTGAATGGAGAAATTTCTTAACCCATGTTTACCCAACTTATTGCATAAACTGTAGAATACATGTTTTAAGAGAAAAGTTAAATTATAAAACAAAATAACAATAGTTAATTTGTTTTTGAAAAAAAAATTGAGAATATTAAAATACTTAGTTAAATATATTTAATGAATAAAAACTCATATCAATTAAATCATACAAATGAAAAATTTATAACTAAAAAATATAATTATAACTACCCCTATTATATTTATATACAAACAAAATCGTCTAATATATTTACAAACCATAAATCTAAGATATTAGAGGGATTATCTCAACAAATCTAAGATATTATCTTCTCCCTCTCTCGTATCAGGTTATTCTTACCAATTAAATTTTTAATTGGAACTTTTCCCCAAATTTCCTAAATTTCATTATTTAAATTTTTTTCATTCTATAAATATTTTTATAAGGTTTTTAGGGTAATTTATTTATTTATTCAATAAAACAAGGTGGGGGCCATATCTTTTTTCCCTCTCCGTTAGCTGCATTTATTTCTTCTCTCTCCACGATTCCAAAAGCATCAATCTAATAAGTGTGTGTTTGAATTAGTTTTTGAAGAATAGTTTTTACGATTTATGAAGTAAATAGATGAGAGAAATCTTATCTCAATTTACAAAAAAAGCTTTTAAAACTATAGTTTGAGGCTTACCCAAACATATAATTAAAAGCTACAAATTTCAGCTTATGCTTTGATCTTGCTTTTAAAGAAGAAAGTCCAATTGCCTTGCCGCCCACCCAGACATGAGAATTTAGCCATCATGTTTGATTGCACGTTCATGGTCCAGATCACGCGTTTTGCCTAGCAAAATGCTAATACAAACACACCCATTATCAATGTGTGATTTATCCCTAAACAAACAATAATTTATTCCTCAATTTCATTCTTAATCAAATCTAATCAAATTATGGAGAAACTTATAAAAAGTCATTTTTAAAAAATTTATATGCGAGAAGAATCTAAATTTGAATGCTGAGCAAGCCATTTAACTAATAAAATTTTTAAATAAGGATTTTCAATAACTTTCCGTTGTACTAATATGGGTCTTATTATTCTATTTTTAAGGAGAAGACACACACACTCATCTGTTTTAATTTATAAAATATTTTTAAAATATATTATAAAAATTTCTGCATTTTATTAAATACAAGTAGAAATTTTATTTTTTTAAAAAAATTAGTATAAGCTTTTTAAAATTAGTATAGGAAGAGTAAATGTGGTAAAATTTCCCACATTCACAAATCCCAAATTGGATTCATGACCTAATTAAAGATTTGTTAAATTTACTAACCTTATTTATGATTTTTTAATTCATGTAGCTTTAAATGGGATTTCCCCTAATCCTTATTAATGAAGAGTATTTTTGCAACGAGATCATTATTAAATTATTTTTATTTTTAACATTTTATTTTATAAAATATGAGATTGCTTGAAAACATATTTTGGATCCCTCATGAGGCTCATGCTCGGGCTTGGGTGGCCGCATCGCTGTCCTCGCCGGTAGGGACCCGTGAGCCAGCGACTCAAACACCCAACTACCAGGCAGCCTCACTTTTCATGAGCTCAAGGTATTAATTTTGATAAAATTATTTTTTTTCTTCTTTTGCGTATCTCAAGAAAAACAAAAATCGTTTAAAATTCTATTTCACTTACAACAGTCTCCGCCTGCAATACACAAAATTTAGATGTTGCCTCCCTTAAATTTTTCACCAGATTTGAAGAATGAATTACATACATTAAATTAAAAACATAAAATTTGAATATTAATAAAAACAATGTCTAATCAATTACTTATACTCCCTCCGGTCCTAATTATAAGATAAAGTTAACTTTTTTGGAGAAATTAAGGAAGCCAATTAAATTACTTTAGAGTAGTTATATTTTTATTTTTTCTCTAAACTAATTAATTTGACTAATAAACTAATGTATAATCTAAGGATACTAAAAATATAAACAGTCTAAAGTAATTTAATTGGCTTCCTTAATTTCTCTAAAAAAGTCAATTTTATCTTATAATTAGGACCGGAGGAAGTATTTGATACATTGAACTACCTTTGATATCTTTTCGTAATATATATGAACATGGAAATCATATTAGTTAGAAGGATGTGAATTTGAATGCTGATACTTTTTGTATATGAAATCCTACAAATAATCAATACTTTTTATATATAAAAACATATAAGGTCTTTATAATTAATAAAATTTTCAAATATGGATTGTTTATGATTTTTTTTCTTATATCTCTACTCACAGGCTGTGAAGATACTAACTGATTTTTTTTTAAGTGAAAAAAAATAAGAGGAAAAGATTTGGGAGTGGGCCAATAATGTCCAAAATTGAAGAAGCCGCGACATCTGCAATTGATGAGAACAAAGATGTTTTGTAGGGACTTGTATGGAGGTCATTGTTCATATATGCCTATAACATTCAATCCCACTTGCTCATCATATCTTTCTCGTGGGACCCCCTTCCTGATTTTTTCTTTCTTTCTTTCTTTCTTTCTTTTTTGTTTTTTTGCCCAATCTTCCTGATTTTCTCTTTCACTCTCTCTTGTATCATTACCAATAATGAATCTCACTTTCATAATCCTATAGATAAAGTCTCAAAGCTCAATTAACTTAAGACTCTTTCAACCAACGAAAAGGTTATGTGAGTTGGGGTTAGGGCACGACTTCATACTCAAAGGCATTTAAAAGGGTATTTACATATATATATATATATATATATATATATATATATATATATATATATATATATATATATATATATATATATATATATATATATATATATATATATATATATATCTCATACTAATAAGATCTTTACATCGATCAACATCAAGATTTGAATTCATAATTTTATAGGTTACAAATTAAGTCCTTACTAAATGGATCAAACTTCGAAGTATAAATTATTTGATTGGAAAAATTTTGGATACTTGCATATATATATCACAATTGGAAATAAAATAATTAATTAATACAATATCTGATTCTTAATATAAGAGTTAGACACTTCTTTAGTCCTACATATAAGGCAGAGATGGGGGCTTTTTTCTGATCCTATTTATAAGGCACCTCATTAAAGTTTTGAGGTGAATGTATAATTTAACTCTTTATTTATTATTGTGTTAACTATATTTTTATTTAATATTATGTATATTAAATATAGATAGAATTGGAAATTTGTTGAATTTTATATCAAGATTTAAAGTTTTTCTTGGTCTCTGTTAGTTATTTGTAACAAATTAGTGTTGGCTTTCCAAAAACACACTTATTAATGATGTGTGCTTGAACTATTTCTTAGTGGAAACCCCTTAACATGTGCGATCAATAAAGATGCTTTAAATAAAAAAATTATAAATTTGAGAGATAAAATAAACTAATAACTTATATTTAGAATTAAATTGAAATCTCTTATATTAATGACAAAAGGGAATACTTCATATTATATAATAATGTGATTCATGTCTAAATTTTATAGAAAACGATTTCGAAGAAGATGAACATTAATTAAAGTATTTTAAATCTCCCTGTGAGATATGGTAATTAAGTAACCGCTGTGCTAGGGTGGCAAAAATTTGTTCAAAGCGCATGGAACTTGAATTTTTAAAATTAAAAAATGATCTCATTCTCATATTGCATGTTTCTCGATTACATGACAATACACGATTTTAATTAAAAGTCGTTAACCCAATTAATGCTGCTGATTTTATCATGTTTGTTTCTAATCCAAATTATGAAGACACAAATATGGGATTGTGATATTTAATAACTAATGGTTTGTCCCTTTGTCCCTTTCTGTTTTTAGGAGGAGGAAAGGAAGGCTGTTGTGGGGCCAGGGGCATGATGGGGCACGTGAGGCACAATCATATTGGTGGGCCCAACCCCATCCGGTTCACGTGGGCCAACGGTCCAGACCATTGGGCTGTGGGCTAGGCTGTCTGGTAATCAGCGTACGTCGCTATCCGGATTAAGCTATGATTATGAATACTCAAAAGAAAAATCAACAACCAAACAGACCATATCTAATATCTGACATATCCATTCACCTCGACAACATGGTTCCAGCGTTTCGGTCATTTTTCCAGATTTTTAACCCAGTGGGATAATTGCAATTTTTTCCTTTCTTGTTAAAAAAAATTAGAAATTTAAGTTCGTGTTCCTCTAATTGAAATGTTGAGATAGACGTACCATCTAATGTTGTTAATATTGCATAACATAATATACATGAATATTGAGAGGTATAACCACGAACTCCACCAAATCTGAAGCTGAATAGTAATATAATCACAACAATATACATAAATGTTATATGACAATATATTTTGTGGTATTGTTACAAAATATAATTAAAAAACTAAAGGTAGTTGAGTTGATTGAAAGTAAATAATCACGTTGAGAGAGCTAAGTGGACCAACAACGCTCAAATTTAGGTTTATAGTTAATTAGATATTAAAAAATCAAATACTTGTGCAAACATGTAATTGAAATTTAAAATTTTAACAACGATAGTTGGGCTTAAACATGTTGTCCAAAGTCCACAAGGATGTGTAATTATTTTTATAAGCATTTTCTTGCATATCTTAACTTATAGAGCCTATCAAACCTAATTAATCTAAATTTTTGAAGTTTGTTGCTGTATCCTTTTATCCATTGTTGAATGTTTTAATCTCATAGCTGGTTATGCCTAATAGCCTATATGTTTGGTTTTATGAACTTTTTTATGAGTTGGTTTTGTTGTCTTACATGTAACCTATGTAATTATCCTATTACATTTAATATAACCGATGATTTTATTTAAAAAAAAATTCTAAACTTCCATATTTTTTTGAGGGAAATAACTTAATGTTGAAAGCTGCTTTTCAGTAGGACATTCGAACACTCAAATGTGTTTTCACTTCAACTGTACCATATGAATGTATAGAAAAGGAATGTTGGGGCGTAGGGATTTAGTCTTGGTCTGTTGGTGTCAAACATCATTTTTGTTTTGAGTCAAGGTGGAAATTTATTTCAAAAATTTTCAATTTTGAGCAATATTTTCTCAAAAGTTTTCAAATCGATGTAATTCCACCCCAACTATTATAAAAGTTAAGTTTAATTGTTAATTGACCAAATATGTTGATATAATATATCTATGTTTTATGTACTTAATTTTTTTTTTCAAGTTAGATTTATAAATAAGGGGAAAAATTTAAAAACATTTGAAGGATTAGAGAAAATCAAAGAGATGAAGGTATCTTTTAAGATGAAGAGAAAATCAAAGAGGTAACCAACAGGTGCCAGGTGCAGTGGTAAGGCAATTGACACTCCCCCAAGCAGACGAGAGTTCGAACCTGGGAGAAGCACTTGTTGGGAGGGGGAACCCACCTTTGGTGCAAAGCATCTTATAGGGGTGTGCCTAAAAAATGTCCCCCACTCCGGATTAGTCGGTTGCCCCGAGTTACCTGCCAGTGTTAGAAGGCCAGGGACTCAAGGAAAGGAGCCGGATACCGAGGAGAGTCCGGGTTTGGGGGCCTAGGCCAGGGACTCAGGGAAAGGCCCCGGATACCGTAGAGAGTCTGGGTTTGGGGGCCTAGGGCAGGGACTCAGGGAAAGGCGCCGGATACCGAGGAGAGTCCGGGTTTGGGGGCCAAAAGCCCTATCTACCTGTTGTCACCAAAAAAAAAAAAAGAAAATCAAAGAGGTGTCCATATACTCAGTGTTGTAAGGGTACGGCGTTGTAGGGTTTCCGGCGGCCTTATTCTCAACAATCCCCCTCAATGTGTCTTGCATTTAGTAATTGAATCTTCTTTTTAATTACTCTTTGACGAACGTGAGTTTCTCCTCCATCTGCAGCTTCTTGTTCTTCATTGATGTTCACGCTGTCATCTCAACATATTTGGTCAACTAAGGTCAAATTTAACCTAGATGACAGCCAGGGTGACATTGCTATTATTTGGAAACTTCCGGGGTAATAACATATTTTTCATATTTCAATGTTTTCCTTATTTATCCTTATTAATGCTCACTCAACAATAATTAAGGAGGTGAGGGAATTAAGGAAGATGACTAGGGTGTTTTAGAAAATACATATCATATTAATTAACTTCCTTAATATAATTAAATTAGTTACATATATTTTATATCAAGTATTGGAGGGAGTTGATCTCTTTAAGTCAAGATCCCAAGCAGTATTTATTCCCTTAAACAAAGCTTGTTCTTCAACTTAAGGAAGGAGAGCAGTTTATGAGAAATGGTCAAACTGTTGTGCTTTAAATATGAAGTCAAACCTTTTGCTTACCGCGTTATTAAAAAACCTGTGCGCACCAAAGCCTAATGGTGTCGACAAGGATATTAGGATGCCGTGACTAATAAATAACGACGGTGACTATTCATATCAGTATGAACTCAATCCACTGGTTTAGAGTCTAGAGATCGCCAATTTCTCATCACATCAAGCTAGGGCTTTAAACACAGTAACCATGACCTTTATAGATGCTTCTTCATGATAATAAATAAATAAATAAATAAATAAATAAATAAATAAAAAGACGCTTCTGCAATCATCATCACTAATTATTTTAAGAGGAAGTTTGGATTAGCTTTTTTTAAGTGATTTTACTATACATAATAGTACAAAGTAAGTATGTGAGAGGATTCTTATTTTTATTGTTTTAGCTTCTACTCCATATCTTTTTAGATTATGAATCACTCGCTTCTTATTAGGCGGGTCCTCTGACTTACAAAGGTTTTTTCTTCACTAAGCATATGATATTATCTTATTGGAGACAATTCTATTTAAAATAATACCAAACACTAAATATGAACATATTTCCTAATAAAAATTCAAATGTTAGTTTGTTACGTTCTGAATGACTGGTTCCTTTCAAGAAACTGAACCTTGATGACTTTGATTCACAAAGATATGAGCCACATCAATGGCCTTCTTCACAAAGATATCATTGGGCTTTCTAATCCTTGGGATTGGCCCAATCAATTAGGGATCTCTTGGGACCACAGGTAAGCTTCTCGACGGGCTTTAATTTCGTCACCCGGTTGCTAATGGGGATTTCTCCTGTGGGATTAGCTTACGATAGGGGTTTCAACTCTGAATTAAAAACATTATTGGCGACCTCGTGGTGCAACTACCTTGCAAGAAAATATTTCCCCCGATTCTATTTATATGATAAAATTGAATTTTTTGAAG
Organism: Inga laurina; assembly: GCA_963855925.1. Lineage (NCBI taxonomy): Eukaryota > Viridiplantae > Streptophyta > Magnoliopsida > Fabales > Fabaceae > Inga > Inga laurina. The sequence continues at coordinate 36,634,152 of OY979713.1, forward strand.
AAATTAAGAAAAAATTAAATTATTTTAAAATATTTATATTTATTTTTTTTCCAAACTAATTAGTTTGACTAATAAATTAATATATAATCTAAGGATACACAATAAATGATATAATTAAGTAATTTATTTAAATTCCTTAATTTCTCCAAAAAAGTTAACTTTATCTTATAATTAGGACCAGAAGTAATAGTTTGATCGTATCATCTGTGAGTATTCTCTTATGATAGGATGTGTGTGAAGCTGAAATTGTGCTTGTTTGGTTCAAAGAATTGCAAGGCACTTAATGTAATGGAATTATAGTTATGAAGTTTTCCCTCTCATTCTAATAGGGGATGATTTAGTTGGTACAGGAGTTGGTTTATATCCATAAGGTTATAAGTTTGAATTCTATCGATGTGAGAATCTTATTGGTAGGGAATCTAGAAGCACCTTTGTAAGCGCTTTTTTAGCCCTGATGAGCCCCCGAGACCTAATTCATCTAACTTTTTTGTACAAAAAAAAAGTACTCCCTTCGATATTTAATATAAGACATATTTACCTGATCTGATTATATTAAGGAAGTAATTGGTTAAGTTAATTAATGTGACATGTATTTTCTAAAATATCATAGTCATCTTCTTTAATTCACTCATTCCCTCTCCTCCTTGATTTATTATTGAGAGTCACTAGTACAAAATATCTATTTTAGACCAGCTCAGTTAGACCGGTTATACAGGGATAAGGTCTAAAATGTATGACTGGTAGCGTTTTTGTAATTATAGAGAACTTCTAAGACCGGTTCCCTGGATATAAGGTTTCTAATAACTGGTCTTAAAAGGATAAAAATAATTAAAAATGAATATACTTTTTAGACCGGTTATTTCTATAACTGGTTTAAATAAAAGACCCACAATTAATTGTTTTTTTACTTTTTACACTAGGTATATCTTATAACCTGTCTAAAATTTGAAAAATTTTAGACCGGTTATTTTTAAAACCGGTCTAAAATATATATTTAAGACTGGTTTTATTAAACAACCGGTCTTAAATATGTGCGCCCTAATTAAATTTCACTCTTCTTTTCCTCCAGCTGAATCTTAGTTTGCTCTCTGAACTCACTTTTCCTTGAAATTTCTCCGACAGTGTTCTTGTTCACAACTCCCCTATCCTCTCTCTCTCTCTCTCTCTAAATCTAGAACAATCTTTCTCTCTGAATCTAATATCACAATCTAACCGACGAAGTTCTTGTTCACAATCTCAGGGGTGGCATTGGGCTGGGCCTATATTAGCCGAGGAAGAATCACTACCTATACCTTGCTAGTAGTTAACTTTCATTTCGCCGTCAATCAATAACATTCCAGCTCCGACTCCTCCTCCATTAAAAGCCTCACCAATTGTTCTTCTTCTAAACGGGAGCACAAAGAATGACTACTCGTGAAGCAACTTTCCAGGTTTGTTTTGATTGCTGTTAATAATTTGAACTTAATCCTTTTGATATTGTTTCAAGTGGGTTTATTCATGTCTGGCATTAGATCCTGATATGCTTAAAGTAGGAAATGACTTTGTTTGAATATGACCAATGTTGCTTTCTATCTTGCTCTCGCCATTTAACTCAGTGATGATAATAACTTCAGATACTAGCTTAATGATCACATTATGATATTTTATTTATACTTTCTTGTCTTGGATTGCCATTAATGATCACATTATGATATTTGCTATGTGGGTTTGAATTAAATATAAAGTTATAAAAATTCTGAATAGCTTTGCAATGTAAGTTTTAAAATTTGTATCTATATACATTTATTATGAAATGTTGCTTGGTTCTTATTATGCCATAATTTATTAGTATATTGCTATAAGTGTAATTATTGTCTTCTGGTATACATGCTTCTTAATTTTGTTGAAATCTCTAAAACTCTGTGATTGTTGTTTTTTTGTCTATCATTTTATTGTTAGATAGGGTGTACAAGGTGTTGAAATATATAGATCATAGTTGGATAAAAGTTAAACGGATGGGTGTAGAATATGATAAAAGGGTGAGGGGGGTTTTTTAGCCTTTGCTAGAAGAAATGCCAATGATGATAGTGAGATATTTTATTGCCCTTGTGTAGTATGTTTGAATGAGAAGCGACTAAGTGCTGCAGATATATACACACATTTAATTTGTAAAGGATTTTGTCAGAGTTATATAGTATAAGTATGACATGGGGAAGAATTAGAAATTCCAAGTGCATCTCAACAGGGAGAGTGACCTTTGATGATAATGACACGGATATGGATTATCGGATAGAGGATATTATTCATGATGTAGGAAAAGAGGCTTTTGGGCAATCACATGCATATGGTAATATGTGCAGTGATGCTGAGAAGCCGTTGTACCCGGGGTGTAAAAAATACCAATTGTTGAAAGCAGTATTAAAATTGGTAAGTTTGAAAGCACGGTATGGATGGAGCGACAAGAGTTTTTCAAAAATGCTTGGGGCTTTAAGGACATGCTTTCAGATGATAATGTGTTGCCTTATCAATACTATGATGCTAAGAAAATACTATGTACACTAGGGATGAAGTATAAAATGATCCATGCATACCCTAATAATTGCATATTGTATAAAAAGGAGCATGAAGAGAAACAACAGTATCCGATATTCAAGGTACAAATCAAATAATGCCTTTGTAAAAGTGTTGTAGTATCTTCCAATCATATCAATATTCAAGTGCTTGTTTGCTAATGAAAACGATAGAAAAAATTTGAGATGACATGTGGATGAGAGGATATCCGATGGAAGGCTTCGACATCCGGATGATTTTCTCAATGGAAGAAAATCGATCAATTATTTCCTAGCTTCGGCGAGAACCTAAGAACCTTAGGCTTGGGCTTATGACGGATGACATGAATTATTTTGGCAGCCTAAGCAGTATACATAGTTTATGACCTGTTCTATTGGTAATTTACAACTTATCTCCTCTATTATGCATGAAAAGAAAGTACATCATGTTGTCTATGTTGATTTCAGGACTAAAACAACCCGAAAATAACATAGATGTTTACCTAGAACCCTTGATCAAAGATTTGAAAGAGTTTGTGGGACAAATGTGTTGATGTTTTTAACACAAACAAGAAGAAGGTTTTTAAAATGCGAGCCATGATCTTTTGTACTATATATGACTTTCTTTGCATATGGAAACTTGTTAGGATATAATGTTAAATGCCATAAAGCATGTCCGATTTGTGAAGAAGGCACATGATACCATCAACTTCAACATGGAAGAGAGACGATTTATCTTAGCCATAGGAGATTTCTTAGACGAAGCCACCCATATCATAGATTAAAAAAAGTTTTTTTTTTGTGGACAAGAGTTTGAAGATACTCTGGAAGCATTGATTTCATGCATGTGGGACACTGTATTGATTTCATGCATGTGGAGAAAAACGTATGTGATAGTACTGTTGGGATACTGCTCAATATACAAGGCAGTTCTAAGGATGACGTGAAGGCAAAATTAGATTTATAAGAAATGAGAATACGAGAAGACTTGCATCCAAGGCCATATGGTAAAAGAACTTTTTATCTTTTAGCTTCTTATACTTTGTCTAAGGATGAGAAAAGAAGTTTTTGTGAATGTTTACATGACATCAAAGTTCCCTCAAGATATTCTTCAAATTTTAAGAAGCTTGTGTCAATGAAAGACTTAAAGTTAGTAGGGCTAAAGTCTCATGATTATCATATTTTAAAGAAACAACTACTCCCAGTAGCTATTCGAGGCATTGTTGAATATGATCTCCAACATATTTTGACTAGACTTTGTTTTTTCTTCAATGCTATTTGTAGTAAAGTCACTGAGACAGAAAGGTTGGATGAACTGGAAAATGAAGAATATCCGATCTTATACCAGCTTGAAAAGCTCTTTCTTCCTTTTTTTGACATCATGATACATCTAATTGTTCATCTAGTGAGAGAGATAAGGTTGTGTGGCCCTATCTATTTACGATGAATGTAACCAATTGAAAAAACTATGAAAATCTTAAAAGGGTATGTGAAGAATGCAAATCAGCCTGAAGCGTCTATTATTCAGAAATATTTTTGAAGAAGCCATGGAGTTTTGTCAACATTACTTATCAAATGTAAGACATATTGGACTTCCTAAACATCATAATGAAGAAAGGGGTAGGCGCAGGGCTACACTAAAAAGTGTGGATTCTGATGAATTGCAATAAGTCTACTTGTACTTCTTGAATAATGTTGATGAAGTTCAAGATTATATTATTACTCATAAAGAAATTGCACGGAAAAAAAATAGTCGAATGACTGAATAAATGTTAATTAGAGAGCATAAAAAAACTTTTCCACATTAGTTCAAACAAAATATTGACGGAGAAGAATGTGTTTTTGATACAATTAAATGGTTAGCACGTATGATTTTTAGACCGGTTGTTAAAATAACCGGTTTCAAAAGTAATAAACTTTTTAGACCGGTTGTATCAAGACCTTATCCAGAATCGGTCTAAAATATTGTTTTTATCCGGTCTTAAAGGTGATTTTTCCATTAGTGAGTATTAATAGCATAAATTAGGAAAATGTTGACAAATACAAAAAAATATGTCTTATATTTAGTATTAAGATCAATTCCCCAAATATATCTTATATTAAGGATAGGAGGAAGTATTTGTTTGATATGCCAGAAAGAAATTGTGGAATGAAATTTATATTTTATATAGGACAAATAAAAATAAATGTGAAAATGATCGTTTTAAACTCTATCACGACTAAAAATGGAGGGCATAAATGTTTAAATATTTTATTCATGAGGTTACAAAATTCCATACATTAATTAATTCATGTAAGACTGAATTTGAATTACATAACTAAAGTTATGTCTCAATATTACATTGGATTACTTTACTGTGTCGACTAAGCAACCTAAATCAACATAATATATCTGAATTTGAATTGAACTAGATGAGCTGTCTTTGCCAGGTCCAAGGGGGGCTAATTTTGATTTGGGCTGGGCTATATTTAAATTCCTTGCAAATTGTTATACATCATCATTGGGCTTTAACTTGTTAGTATAGGCCCAGGTCTCATGAAAAAAGATGTCATTTTTTTATGTCAATCATAGCTATGCATAGAATGCAATAACCAATTTAACAACCTTAACAAATAACCATAAAAAAACTCTATAAAATTTCATGAACTATATTTTAAATATATTTATTCATATTTTATCATTTAATTTTTATTCAAAATATAATAAAGACAATAATTTGATTAAAGAATTAAAAATACAATAATCTCTATTTGTAGACTTGCATACTTATTATGTTTTTGAATAACTTGATAATGAAATATGAAAGTGGAATTTAACATAATTTTTAATTTTAAATAAAAGCACTTCCTTTTTAAATTTAACACACAAATTATAATTTATTGTGTGTTGTGTTGTAGGGGTGGATGTGGATTGACAAAGAGAGCAAAAGAGAAAGAAGCTAGGAAATGGAGTGAAAGTGAGTCAACAATTTGCCAATGAGTTAATTAGCCTCTTAAATCCTTACAAATTTATACTAATTCTGTGGTTACTCTATTGACTGGACCAAATCGATCCTTGGTGGGCCAACAATATAAAAAAACAGAGAGAAGGAAAACATGATTAGCTTGAAGGGTTTAAATTGATAAGGGATGATTAATGCTGGCCCTACCTTCATTTCTCATCATCTGCGTCTAGAAAAATATTCCACAACAATTGGTTGTCCTATTAAAAGAATAATCTCGATTTCCAAGCGCTTGTTAGCTACTTGTTATAGTTGTATCTCTTCGATTATTTAACCTAGTCAAACTTTGGATCAAAAAGACACAGAAAATAATTAAAATCAAAATTATATTAATTTCATTCAAAATTTATGATCAAGAAAGAGGGGGAAAGGGGGGTTTTACTTTTACATTTTATCCATGGGGTGACTTTCAAAGGAGGAACTAGCTGACCTTTTTCATTTACAATAGAAATTATTTTTTTTAAAAAAAAATATGACAATACATGAAACTGGACGTTGACACAAAATAGAAATTAGGGAAAATCACTTACAGGTCCAAAGGACAAAAAAAAAAAAAAACAATACAATCCCTATGGAAATTTCAAAATTAGAAAAGTCCCAGGGACTTTTGTGTGATTAACTAGCAAGTTGAAATGACAAAATTGCCCTTAGAATTTAAAACACTCTCTGTTAAAAAAAGTCAGAGTCCTTCATTTTGCTTTGCTTCTGCGTCTTGCTTGCATCCAATCGAGTGGCCGTACGTCTCTCTTCTCAGCCCTAGCATTCATGCGTTCATCCGTCGCTCCTTTGTAGTGCCAGCCTCTGTTACTTCTCCGAAGCCCTATCGTCCGTCGCTCCCCCCCACACCCAGCCTCCATCTCTCCTCCAAAGCCGCAGGCTCCATTGCTCCTCCAAAGGCCTACCGTTCATCGCTACCCCCAACACCCATCCTCTGTTGTCGCTCCTCCGCTGATTCATCAAAACTGAACAGAGAAGGTGAGTGAAAAGTCACAACATGAATTATTGGATTATTAAACTATTTTGAGACCTAGGTAGGTAGTGCAGTGATCATTGATAGATGATTTTTGGTGGATAAGCATTTAGCTAATGGAGAAGTATAAAAAAGAATTGGTTGTTGAGTTTGCAACATTGGTTAGTACAATACAGGGTTGTCGGAGTAATAATTGGTCATAGTAGCTTTTAGTTCGATAATTCCTAGTTGAAAAGAATAGAGTAAACCCAACATGTGATCTCTGGTTTATTTTTCTCTGCGTTTAGTGAAGAAGAGTACATGCATTTTTAAGAATTGCTAAAAACTAACTTTATCCAGTTAAATCCAATGAAATGTAATTTAAATTTTAAACTACCTTATCAATTACAATTCAGTTATATATATGTAATGGCTTTTATATTAGTTAAACCCAACATGTTATTTATTGAATGATATATTGACTGAAAAGATGTATGACAATATTAAAACAGGATTAGCAGCCAACTACTAAAATAATTGAACTAGAACCATTGTAGGTCTTCTAGTGTGCTTTGGATTCTCATCTGTAAGCCTCAATACTTTCAATGCTTACTTTGGGTTTTTCAACAGTAAGATTTATTTCCTTTGTTTTTGTTAATTGAACTTAGAACTGACATGTTGGAAGTATTGCTCTACAAATATGTTTGTTGTGAATTGGGCTTTAAAGAAGGGGACTTTTAACTGTTTAAATTATTCAAGTTTAAAGTGCCAATGTCTTGATTATTTAGTTACCATACAATTCACAATGCTTAGATCAAAGCTCTAGTATGTGTGTAATGTGTGATGACATGAGGGAACAACTGTCTCACATGGATATCTCCTTATCTGTGATTGGAATTTATTAGCGCATATTGATATTGACGATTGTCATTTTGTTTCAGAGGTCCACCAACAGAGTGCTTTGTTTTCCATGCTCGAGCTATGGAAGCCAGACCACCTGCTACTATAATGTTCAATACCATTTTTAAAATATGAATTTTTGTTTCCTTGCGCTTTTTCTTTGCAACCTACCTACTTGCAGCTATTGTTGGCTCTAATTTGAAAGTGTTTGTGTGATACAAAACCTCTTAGGATTTTGCTTTCCCAAAAGTGCATTTTTCTTTTGAGATTAGCAATGCATGATGTTGCAATAAAAAAATTATTTTAGGATGATATAAAAACTAGTGTGGGCCTCCATATTATAAGGAACCTTCGAAATGAGTCACATTTTTCTTGGCTCAAGACTCCTGCTTATTAGTTTTTTTCCCTATTACATGTTAGTTTCTATATTAGATATAGATAACAATTGTAGTAAATTTGAAACCTCAAAGGATTTTACTTTCGTAAAAGCCTTTTCTTTTCTAGATTAAATAAAGCCCATAATTTACAACGTCTTGATAAATGTAAATTGTTTTTCTTTTCTAGATTATAGGCATCATAATTCTCAAAATATGTACTTAGGAAATATTTAGTTCGAGACTTTTCAAATTATCAAATAATATGAGTGCACAGGTTTTAAGTTTTAACGTCCAATTATTCAATTTGAAATTTATTTCTATTCAGAGAATATCTTCCAAAAACTAACTGGTGAAAAATGAAATATATCATATTTATTACTTTCTACGGTTTGTATGATTTGGTTATTTCATGACTTTGAGTTGACAACTGTATATGTGACATTTTGTTTGCAAAGATTCTTGTGGTGTCCATGTTCAATCATGGTTACACGGATATGATGCCTCTGCACATGACAAAGAGGGGTATACCATGGCTAAGTTATCTAATGATCAGCTTAAGCAGATAAAGGTCAATTGCTTATGGTGGCTTGTGCCACAGGAGAAGAACATACATATGCAAAAGGTGTTGTCCATTCTAGTTGCCAACCAACAAAGCAAGAGGAAGAAAGACACATAGTAGTTGTAATGCTATTTTATAGGAGAGGCTTCCTGTTATGTAAATATGTGGATATTTTGTGGCTATTTTGGCAACTTTATATCATTTTGTAGGAAAGCCTTGTTGCAGGAAAGGCAATCATATGCGACTATTTTAACAGCTTTTTGCAATGGTTTGTGTAGATGCCAAGTTAGGACAAATTATATATTACCATGTTTTATTTTGAAAGGCAATGCTTATCAAAAGTTTAACAACTTCAGCACTCATTTTAACAATTTCATCAGTCATTTTCACAATATGTTTTTATGCAATGAGTTAATTTGAAGTTTGACAAGTCCCTACGTTCACATCTGTTATTAGGAATTTTCACAACATCCTCAGTTATTTTCACAACCTCTTGTTTATTCATTGAGTTGTTTCGAAAGTTTAGAACTCACTTTTGCACAACGCATATTCCTTTGTTTACAACTTCTTAATCTTGTTTTTACAACTTGTTGAGTATTTTTAACAACATCTTTTTCATGCCAGAATGCAATTACCTTTTTTCACAACTCTAACTTTTATAACTACATGTTCCTTTTTTTACAACTATTTAGCATGTTTTTACAACCTCTTGAGTCATTTTTACAACTTCCATTCAAGGCAGGATGAAATGACATTTTTCATAACTACAACTTTCACAACCACAAATTCCTTTGTTTACAACTGTTTAAGCTTGTTTTTATAACTTATTGAGTCTTTTTAACATCATCTTTTTCATACCCGAAGAAATTACCTTTTTCACAACTCCAACTTTCACAACTACATATTCCTTTGTTTACAACTTCTTAAGCATGTTTTTATAGCTTCATGAGCAATTTGTTACATCTTCTTTTTCATGCCTTATTGAAATAATAATCTTTTCAACTCAAACTTTCACAATTGCATGAGTTATTTTCATAGGGTCTGTCACAACAACTGAATTGGTTTGTTACAACTTCTTTTGCCTTGTTTTACAAGTTGACAAATTATATTTACAATAGTATGAGTTATTTTTGGAGGGGTGTATAACTCCCATGTCACAACAACTGATTTGGTTTTTAACAACTTATTATGCCTTTTTTATCAAGTGCATAGTTATTTTTACAAATGAATTGTACTTCCACAGGAGTTTATAAGTTTCACAACTCCCTATTTGTTTACAACTCTTAATGCCAAATTTGACAAGAGATGACGCAGGTTTTCACAAGCTGTAATGCATGTTTTCACAACGCTGGTTTTCACCAACATATTGCATTTCATCTTCTCCACCATTTAAACACTTCTCCCTCCCCCCTCCTCTACATGAAAGAAACATAATAGATTCTTTCTCGAACTAGTTCCAATCTTTCATGACAATTTGCAATATGAACTTCGTATTAACAACTGCCACAACAATATTAACAACTACAAATGCACATATTAATAACACTTTTTTTAAAATCATATAAGCATTTTGTAATCAAAGAAACCACAATCACATTCAATCATTCCCATTTAAAACAAAGTCATCCCTCTATTACCTTGCCCAAAAATAGAGCATTCTCTCTATTATGTTGCCCAAAAACAGAGCACATGTTCTGTATTAACAACTACAACAATCATATTAACAACTAAAACTACACGAATTAACAACATATTTTTTTCATGTCAGCATTTTCTCAGCAAACAAACCACAATCACATTCAACCATTTCCACTTAAAACAGAATACTCCCTCTATAACCTTCCCAAAAAACATAGCACTATAACATTCACATAACCAAACCACAGAGAAACCCCAACTTCAATGGTCAAAATCATATATTTAGCAAAATCTTAGCATTACTTATCTACCTTCTACCACATAGTCCACTATTAAGCTCAAATTCTAATATTTGACCAACCCCTCAATCTCAATCCAGCCAACGTGCACACAGAAAAAAAAATTGAGTTCGCTGCTCTACCTCTGTACCAGTAGATGAAGGCTGCAAATTCTAACATTTGTCAAGGACATTAACACCATACTTGATCCCTTTAATGTTGCGGCTCCAACCCGTAGCGTTGGTCCGTTTTCTTTTTCTCATTAATGAGAAATATTGCGCCTTCTCTCCTCCTCCTGTGCCTTTCGTTTAGCAAATTCCTTGATGGCAACTTTGTTATTTTAACCTTACCAATTAATCACATAAAAGTCCCTAAGGACTTTTTTTAATTTTAGAATGTTTAAAGGGACTTTATTGTTATTGTTTTTTTTTTTGTCCTTAGTGATTTTCGTTAGAAATTATTGTACTGGTGTAGTGGTATTTATTATTTAAACTGTTCCAGGTTTGTGCTTTTATATATTTTCTCAAGCGCTATTATTGTCATATTTGGACTCATCTATAGTTAGATCATCACATATTTTTACCTGGAATCGCTAAAGGTCAAGCACTATTGACTGACCCTATTTAAAGGAAAAAATGTAGCCTTCTGAGTATAATTGATGTGACCCAAGTAGCTAAACACTTAATTTAATTATAGAAATTACGGATATTCTGATAATTGTGATTATCACCTTATTAATACGACAAGAAAAACACAGCTTTCTTTCCTTGTTTCTTTTTTACGGGAATCGTTTTAGAGGAATTATGATCTTTTTCGTCTTATATATTTTCTGGATATATGTAGTGTTACCTTTTCCCCAAAATTTTCTTATTTGGTCATTGAACTTAGCTGGATTATTTATTAATGTAGTAGAATATTATAGTAAAACTTCCTCCGATCCTGAATATAAGATATATTTATCTAATTTAATTATATTAAGAAAGTTAGTTAAGTTAGTTAACATGTATTTTCTAAAACACCCTAGTTATTTTCCTTAATTCATTTCTTCCCTCTTCTCATTGATTATTGTTAAGAGGTATAAATAGAGGTAAATTAGAAAAATATTGATAATTATAAAAAATATGTCTTTTATTTAGGACAAAAATTAACTCCCCAAATATAACTTATATTAAGAACAGAAAGAGTACGCTGAAAGTCAATAACAAGTTCTAAATTGAACTCACTTTTATTGATTGTGCACAACAAGAAAATCAGTGGTTTTTTTGCTTATTATATATCAACTAAATTACTAAGGTCCTTTTAATCTTAATTATTCAGCTTATATATCTTGAAATCAATACTAGAGAGAGTTGTTGTTGTTGTTGTTGTTGTTGTTGTTGTTGTTGTTGTTCATTTGATTAACATCATATGATAAATTTTATCCTTACAGCGTCTTAATTAATTATTACATAATTATGGATTACATGTTTGCATTATTTTGCAAAACAACACATAACATCTACAAGGCCATGTCATATTTACGTCAGAAACCCCTGAAAGCGCCCATAAATTGTTTATATATATATATATAACAACAAACATAATTTGTGGGTGTGTGTAGAGTGGAAAATTTTCTGCCATAAAATATAATTTTTAAAAGATAATAATGACTTTGTGTGTTGATGGAAGGAAGAGGATAGAAAGTCAAGGACAAATTATATCAACAGGACATGGCAGCTGAACATTTTCTAATTTGGATAACTCTATACCTAATTTGTTAGTTATTTATTCTACAGATTTGAGAGAGAAGCAGTTTCGTGTTTTTTCAAGTTCCCTTTTTCCCACAGTCAATTATCTGAAGTTGACACTTCTCCAAACATTTCGCCCAATTTTCAGTCTATCCTCTCGTACTTTTAATTAATTACTTGCTACACATTCTTTTCTTCATAATATTATGCTTTTTGACGACAAGCTCAAATTGTAATCTCACATTCTTTCAATTACATATATAGGACTAAATAAATTATACTATTTACAATTTATGAATAATATAGTTTTTTACATATGTACATTGATAATCATTTATAAATTTAGTCACTAAAAGTATACTATAGCTTTGAAGACAAATATCGAGCGAATGATTTTATGTAATAACTGACCTCTTAATTACATTAAATATGATGGTGTGTTCTGCACTTATTCTTTTCTTTTCACTTTTCTACAAATGTATTATATATATTTGGGATTATATTCCATGAAGGTATTTTGAAGGAAAACGGTGAGAGAAAAAGTTGTATGGAATTAAGTAGAAGAAAGCATCTTGATTGGAATAACTGAGGTTTGCAAGCCATAGAGAATTATTATTATGCATCAGAAAAGAATCAGAAACTATCTACTCATAAAAATTAACCAAAAAAAAACCCTCAAATTCTGTTACCTCCATAGCTCTCTTCCAATTTTATTCTTTTGGTCCTACAACTACCACTTTTAATTAAATTCTAGAGAAAATGAAATAAATACCATGTGAATTTCCAAAAGTCAGAGAAATCTATCAACACTTCTAAAGGATAGAGAGGTGACATTGGACAAATTGGGATTTTATCATAATATCCTTCAATTTTTTAAATTAAAAAAAAACAGAGAAAAGGGCACCTCGTTGGAGCACCACTGCCCTTGGCCGACTCACCCCTCCAGTCTGCTTGTCCCCAGAGCTCCAATGCCGGTGGTCGGAGCTCCGGTGACAACTTCAATAATGCAATTAATTACTTTAGTATAAAGATTGACAACTTGCACTTTCCAAGTTGTCAATGTATATATCCAAGTTGTTAATTGCTATTTTGAAGTTATCATTGCCCATACTTAAGTTGTCAATAACTCCACCCCTATCAGATGTCCTTGACAACTTGAGTATAATAATTAACTAGGTATTCTTGAAATAGATCTTGGCTCCTTTCTTTCAAATCAGATACTATTTCTCCTTTCTTTATGAAAGGGTTATTTATGTCTTTTACAATCACCACTTAATTTCAGTTAGTCCCATTGGGACTGCAGTGAGGTTTCAGGTTCTTTCGGGTACCAACTGAAATTAATTCTCTACAGGGGTCCTTAACTGAAATTTTCCCATAAAACAAACCCCTTGCATATATTTAGGAAAAGAGGAGTATAAAATAGCACATTTTCCATTAAATTTTTATGTTATATATATATATATATATACGTACGTACGTACGTACATACATACGTACGTACGTATGTGTGTGTGTGTGTGTCTCTGTGTGTGTGTGTGTGTGTGTGTGTAGATACAATTTTATGAAATTCTAAAAGCCATCTTGGATTTACTGGAGCAAATTTTGACCAAAAAAATTAGGGAAAATATCATCAAAGTCCCAACTATTAAAAATAATATTAAAAAAGTTTCAATTGATAAGTGAAGAGTTATCATTAATAGGTGAAAGAGCTGTTATTAATAAGTCATGGGGCTTGCCAATATATTATTTCTCTTTATTGTGACCTAAATAATATTCTCCCACCTGAAAAATTATGTTCACGTTGTGATTATCTAACAATGACAAATGATAGATTCTTCCAAACTAAGTTGTTACATGTATAAAGAATGTAATTCAAACCTTCAACTCCTTCAAATGGGGATGACAAATTTCAATTTTCAATAATGAGTTATATTATCGACGCTCTCTCATGCTGAGAGGAATATGGGGGCTCTCCCGCTAAGACTCTAGAGTATTTCTTCGCCATCCTTGGTGACTTAGTCTTTATACTAAAGTCTACTCGCTTTACATTTTATCTGTGTTGGCCTCGACGGATTTAGTGATATCTGATAAAGTTGAGGTAATAGGGGAATTGGAGGTCCAGATGCAATGGAAATAGGGAACATCCAGAATGGGGAACATCCAGTCATGACGGTGAACGAAGATTGATTGGGAGGGTGATCTCAAATGTGAAAGTGGCAATTGGTGCAGTAAGGGAACATGTTTTGGCTGCATGGAAGCTGAAGAAGGGGGTGGAAATCAATATCCTGGGATTTAACATATTCTCTTTTACCTTTAATGAGGTGGAAGAAGCGAGGTGTGTTTTGGAAGGAAGCCCCTGGGTAGTGAGACAACACATGTTAAGCTTACAAAAAAGGAAGCCTTTTTCCTGTGATAGTGAAGTCCAGATTAGCTCATGTGCTTTTTGGGTTCAATTTCATGATATACCCTTTGAAGGCAGGTTATCGGTGAATGTCACAGCTTTGGCGAGCAAATTAGGATGAGTCATTAAAGTTGAAAATTTGGAGGATCCTAGATTTAAAGCTCGGAGTTTCTGTCGTGCATGAGTCGACATTGATATAGAGATAGCTTTAGTCCCTGTTTTTAAAGTCCCTCGTCCGGATGGGATGGAGGAGGCCAAGGTAAAGGTGAAATATGAAAAGCTAGCAAAGTTTTTTCTTTATATGTGGCAAATTGGGTCATGATGATCAGTCTGGTGATGAGAACGACGAAGATGATCCAACTGGCAAGTCCAAAAGAGCATATGATACAACTATGTGTCCCTGTTGGTAAGGATGAATCCCGTGCTACCGAAAAAAGGGAGCTCTAGCCGGCCAATGGGACAGCAAAGGGGCCGAGGAGATTGGAAAAGGGATGTGGCAGGATATAGGGACTTATGCAGAGTAGGTAATCACGAGGCTCTAAGCAGAAATATCGAAGGAAATCCAGTCTTGCCGATAGGGGAGGACCAAAGTCTGATAATGGCATTAATTACAGACGACGGAGAGCAGGGAATAGAAGATCTCGAGGGCCCACAAACTTGTTTTGCAAGTCAGATAGTTGGAGGAGGAGATAATGAGAGTTAACCACAATTGGGCTCTCATATTGGGCCTTCTAGTAGTACTTTGTCTTTAAAAGGCCCTGCTAATGAGTTATGTTTAAAGTCCTTCTTGAACATCATGGGCCAAGCTGAAAAGGGGCCTTTGCATGTTAAATCAGATGGGTTGTTGGACCCGAAAGCTTCATACAGACCCAATGTCACCATGACTCAATGACGATGGTGCACGCTGACACAATTCAGGCATTAGTCCAGCAGGTGGCAAGAGTGAAACCGAAAAGAAATGCTGACCAGTGTTGGAAGTACCCAGCACCAAAGATGCGGTTTGTATTTGACAGTGAAAATCCTGATGCTCCGGATCCTCACTGTTATGCAGAGAGTGGATATGAAGATTGGGATGAGTTGGTGTCTCAGAGTGAGGGCGATGGGTTCGGTGAAGCAATATCAAGGGTTACGAAAGAGGGCTCCATGGAAGAGATCCAGGTCGATGTGGAAGAACAAATCTCGGTTACTAAGGGGCGAGGCTTTTAGAAGGTGAGTAAATATAAAATTAAAAGTACAAGAACTAGGAAGGCTTTCTTCTTAGAATATATAGCTGGAAATACTGATGAAAGGCATGGTGGCTGGCCAGTTGTAGTCACCAAGGCGCCATTAGTTGCTTTGGGTGGAATTATCAGGGATTGGGAACCACCCTGACAATTCGTCATCTTAGGTTCAACTTAAACCTGATCTGGTTTTTTTTGTCAAAAACAAAAATGAAGAAGGAAAAGGTTGATAAGATAAGGCAAACACTAAGATTTGAGCATAGGGTGTGTGTTGAATCGGTGGGAAGATCAGGTGGTATAACATTGTGGTGGCGTGAAAGGGTAAATTTGCAAATAGGGGTCTTGAGTAGATTTATTATCCATATAGATTACCTGAGCATTAATGGAATACGATGTGGAGCTTTGACTCTAGTGTATGGACCACATATATCTAGCGAAAAGATGAGATGGTCGGACAACCTTGAGAACTTAAGCCCTACTCAAAGTATTCCCTGGTGTGTGATGGGGGATTATTATGATGTATTGTATAGCTCAGACAAGGAAGGAGGAGTTGCAAAGTTGCCTCGGGACTTACAAAAAATTAGAGATTTTATGACTAAATGTAATATGTTGGAGGTGGAGACAAAAGGGGGCGTTTTACATGGGCAAATAATAGAAAGGGGAGGGTTTTATTAGGGAAAAGTTAGACAGAGCGGTGGTAAATGGTCGATGGAGAATGAATTTCCTGAATGGCCAATGCAATGTTTTGGAGGCCATTGGATCTGATCACTGTCTACTATAGTTAGAATTTATCCATTGTGATAGTAAGACACCACGGTAGTTCCATTTTGATGGTAGATGACTGACTCACCTGGGTTTGATGAATGTAATTAGAGAAAATTGGGATACAGAGGTCAGTAGTAATGCATTAGCTGGGCTGGTTCGAAATCTGGACAATATGAGGCTAATTCTGGATGAATGGGGCAGAAAAGAGTTTGGGAATTGTAGGGTATGGATTACTAAATTAATGGCACAACTGAAGAACTGTCTCAATAAAGAATGGAGTGAAGAAACAACTGCGGAAGTTGCTCAGTTAAAAAAGAAAATAGGGGAATTATAGGAACAAGAGGAGATTTTTTGGGCTCAATAGTCTAGGATCCAATTGCTAAAGTGTGGGGACTAAAATTCAAAATTCTTTCATATGACTATAGTCAGAGGAAGGTGTAGAAATCGTATCACACATGTGAAAAATGAACAAGGGTAGTAGTTGGAACAAGATGATCAGATTGGCACATGTTTCTCAAACTATTACAGTGGGTTGTTTGCTAACTCGCCTACTCGAAGCTTTGATGATATTGTGAACTGTGTAGAGGAGGTGATTACAGCTGAGGATAATGCAATTCTGATGCGTGAAATCACATATGAGGAAGTGAAACGAGCTACATTTGAATTAGGAGGCTTAAAAGCTCCAGGACCCGATGGATACACTGGCAGTTTCTACTATAAATCTTGGGATACAGTAGGGCCACAGTATGCTCGCTGGTGCGTACTTATTTTACAACTGGTTTTCCACTTTATGAGGTAAATAATACATATTTAGTATTAATTCCCAAGGTTGACTGCCTAGAGGTGGTTAGTGATTATAGGTCTATTAGTTTGTACAATTTCTCTTACAAAATCTTCTCAAAAGTACTTTCTAATAGGCTGAAACCTTTACTAAGTAAGATTATATCAGAAAACCAATGTGTATTTGTGCCAGGGAGACTTATTTAGGATAATATTTTCATTGTACATGAGGTTTTCCACTATATGAAATTAAAATAATTGGGTTCCTATGAGGTTGCTTTAAAATTATATATGAGCAAAGCTTATGATCGTACTGAATGGGATTTTTTATGTGCTATCCTCACGAAAATAGGATTTAGTAGGGATTGGGTGGATAGAGTCTTTTGGTGCATTTGTTTAGTCACCTTCTCTTTACTATTGTTTGGGAAACGTATTTCCACAGTCACTCTACACAGAGGCCTGCGTCAAGGGGACTCGTTATCCCCATATCTATTTATTATAGTCAATAATGTGCTCTCAAGATTAATTGAACGAGCTGAAAGAAATAACAAAATTAAAGGTATTAGGATAGCTCCACGATATCCTACCATAACCCACAGTTTTTATGCTGACGATTCTGTGTTATTCCTCTATGCGGATGTAAATGGCTGTAGACATTTGAAAAGAATTCTGGAAGATTATTGTGAAGCATCAGGGCAGCAAATCAATGTCAATAAATCCTATCTATTTTTTCTAAGAATACTCCACACTTGTCGAAAGAGGAAATTGGGTAGGTATTCCAGGTGCATGTGGTTGAAATTTTGGGAAATTATTTGGGTTTACCCATAACTTGGGGAGGGTCAAAACAACAGGTTCTTAATTTTGTTTTAGATTTTCTGAAGAAAAAAGTGCAAGGGTGGCAACATAATCTATTATCAGAAGCATGAAGGGAGGTACTTATCAATTTAGTGGCTAACTCTATTCCTATATATCCTATGTCATGTTTTTTATTTCCTAAGGGAGTGCTTAAAAGAATTGATCAGATTGTGTATAACTTTTGGTGGAAAGCTAGTGAAGAAAGAAGAAAGGTACATTGCGTAGCTAAAGATAAGCTAAAAAGCACCAGTTAGATAAGCTTTAAGGATTTTGAAGCTTTTAACCTTGCCTTAATTGCAAAGCTTGGTTGGCGAATTTTACAGGAACCTAATCAATTGTGGGTAAGGATTCTGAAAGCAAGATATTTTCCCAAGTGTGGCTTCATGGAGGCAAAAAAGGGAGGCCGTGCATCATGGATGTGGACTAGTATCCTTGAGGGAAGGAAGATTTTCGAGAGCAATATAATTTCAAGCATTGGAAATGGTAGAGGCACACAAATCTGGTCTGACCCCTGGCTTATGGAAATCCCGGGTAAGAGACTCTTATCTCCATGTCCTCATGAGTCTTTCTCTAAGTTGACTGTGGATAATCTCAAAAGACCATATGGCTGGGATATTACGTTAATTGAGGGCTGGCTACAAGAATTTGTAAAAAGTGCCATAATGAATACCACATTAGCCTTTAATAATAGAGATGATCATAAGTGGGTATGGGCTGGTGGAAATAGGGGAAATATATAGTGAAAGAGGGGTATAAATTGGCAAGGGCAATGGTACAAGGGGAGCAGATAAATACCCCAGGACCCTCCTCTAATATGAATCAACAAGTGTGGAAGGAAGTATGGAGATTGAAAACGCCTCACAAAGTTAGATTATTCATGTGGAGATTAGTATCTAATGCACTCCCCACGTTGGAAAACTTGCATAAAAGGAAAGTGAGCATTACTGATATATGCCTTATTTGTAGAGGTGCACGTGAATCAAATAAACACCTTTTTTGTCTTTGCCCATGGGTGAAGAGGGTCTAGTTTGGCAGTCTATTTTCTTTCAACTTTGATCATATTCAAAACTTTGATTTGAGGCAGTGGATAGAGCAATGGCTACTAGAGTTGCAGATGAATGATTGGCAAAAAGCTATAATGGCTATGATTCTATGAAAAATCTGGAAAGCCAGAAACAAATATGTGTATGAACAAATGCAACTTGACCCTATCTTTGTATTTTTGCAGGTAAGATCTGTACTCAAAGAATTCTGGGAAGCAAGAGGTTGGATGGAGACAACACCCCAGCCATGTCTCAATGCACAAGCCTCACTGTCAGCCCCAATAAAATGGAGGAGGCCCCGGAACAATGAGCTGAAAGTTAATACATATTGCGCTTCCAATATGATGGAGGAAAGGGCAGAAGCAGCATTTGTCATTTGGGACTCAAATGGGTGGCTGGTTGATGGCAAGGCGGTCTGTGTCAATGCTGAATCGACATTTATGGGAGAATGTTTAGCCATATTAGAGGCGGTGAAATATGCAATTGATAATGAGCTAGAGGATGTTATTTTTGAGTCTGATTATAAGGTTCTTGTTAAAAGTTTACAGGAGGGGGGATCCTCCCCGAATTGGAGATGTGATATTTTTTTGGAGAATATCCTCGTAATAAGGAATTATGGAAGAAACTATTCTTTTAGATATGTTCCAAGGGAGGCAAACTTGGTTGCTGGTTGAATAGCTAAGGCCTTTTAAAGAGGGTTGTGCCTACCTCCCTGGTTGAATAGACCCCCAAAGCGTTTGCAGCAATTAATCTTAGAAGACTTGCATAGCATAGATGAGGAGCCAGGATAACAAGGCGGGAGCTGGTTCTTTGTTTTTCCTTATGTATTTGCTATGATGTTATTTGAGGATTATTAATTATGAATGAAGTATTTCTTGTTGGCAAAAAAAAAAAAAAAAAAAAAAACTCCTTCAAATGACAAGAATTTATACTATTCATTCCAATTTATTTTTTATTTCAATTTTACAAACGCTTTATAGAGAATTATATTATTTATATATATCATTTCTTTTGTTTTTCTTTTTCCTCCAAAACAATTCCAAATTAGAGAGGTTCCTACCTTGTGGCTCACTATTTGCAGCACGACTCTGATCAAAACCAGTAAATGAATTGTCGTTTTATCATCATTCTGGGGACACCCCTGCGACATGCATTAAAGTTTAAAGCTCCCATTCTCTATCCCCTTCCTCTCTCCCACTCAATTCTCATATATCAATTGCTTTTATAAAAGTACTTATTTTCACCATTATTATTGTTAAAAACTATCTCATCAAATTCTCCATTCAATAAACAGCCTTCTTTCAATGCCCTAGCACAATCTACTGGCTACCTTGAAGCAAATTGATCCAACATATAAAGGTTCATATTTCATTCTACCCCTTCAAAATTATCACCAAGCTAGAAAATTAATGCTATCTATAATTCTGTCACCGACTCAAGATTCTTACTAAAACTGACGAGAGCCTAACCCTTCAGAACTGTTTTCTTCATTTCTTCATGCAGTGCTCAGAGAAACCCAGAAAATTGAAGAATCAAGTTTTAGAATAAGTACTATTTTTTTTAAAAAAAAAAAGAAGAAGAAGAGAAATTGTGCTTAAACAGTTTCCTCTCGCCGCAGAAATTGTGCTTAAACAGTTTCCTCTCGCCGCATCAGTTACTGATTTACACGTACCCTCCACGTATTAATCTGGCAAATCAAATCACATCGCCCACAGATACACCAAAAGACAGAGGGTCAAAAAGTTTTGGCGTCTCTTTAACTCCACTCTGCTTCCTATCTGTCTCTGGAAAACATCAAATCTTATCTCAAATTGATTAAAATTTAAAAAAGAAGAAGAAGAAGAAGAAGAAGAAGAAGAAACCAGATTTTTCATTTCACCTCAAGTTAATTTACAGTCATCGGATTCATTAAAATGACCACTATACATTCAGGGAAGAACGAGATTTGGACGAATATGATATGTGTCTGCCATATTCTGCATCTCAACCAATCACTTAGCATGCTATTAAGCTCGTTCATTCATATCTAAACCAAACTGACCAAAAGGGAAAAGTCGTTAAAAAAAAAATATCTGTGTGACGAGCTTCGTCGAGAGGAAGAGAATCAGAGATGAGAAGAAGATTTTCAATGGTTTTGATCATTTGAGGTTTCTGGGATTCCCCTGTCCTCGCTCTGTACCTGAACCTGGCCACTGATTCCCTCTGTTTTCACGGTCGTCTCTGACGTTTGTTGTTCAGATTTAGCGTTCTTGCCGCAGGAACAGCAAGTAGTGTTTCTGTCTCCGAACGAAGCCGAATGGCTCGACCACATCGGAGTGGCTAAGAATGTCGGCTTGTCCTGTCCGGCCATAATCACTAGAATTTTCTCCTCATATGGAACCGGAGCTTTCTGGGTTTGGTCGTCGAGTTTGGCGTCGCCGGCTTCGAGGTCTCGCCGGCCGTCTCCGTCGCCTTCAAGGTAGCCTGAGAGCTTCCAGTATGAGCAGGCGAGGATTAAGAGGGCAAAAGCGATGAGACCCAACATGGCCGCCAAACCGCCGAACAAGTACGGCACCGGAGAATGCCACGGCGAGTGCTGTGGCTGTGCCGACGAAACAGGGGATTTCGCTGATGAGTAGTCCATGGGCTCTCGGTAAGCCGCTGCCGCCATTAATTAGTTGAGAGAAGAAAAGAGAAAATTGAAGAAGAAGAAGTAATTAAGAATTAAGAATTAATGGAATGAGGAAGAAGGGAGCAAAAGAAAGAAATGGATTGGGAAGTGGAAGAGGGGGTGTAAAGGTATATATAGAGAAACCAGAAGGAAGGGATTAAGACGTAGGCTTTGCTCGTATAAGGACACAACGAATATTTCCAATAAATTATTGGGTTGTACTATTTTTTAGGTGGATTTTAATTATAATGGGTAAGGTACTTAAATAATCTTTAATTTTTTTTAAAAATATAAATATAACTATAAATTATTTTTTAGAGTAAAAATAATTATAAATATTATAAAAGAAAGTAAAAATAATCATTAGAGTATTTAAAATTGGACCGGACCGGACTAGCAAACCGGTGGTCCAACCGGTCTGGTCAAGGGGTGAACCATATGGACTGGTTCACCCATTTTTTTTATTTTTTTTAAAAAGCATTTTTTTACATAGAATTTTGTATGAATAAGTGTGAAATCTTTACTTCCTCACCGATCTAGCCCCGATTTAGCTCTGGTTTGACTCCTATCTGACTCACTGACCCTTAACCCAATGCCCCAACCGGTTCAGTGTCCGGTCCGATTTTTAGTACCTTGTTAACCATAACATTAACGTCCGTTAATGTGAACTTTTCAATAAAATGTTAAAGTGTTAAAATAACCATCAACTAATACCAAAAATGTAAAAATAACCATAATTTTTTTGATGTAAAAATAATTAAAAAGTGACTTTTTGAACATTAATTCATAATTTTTTATTTTTTGCTTTTGTTTTATGAGTATTTTCTCAATTTGGAGATTAAAATGACAAAAGTCAAAGAAAAATTTATGAATTAATATTCAAGAAGTCACCAATTTGTTAATCTGGTGAGAATGAATAAGAAGAAGAAACTTGTTACCCAAACTTCAGAAGCTAAAATCCCTAACATGAATCATTTGCCTCAAAATTACAGTCATTACTAATGTTGAAGCAATTACATAACCAAAAATGAAAGAATTATAAAGGAGGATATCTGAGAGGAAAACTAGAGCATTGGAAGATCTCATATGCATATGGTAGGTTTGGAAAAATCCACGTCACCCCTAGTCATCTCATAATTAAAATCCACTTGTCATCCAACCCTATGCATATGCAATCATTGGGAATTTTAGTTTTCCTCTTAGATATCTTGCTTTAAAATCTTTTCATTGTTGGTTATGGGATTGTTTCAATTGATAACGGCACTTTTAAAGCTAGTGATTCATGTTAAGGATTTTAGTTTTTGAAGTTAGGGTGACAAGTTTCTTTCGTTTCGTCATTCTCGCAAGAATTAAAAAAAAAGCAACTTCTTGAATATTAATTCATAAATTTTGTCATTTTAATTCTCAAATTAATAAAACATTTATAATACCAAACCAAAGAAAAACTTATGAATTAATGTTCAAGAAATCACTTTTTAGTTACTTTTACATCTACAAAAAAGTTTATGGTTAATTTTACACTTTTGGTATAAGTTAATAGTTATTTTAGGACCTTAATATTTCATTAAAAAACTCACATTAACGGACGTTAACGTCATGCTTACTTACCCTCTTTTATAATATTTATGGTTATTTTTGCTTCAAAAAATAGTTTATTGTTACTTTTGTACTTTTCAGAAAAGTTAAAAGTTATCTAAACACCTTAACGCTAATTATAATAATAATAACATATCGGCATTTATTTTTATACAATATATATTTTGTACAAATTATATATTTTTGAATCATTTGTATCACTTTTCTTTCTCCCCCAGTTTTTTGAAATCACTTTTCTATCTTATATATATAAATATATGGCATAAATACATAATTTTGAATAATGAAGTATGGATGGAAAAAAGAAGAAGAAGTATGTATTAAAACCTTTGGTTTTGAATTTATTTTCTTTTTTGATACACATTTTCAATTATATATAATTTATTTTTTAATGTATAATTCGTGTGTGTGTGTGTGGTTTTTTGTTTGGTGAGATTTGATCTAATTCATGGGCTGAAGTGCATTTGCTGACTGTAGTATCGCTGGTTTCATAAATACGCAGCTATCACAACTCTAAAATCTGGGCTCAGCTTCTCTCCCATGAATTTTCCGTCCTTTGCGCCTCCATTGCGGGTACACGACATGCGTTTGAAGAAATGGTTAAACGCAAATGTGGTGTGTGTGGCCTCAAAAATGAAATGATATTAAATGACCCACAAAATTTTAACAGCACAGTGGCATATTTATTCAAAACAAAGAAAAGTTATTTACAAATAATTAAACACTATTGTTTTTCATACTAAAATTATTCTATCAAATATAAAACACCTTCTTAAAAAATTATTACTCCTTTCGGTTTTAAATATAAGATAGAGTTGCTTATTTTGGAGATATTAAGAAAACTAATTAAATTACTATAAAATATTTATATTTGTCATTTTTTCTCCAAACTATTTTGCCTAACTTATAAACTGATATATAATCTAAGCATACACAACATATGATATGGGTTAAGTAACTTATTTAGTTTTTTTAATCTCTTAAAAAAAAAAGTTAATCATGTATTATATTTAGGACTAGAGGGATTACTTCTTTGGTTCTATTTATAAGGAAGAGAGAATAATATTTTTTGTTATATATATATAACAAAGAAGTAATCCCTCTAGTCCTAAATATAAGACAGGGTTAACTTTTTTTTAAAAGATTAAAAAAGCTAAATAAGTTACTCAACCCATATTATATGTTGTGTATCCTTAGATTATATATCAGTTTATAAGGTAGGTAAAATAGTTTGGAGAAAAAAATGAAAAATATAAATATTTTAAAGTAATTTAATTAGTTTTCTTAATATCTTCAAAATAAACAACTCTATATTATATTTAGGACCGAAATGAGTAATAGTTTTTTAAGAAGGTGTTTTATATTTGATAGAATAATTTTAGTATGAAAAATAATGGTGTTTAATTATTTGTAAATAACGTTTCTTTGTTTTGGATAAATATGCCACTGTGCTGTTAAAATTTTGTGGGCCATTTAATATCATTTCATTTTTGAGGCCCCACACACCACATTTGCGTTTAACCATTTCTTCAAACGCATGTCGTGTACCCGCAATGGAGACGCAAGTGACGGAAAATTCATGGGAGAGAAGCTGAGCCCCTAAAATCTAAAGTGCTTCAATACTCTCGACACAGCTAGCCTCAGCCCTGAGGGACTCAGGTTTCAAAATGGGCCCACCAACTAATAATTTAGTTATTCTAATAATTCGCCCAGGCCCCTAATCGTTCTCTTCCCCTCAATTCCCAGGTCTCAAAGAGTTAACTTTGTTAAACCAAAAAGGGGCAAAAACAGAAAAGGCAGAGTATACGACTTCGGGGCTTCGGGGACGAAGATGAGACCAAATGCGAGTTGATGGGGTTGATATGTTAAAAAATAAATGAGGCCCACACCCTAGTCTTCCTCTTTAACACGACACATCAGACATGACGCAACAAGAAATCCAAAAAAAAAAAAAAAAAAAAACGCAGACACTCGGCTATAAATAGTCAATATGTGTTTGTTTTTTTTACTAATTTACCCCTGATCATTACTAATTCTCTTAGCTAAAATTGTTCAAGTAATTGAAGGGTTTTTTTTCCTTAATTTATTTTTACTTTTGCAAATAATTAACTGTTAAATTTTTTTCATATTGTGAGAAAGACTTAATTAATTTAATTGATGTAGACATAAAAAACTTAATTAAAAATATGATTAATTCTTTTAATAGATGGATATATACTTAAGTAAACTTGTTGATAAATGTTTATGCAAAAAAAAAATATTTAAAAATTTAAAATTCTAAATAAATATAAGTTATATAATGTCTCAAATTTACATTATTAATAACAAATGGTGAAAAAAAAATATGCCTTTTAAATATGTTTTCAATCATAGTGTCATGGTAAAAAAAAAAGAAAGAAAGAAATATGTTTTTAGTTATTTTGAAGAATACTAAATAAATAAGTTTCAATAAATTTAATATGATAAAAATTTAAAAATTTTTGAATTTTATAATATAAGAAAAAATAATAAATTTTATAATATTTTGGAAATTGTGAACATATACGTATTAAAATTATTCTTCTTACATAAAAATTATTTATAGGTAAACATAAATGTTCATTCATTTTTTAAAAGGGGGTCTTTTGGTCAAAGCAAATATTTAATAGTTAAATTTAACGATCAACTAACGATTGAATGGATGGAAATGGAATTCAAATATGTAAGGGAGATTTCTATAACATCCATTTTAATTTCAAGTGAGGTCTATGTACATTTTCAAAATGGAGGGTAGTTTGTGTGATTTAGGTAAAATAGAGGGATAATCAATGTATTTTACCCTTTAATTTATTTTCTTAACAAATCACTTATGCAAAAAAAAAAAAAAAATTATTATACTTCAACTAATTTGAGTTAAATTAGGATTTAGGAAGAACCAGAAGGGCCACTAAGTTTTCCCAACAAATATTTAGTACAATTACATGTCCAAAACTATTAATTAGATTTACAGCTGGTACATGGAAAGATTCAATTATGTAATGCATAGACTGATCCCTTTTTTTTTTTTTTTTTTGAAATCAAAGATATAAAAAAAGCATTTTGAATTTGATCACAAAAATACGTTTTTACTTCATTTCATATCATTTTAAGTAAGGAATTTAAGGTGGGGGAAAAGCATTTGCCATCCATGATGATTATACATAGTCATGCTGATGCATATGAAAAAAATAAAATAAACTTTCTAACACCCTTGTACAAAATTATATGAAATATATTACGTGTAATTCATAAAAATAAAAATTGGGTGTGAACCAGTAACCAGGATGATTTTGGATGAGAAGGAAATGGGGCCCGAGAGGAAACAGGAAGGAAAGGTTAGGCAAAAGACCCTTATAGTTTCGAAAGCTAAGAGTAGAATGACATTATAATAACAACCCCAGATTCAGAAGCCATAATTATAAATAGGGAAAATTGTGGAAAAATATGTGATTGGAAACTTATTTATTAAATGGGATCTTTGTATGCGGAATATCTTCTGGGTGTGTAGAATAATTTCTCTTGTATGCATGATATCTTCCTTGTGTACAATATTCTTCCCTATATGAGTGCAAAAATCTTCTCTACGTGAGTAAAAATCTTCCCTCCATGTGTAAATATCTTCCCAGGTCCTATTTGACAATTAAGTTATCAATGAGATATTTTTTAACAATTCTCCCTAAATAAAATTCTCAATTATAAATTGAGACTTCTTTATTTTTTTTTTTGCCTGATATAAATTGAGACTTCTATTTATAATTATTTAAATCGATATTTATAACTCATCATTTTTTCAGACATAACTTTTATTATTTTAATTTAATTTTTGTTGAGATTTAAGTGCTAGTCCCCACAAAGGCAACGTTGTGTTGGTGTTGCGTGAGTTGTGGGATTAAGGATGTGTTTGATTCAGTTTATTGGATAGAAATAAACCCGCTTTTGGGTAATAAGTCAAAATAAAAACGTATTACGTTTGTATAGTATTTGGTTCAGCTTATTTTAATTACATCATAGATAGAATAAGCTACTTATTCAATAAACACCTCATTACAGTTTTTCTATTAAGTCACTTATTACGTAAGTTGAGATAAAACTCATCTCACATACTTACCTCGTATACCGTAAATCACGATTTATAAATACTTATTATCCAAAAATAAATCGCTCATTCAAATATAAATTACATTATAAAAACTGACTTTTTCTATTAAGTCATTTTTAATAAGTCCGAATTATAATAAGTCATTTTTACTACCTCTATTCAAACACACACTAATTTAACTTGTTTGGATAGTCAAAGTAAATGAGTCATGACTCATGAATACAGTAAAAGGGAAGCACACTGAGGGGCATATTGGTCATATCAAATCCCATCCTTACCCGGACGTGTTTGGCAAGAAAGGAAAATGAGGAATAATAAATGATAATTCTTCTATAAAGCTTGACGGGACAAATATTAAAATAAATGAAGGGCTTCCCGATCTACTTCCCACCGTGCAAATATAGTACCCCCTCCGCACCCTTTCTGTTTCAACTACTTTTTGTTTCAGCCGCTTCCTTTTGATATTAGTTTCCGGATGAAAAAAAAAACTCATTTAAAACTATTTAAAATAGGGGAAAAAAGTGAGGGGCAAATGAGGTAAAATACCTAACATTCACAAATAACAAATTGGATGAATGGACGAATCAAGGATTTGTTGAATTTATACGTGGGAGTTTCCTATTTTATATGGTTTTAAATGAGTTTTTCTCCTAGTTTTGTCAGGTGAAATGTAAAAGCGATTATGTGCTTGTTTGAGATAGCTTATTTTTTACTTATACATATTTATAAATTGTGATTTATGGTATATGAGGTAAGTATGTAAGAGAAGTTTTATCCCGACTTACATAATAAGGACTTATTGCCCAAAAATAAGTAATGTCAAGCACACACTTGAGTTGATTCAACTAATCCTTATTATTGCAATAAAATAATATAATACAATTGATTTATATAAAATTTAAAATGGATTGTATTTTTTTTACTGATCTTCAATTTTTTTACAAATCTTTTTTTCCATGAATTTTTTTTACAATTCATTCATTAATTGATCACACAACATTAATAATGGCTAGAGTATTTGGCACAAGTCACAATCCATAACTCTAAAAATGGGAGGTTGTGAGATATTAACTTAAAAGTGGGATATGGTGACCCCCCGCGGGGGTTATAGAGGTAATTAATTTTTTTTTTCAAAAAATTTTAACATTAATTATTAAAAATAATATTACATTAATTTTTTTTAAAATATGTGTTACATTACTTAATAAATTTTTCTAAGATTTTCATAACTCTTCCAAACTGTTCAGGATACACATGCATTTTAATCAATATATTTTCATAATTTATGTTGAACTAAAAATATTTCTCCACATGTTGTGCTCTTGTATAAAATATATAAATTGAGTTATCATAAAAAATAATAATAAAGTGAGTTGTACTTGTATTATTCATAGTACATTTTATTATTTTTATTTTAATTATCCTTTAAAGGTTTTTATTTAGATTATTGAATTAAAAGAATATTTTTTTAATAATCTTAAGACATGAAATCTATTTAAATTTAACAATATTGGATGTCTTAGTTGGGATAATTCAGGGGATTGGTGCTATATGAAGGCAACCTTTGGTTGACGCGAATGGCCAAGTTTGTTTGAAAAAGTGACAAATCTATATATGAAACATAACATCATAATTTTGTGGGTAGTTTCTTTTGTGTGTTGTGTGAACATCATAATTTTGTGGGTAGTTTCTTTTGTGTGTTGTGTGTGTAACACAAAACTAACAAATTTTTCTTCTAATTGTATGATCAACATCGTTGATTGTTGGGAACTTTCACTCCTCTCTCATTCAATGTGCCTTTGCAGCATTCATACATATTTGGGGCAGTGAATCTTACGTACATGGCTCCAAGCTAATTAATGAATGAATTAGTTGGATAAATATCATCAGTGAGCAGTATTATTTGTCATTTTTGCCAAACAAACACTCATAAAAATATTAGTTGTCTGAAATTGTAAAATACTTTATAGGTTAATATAATGTTTAGTTTTTATAGTTTGCCTTAATTTTAATTTAGTCTATATAATTTCAAACTATAGGTATTGTCCATCAAATTTTTTTCCATTTAAAATATTAGTCCTTATATATTTTAATAAAACTTGGATCATTTTGCTTCTTGAAAGATTAATCCTATTGTTTGAAACTACAAGACCAAAACCAAAATGAGAATACCATTTATAAGAACAAAATATTATAATTACTCATACCTTTATATATCAAAACATAAATCCTTTTTGTTTAAAAAAAATACCTTATATTAGAACAAAAGTAGTATTCCAACAGTATTCAAAACATAATTAATGGCAACAAAAGAATACACATGTCTAAAAACAATGGAAGTAGGAATTGAGTTTGGCAGAAACTTTCGCATTGACAATCGCCTGAGAAGGTAAAATTCTTTATTATTGGGTAGGTTTTCCATTAGAGAATCATGACAAATTCATTGAGAGTAAGGAGAGGAATAGAAATGTTACCCTAGTGTCCACTTGGATGCTCATGTGAGGAGAGTGTTATACACTGTTTAAGAGATTTTAAGAAAGTGAAACATATATGGAAGGAATTGATCGATCCTAGTAAATATTATGCTATATTTTCTAATGATTTGTAGGTATGCTTCATTGGAACTCAAATCATCATCCAGGATTAGCTAGGTTTTCCAAATTTCCTTGGCAACATGTGTTTGGATATACTTGTTGGTTGATATGGAAATATAGATGCTAAGAAGTTTTCCAAACACATAAAGCATCATCATAGGAGGCTATTCATTGTTGCTTATTCCATCTAATGGAAGGGGTACATGAGGGAAGGATGAGGCATATGATCTTTTAAGGAAATCTGACTAGTCCTACTCAATGGTCTCCTCCTTGTAATGGTACGGTCAAGCTTGATGTGGATGCGCCTAGTTATCCTCTAGATCAAGTGGCATGTGGAGGTGTGGTTAGAGATGTAAATGGAGCATGGATTATGGGTTTTAAAAAGAATCTTGATTTATACCCAATAACAATAATTATAATTTTGGCTATTAAAATTGATCTAGAGATGTGTCGATCCCTTAATCTCACAAATATACAAACTTTTTCTGATTTCCTTAAAGCTATTAACATGTTAATCAGGGATAGTAGCGTTAATCACCCTTTTCAAGCTAAGATTTTGAAGAAACAATAGATCTCATGTATGAGAGTTGGATCATTGAACTGTTCCACTATTGCAGCGAAACTAAAGAATGTGTTGATATACTAATAAGGGAAGTTCATGAGGTCGGCAGTCAAGTGTCCCTAGTGCCAGAATTCATCATACGCTATAGGAATAGACTTCTTTTAGATCGATTGTCAATATGTAAGGGAGGTATAATCTTCTATCTTTTGTATTTCAAGCATTGAACTTGCTTTTGTCATCAAAATATAACAACGTAGTATTATATAATTTGTAATTGTACTATGTAATGTAAAAAAATATTTGCTCTAGTTAGCAACACAGTTAATGTTTCTTTCATTCCATTATTGCATCCCTGATTTGCTGTCCCTTTCAGTTAATGTACTAAAACTCCTGATCATTAGAGTCCTGTTTATGGAGAATTAATAATAAATAATTTGATGATTATATCACCTAATAAAGCATCCCTCTTCTCTTCGTGCATTTCCCCCCTTCTTTTTTAAATATTATTATTATTTACAACACTTTCTTTTGACTTTTGTTATATTGTCCCCATTCATCCATTCAATACGTGAGAATGGCATGATGGGCATCAATCTGGGCGTGGCTTTAATTAAGTATATTATCATTTTGTACCAAAAAAGCCCTCACTTTTGTTGCCTTATTAATATTATGTTATGGTTGATTAAATATATATATATATATATATGTTAAGGAATTCCAACATCTTAAAATTTATTAATATCTGTTCGAATTGCATGTTTCAATGTGACGCTAAGATTCATAAAATAGTCATGAATAAAAATTAATTAAACCAATATGTATAAAAAAAAAAATTAATTAAACCAATAAAAGGATTCCTTTATAATATGCTAAATATTTATTAATATTCGTGGAGATTCCTAAAATGGATGGGATCCTCCAGAGCTCTGATTTGCTCCTTCACAACTAAGCATTGCAGTATAGGAATATATTATTTTTCCCAAAGTGGATTCCTCCATCATATATAGATGCTTGGCCTTTGCTGCGTCCCTGTGTCTTGTGATCTTATCCCTAAAATTTTAAATTTATTATTTAAAAAAAAGAAAATGAAAAAAGGACACTCCCACCGTCCTAACATCTGGGGGTCCCCAGTATCCGTACGCCAACCATGTAGAATAAGACCACGTGACGTCATGCTTTCTCTGGTTGGCGGCCCTTTGTTCAGAGAGAAATTCTATAATGCCGTGTAGAGTTCTGATTAAATTTCTACGCTTTGGCCTCATGCGCAAATTCAAATTTCAATCATACACAGAAATTTTAATAGCACTATATATATATTAACTATAATTGTGCATGAAAATATAGCTGTACCTTAAGACGGCTCAATTGTTAATAATTAATACTAAAAGTAAAATTTTATAATAGACACGTGTATTGGGAGGGGCAATCACGAACCTTGAACCGGATATCGGATAATAACATCAAAAAAAAATTATTTGAGTTGATTGGAAATTCAGTTTCCATAATAACTTAATTATATGGTGAATAATTACTTATTCACACACAAACATTTAAATTTTTATTAGTTTCATAATATGATTATTGTATTTAAATTCTCAATTATAGTTTTCATAATTATACATATTGCCATTAAGATTACGAAATTACATGTTGTGTAAAGAAAAAAAAAACTTTTTGTAGCCAACTTAAGTGGTAGCAAATAAGTGGTAAGAATTTTCGTATCTTAATAAACGAGTGTTGTGAATATAATTTAATTACAACATTTTATATGATTTAAATATAGTTGGAAAAAGTCTATCACAAAAATAAAATATATTTTCAGTTTATTTCTTAGCACACATATTTGTAGAGTTATTTTTATATAACAGTGATTAAAAAATAACAACAAATCGGGGAAAATTCATATATATAGATGTTTTTTGATCGAATTAGAAAAAGTAGTTATGTTATAAGCCAAAATTAAAGTAAAGAAAAACATTATAAATTCCTTTAAAATTGACGCAGATTTTTAAAACTGCCACCTCATTATACAAATACCTAAATAAACTTGGAAAAATGAATTTTAATCCCCTGCAAGATCCGTAATAATTGGTCCCTTGAGGGAAGAAGGATGCACGTAATGTTCCAATCAATGCAGAGACTTCTTACGAAGCTAGATTTTCACCACCTTTATCATTTAAAAAACATCAATAATAATGAGATATTAAAAAAAATGTATAAAAAAGAACCATTCCAATTTAAATATTTAATTTCTCCTATTACTGACCTTTCTTCTCAAAGTATACAATTAAAACGGTGGTTATGTCATGTCATTTTCCTCCCACTTAAATTCTCTGGGCCCTCTTTGGGAACGCACTAGGCCTCGTCAGCTTCCACCGCCAAATAAAATTATTGTATTGTTATAGAGTACTCTCTCCAGTCTTATTTATAAGTAACTTTTTTTTTTTTCATAGGATTGATTTTTTTTATAAGTAACTTTCACTTTTTATTTGAAAATGTAAGCTTCTTTTTCCTATTTTATCCTTATTGAATGCTCATTCTCTCTCATATCTTATGCTCATTATCTCTCATGCTTTTTATCTATTCTTTCTCCTATACTCTTTTCATAAATAGGGGCATACATGGAAAAAATATGGCATTTTTGACACACTTATTGCTTTTAACTACCAGTTCGTTTTGCGCAATTAAGAGGAAAGTTGCTTATAAATAGAACCGGATGGAGTATATAATTATTTATATAAAAAAATTAATGTTCAACTCTTTATAATTTTACATTTTTTTTACCATGTCGTTGTAAGTTTTTTTATCAAGCCCTTATAGTTTCATATGATTTTAAATAAGCTTCCTGTAGTTTCAATTAATTGATATAAGGAAAAAAAAAACCATATAGGTTTGATTTAAAATCAGGTGAAACTAGAGAACTGGGTAAAAATATTAAAGGGATTTGATTTAAAATAAGGTAAAATTAGAGGCATTTACAGATTAATTTCCCTTCATATCTGTAAGATACCATGCATGACTTTTCGTTTAAGCACAACGTCGAGGCTTCATTAATAATCTACGCACTCACGTGCATCATCTAATTATCTCACTAACGTTAGGCTAAGGTGTGAAACTATGGACTAGACATACAAATCTAAACCAAATCTCACTTCGTCTCGTCTATAATAAATATTAAGTGAACTACACGTTTCTCTCTCTCTCTCCCCCCTCCTCCCATAATGGCATGTCTTTCCTCTTACTACTAATGTTTAATCATCAATATTCACTACAAAAAAAAAAAACGTCATTTAGTAGCGGTTAAAAATGTGTATTAGTAGCGGTTCTAACCGCTACAAATAAAGTTAGTAACGGTTACAAGAACGGCTACTAAATTGTATGTTGCAAGCTGTTTTGTAGCGGTTATTTAAAACCGCTACTCAATCAAAAATAATCGCTACATCATTTGTAGCGGTTCAACTTCACCGCTACAACACATATAAATATTTGTAGCGGTTATATAACCGCTACAAATATAAAAAATTGAAATTTTGAGACCGAAAAAATGACTTTTTTTTTGTAGCGGTTTTATAAAAAATTGAAATTTTGTTGGCGAAAAAAAATGACATTTTTTTATTTTGTAGTGGTTCAGAAACCGCTACTAAGTTTGAATTTCTTGAAATTAGTAGCGGTTTTAAAAACCGCTACTAATTTCATGAAATTCAAATTTGGCGCCAAAAAAATTTAATTTTAGTTGTAAAAAGGCGCGTTATTTAGTAGCGGTTTAATAACCGCTACAAATATTTAAGAATTTTTTTTTAATAAAATATACAATTATTTGTTTCTGTTTTTTCAATATTAAATTAAATAGTTTATTTTATTATTATTTTATCTATTTCAATTAGGTTATTATTTAATAGTTTAACTTATTAATAAATAAAAAGGAAAAATGTAATTGAATTGGATTAGTATAAAATTTATATTAATAATATTATTAAGGATATATAGGTAATAAGGAACTATTATGTTATCTAATATAATGTAATTGTGTATCAAAAATAGATGAAAATGAGATACAGTTATGATATATCTAGAAAAAAAATGGTTAGAATAATTTTTATAGAAAGGAAAGAAGTATTGTAAAAAAAAAATTAAAAATCTTGTTACCATATTTGATCGTATTATTCAGCTCCTCTACTCATACGAAAGAAGTTGTAAATGAGAGAAAATGAAAGAAAGGTAAGGTGAAAAGAAATTGGGGAGTGTTTGAAATGAGTTGTGGTAAGGGTATTTATAGGGATCCACGTACTATTTGTAGCGGTTAATGTAGCGGTTAGTGTAGCGGTTATTATGTAGTAGCGGTTATTTGTATTTTTGTAGCGGTTTAATATTTATAGTGCTATTTGTAGTGGTTAGTGTAGCGGTTATATCCATTTTGTAGCGGTTATTCATTTAGTAGCAGTTTTTTTTTATTTGTAGCGGTTAATTTTTTTAAAATTTTTTTTACATTTGATTTAAAAAATTTTTTTGCATTTTTTGTAAAGACAAAAGAGATCACTCATCGTCGCCATCCCTACAGAAATTTTGTAGAAAAATTATTGTTATTGATGTATTATTAATTTTAAAAAATTTAATTCAAATGACGTGGACTTAAAAAAACTCACCGCAGTAGAGGTAAATTGTCATCGCCTTCAGGGAAGTAGTTTTCAAAATCAGCTGGCTGAAATGACTCACTCTCGTAGGCAATGTTATCGCCTTCACCCATGTCGTAAAGGTCTCTTGGCTTTAAATGAACGACCATGTGCCAATCCCTATGCCTCTCGTTCTCGACATAATAAACCTGATGTGCCTCTGAAGCTAGAATATACGGCTCATCATTTTGAGAAATACCGGTATGAATCGGCTGTGAGAAATTGACTGATGTAATCCCTAGGTCGTCAGTTGTCAGTCCTCGAGAAGTAGTGGTATTTGCCCACAAACACTTGAACAGCGTAACCGTGAAACGGCCTTGGTAATTAAGCTTGACCACATCAAGAAGCTTGCCATAGTAAGGGACGCCTCCGAACTGCATGTTGGCATCACTGCTGCTCGCATAACTCCTTGTCCCAAATGTGCTATAAACACCCGAATTCTGTGTTTGCAATCCTTGATCCCGTGAAACCGTGCAAAACTTAAAACTATTGACATTGTATGCTGTAAACCATTTTGCATGATTAAGAGGGCCGATTGCGAGAGCTCTGAAATCTGGTGAGTGTGGGTTGTGGTCATTTAGTATTCTGCGTGCAAACCAGCTCGGGAATTCTCTATGGACCCTACTATCAACTTCCGAGGATGTCTGTGTACGGATCCTGAGTTGACGCTTAACATGACTTCTGAATTCGCTGCAATCAATAATGGAAAGGCGTTTTTGAAATGAAAGTGAGAAATGTTACGAAAGATATAGATTGAAGAACATGTGAGTGTACAATTCTTACCGTATGAAAGGTTCAACTTGAGTGCAATTAATCAAGACATGTCTATGTGCTTGCAACTTCTCAGTTGCCGTTAGTTTGAAGTTCTCAGTTGCTCCAACTGGTTTACCAATATGAGGGATAAATTCTCCTGATGTCGGCGCAGGTTCAGGACAATTGTCAACACGAGGCGGGCGGTTGAAAGCCGTCTCAAGATCATCAAAGTACCTTGAGCAAAAATATAGCACCTCATCCCCTATATAGCCTTTAGCTATAGAACCTTCTGGCTCGCCTTATTCCTCATGTAAGATTTTAATTTCCCAAGGAACTTACGAAGTACAGAAGAGAAAATTGATATAAAATGATGAAAAGGACGAATAGCAAACATTAAATACGGATAATAAATTAAAGCACGTATTTAAAATAAGTACCTCTCAATCGGATACATCCAACGATATTGTACTGGTCCAGCGAGCTTTGTTTCATGAACGAGTTGGACTGTGAGGTGAACCATCACAGTAAAAAAGGACGGAGGAAAGATCATCTCCAAATGACAAAGCGTAAGAATGATTTTCGACTGCAGCTGATCGAGCTCCTCAACAATCAAAACCTTAGAACACAACTTCCGAAAGAAAGAACAAAGTTCCACCAGAACGATGGAAACATCGGGAGGAAGTGTATTCTTTATAGCCAGAGGGAGTAACTGCTGCATAAGAACATGTGAGTCATGACTCTTCAGGCCAGCAACCTTTCGAGCCTGCAAGTCAACACATCGAGAAATATTACTTGAATACCCATCAGGAACTTTTAATTTCTTCAACGTCGCGAGGAACACTTCCTTGTTCGGTTTTGTGAGGGTAAACTTTGCCGGTGGAAATCTGTCATGCTTATCTGGCCAAGCGTCTTCACGAACTCCCATGTCGCGTAAATCTTTCCTCGCTTGAAGGTGATCTTTTGTCTTGCCGGGTTCATTAAGCAGCGTATACAGCACATTGTCGCAAACATTTTTTTCAATATGCATTACATCAAGACTGTGGCGAAGTAAATTAGATCTCCAATATGGAAGCGTGAAGAAAATACTTATCTTCTTCCACTGCTGAGGCGCCGAAGTCTTGCGCGTCTTTTGGCGAGTTTGTGCTGAATCGTCGCTTTTTCCAAACTCGAAGTCAACATGCTCAAGCTGCTGTAAGATATCTGTACCGGACAAAGTCTGAGGTGGTCCTCTTTTTTCTGGTTTCCCATTGAAGCGATTCCGTTGCAATCTGAACTTATGCGTTCCATCGAGAAACCTCTGATGCCCCATAAAGCACCACTTTCGGCTGTAGGGAAGGCGCAATGCGTCAGAGTCAAAATTGCAAGTTGGACACGCCGACCCAGTATGCACATTCCAACCAGATAATGTGCCAAGGCCAGGAAAGTCACTAATCATCCACATCAAGGCTGCACGCATGTTGAACAAAGTCTTGCTGTAAGCGTCGTACGTCTCCAAGCTGACATTCCATAGGTCAAGCAATTTCGCAATAAGCGGTTGGAGATACACATCGATGTCATTGCCCGGTGCCTTTTTGCCTAGAATGATTATAGACATAATGAAAGAGCTTTGTTTCATACACATCCAGGGGGTAAGTTGTAGGGAACTAAGACTACCGGCCAGATATTGTAACTTGTGCTAAGATTCCCGAAAAGATTGAAACCGTCGGTCGCCAATGCAAGCCGAACATTGTTGGGGTCAGTTGCAAAATCTGAAAAGTCGTTGTCAAACGTTTTCCAAGCAGCTGCATCCCGCAGATGTCTTAATTTACCGTCTTCGTTTTTATCAACGGCATGCCACCTCATGTGCTCAGCAGTTTTAGACGACATAAATAATCTTTGTAAACGAGGTTTCAAAGGGAAGTACCTGAGAATCTTTGCAGGTTTCTTCTTTTGCTTTTTCCCCTCCCGAATTGTCTTGTACCTCAATGTGTGACATCTCTTACACGTCTCCCTGCTGGAATCGTCTCCCCAATACAACATACAATCATTTGGGCATGCATCAATCTTTTGATAATTCAACCCCAACCTGTTGATAATCTTCTTGGCCTCATAGAACATTGTGGGAATCTCGACATCGGGGAATGCATCTTGTAATAAGTCGAGCAACATCGACATTCCCTTATATGTGATCCCACACAAGCACTTGATATGATACAATTTGATCAAGAAAGATAATTTAGAATATTTACGACAACCTTGATATAAAGGACGATCTGCTTCATCTATCAAGCTGAAAAAATCCCGAGCTGCTTCATTCCCCATAAAAACCGGCTTAGAGCCGTGCACTTCTTCGTTGAAGTTGTCGCCTTGAAATCCAAACGCATCATGCACAGCATCATTCATAGGATCATCTTCATCTACTTGAACGCCTACTTGAGAACTTCGAGGAAGAGCATCGTCATATCTAATGCCGGCCTTCTCACCATGAACTGCCCAGAACGTATAGTCCTCAGGGAAAGGCTTCACAAGCAAATGTTCCTTCACAACATTTCGTGCATGCCACTTCTTGAACTTGCATTTCCGATACGGATAGACGATCTTGCCGTTACAGCTGGCGTGAGTGAATGCGAAATCCAAGAAACTGTCTAATCCGTACAGATATTCAGGAGAATTGCGCGGCAACCTGATCCATGATTTATCCATAGCTACAAGTGAGAGAGAAGAAAGTATAGAGAAGAAGATGAGTGAGAAGATAATGACGAATGCCAAGAACCTTATATTCTAAAATTCCAACGTTTATAAATTTGTAGCGGTTATAAAACCGCTACACTAACCGCTACAGTTATAAAATATTAGTAGCGGTTATATATAATAAACCGCTACTAAGTTTCAAGCCGTTACACATTGGTGGGAAATTCAAAATTTATATGTTGAGTATTTGTAGCGGTTATGTATTAAAAACCGCTACTAATTTTCAAGCCGTTAATATTATGTGGGAAATTCAAAATTTACTTGTTTACTATTTGTAGCGGTTATATATATAAAACCGCTACTAACATTAAAGCCGTTGGACAGAGAATTAAAAAATAATTTTTAATTTGTAGCGGTTATACATAACATAACCACTACAAATGTGTACAAAGGCGACAAAATTCAAAATCCAGATGATGAGTATTTGAAGCGGTTCTTATTGTAAAATCGCTACTAAGATATATATACTTGTAGCGGTTTCACAAGAGAAACCGCTACAACTTTATAAATATTAGTAGCGATTTCTATCTGAGAACCGCTACAAATATATATATTTGTAGCGGTTTTAACTAAAAAACCGCTACAAATATATATGCTTTTTTTTTTAATTTAGAAATATAAATAATTATTGCAATTAATTCATAAATTAAACAACGCGATCTAATAATATAAATATAATTATATTAAACACAGTAAGAAAGTTCTGAAATACAAACTTATATATATATATTTACAAATGTTTCAACAAAAAAAAATGTCCTAAACTAAGTAGCTGGGGGCTGATCATCTGGTACTCCCTCAAGTCCTGCTGGATCAAGCCGCTGCGCAGAATGAACCGCACCATCGTCATCAGCAGGAGGAGGAGGAGGAGTAGTACTTGGGACAACATAGCGAGGGACAGGGGGAACCGCTGGATGCTGCTTGTTCGGGAACATGCGACTCCCTGCCCCCTCGAGCATGTTGTTCACGATCTCACGCCACTGCATCTGCTGAGCGTAGACCATATCAGCGTGCAGCTGCATCTGCTGCATATGCTGCACCTGTATCTGCTGCATCCGCTGCTCCTGCTGCGCCATCTGCTGCTCTAAATCTGACTGCAGCTGGTCAATAGACTCGTCCCTCGGACGTCTGACCCCTCTAGAGCTGCCAGCCTCAGAGGCGGCGCTCCTACCATAGACCATGCTGGGTCTGGCGCCTATCCCCATCCCCCGCACGTGTCCGGGGTGCTCAGCCTGAGCCAGACCCGCCTTCAAAGGAGCCGTTGGGTCCACTGACCCCTGTGACTCCTCAGGCTGGGTTTGTCGCAGCTCAACCTGCAACTGCTGCATCCGCTCCTGTCATTTTATGAAACAATGATTAATTAGCATTTTTCATTATTAACTTGGTTTTATAAAAAATATAATAATAAAATTACTTACAATGGCCGCCTCTGCCTGCTGAGAGGTAGCAGTCCCGTCACGGTGTCTGTGTGTAATGGCGTACAACTCCCCGTAGTCCGTCTGACGGTTCTCCTGCTGTGCCTTCGTCTCCTGAAACAATTACACAAATCAATTAGTATTATGAAATAATCAGCTAAAAGTAAGTGATATTTTGAAAAGTTACCAGCTCGCTATAGGTCACAGCAAAGGTCTTCGATCCTGCTGTGTGGTGGATTGTCTGCTGCGCCCGGATCTCGGCGTTCCTCTGAGCAAGCTCCTGGAAAAAAAAAAATTAAATGTATTATAATTTAAATTTAAATACAAATTAAATTGAAATTATAATTTAATATTTAACAATTACAAAATTATATATAAAAAATCTAATAAATGCATTACCTGCGCCTCAGGGCTCCTCCTGAACTGGACGAAACTCGCCTAGTCGTTCGGCGGCACGCCGTCTGGGACGCTCTCGATCAGCTGCTCCAGAGGCATCGTCCCGTCCAGATCCACCTTGTGGTAGAGACGGTTCCTCCTGTTCCTCCAGGCGTCACCCATCTTCATGAGGGCGTACTTCTTCCGGTTGGCCCGGACGGCAAACCGGATCTAAAAAAAGATTATTTAAATATTAATAATTACAAATAACATAATAAATAAAATATTAATTAAATAGAATTAATTACAAAAAATATTGATTAAATAATTTTAATTACCTGAACCACCTCCTCCCCAGCCAGGTCCTTCGGCCCCTTCGGAACGTGCCTCCACGTCCTGAAGTGAATGGGGAACTGCATCCAATTCGCGCCCAGGTCGTTCAGGAAGCGGTTGTGCAGGTGATCCCTATTGTGGATGGGCTGGTCAGTGCCCTCATTCCACGGCACTATAACTCGCAGGCTCCGGTCCAACCTGTTCACACCGGTCACGTCTAGCCTCCTCGTCGAAACGTTCCCCTGCTCGTCTGCACAGTTTACCACACGTTAGATAAATTGTAATTCAAAGTTAACATTTCTAATTTAAATAAATAATTTACTAAATTAAAAAAATTAATTCACCTTCGACCTGTACCTCAAACCCAGTGAACCGCGAAGACGACCCTCGTTATGGGTCAGGTTTTTGCGAGAAAAGTATAAAGCTGGTGATGATATTATTCCTAAAGTT
The DNA here is from genome assembly GCA_963855925.1 of Inga laurina. Taxonomy (NCBI): domain Eukaryota; kingdom Viridiplantae; phylum Streptophyta; class Magnoliopsida; order Fabales; family Fabaceae; genus Inga; species Inga laurina. The sequence goes on from OY979713.1 coordinate 36,675,419, forward strand.
GAGAAGCGTCGGTCGGAGTCTAGTACGTGGAAGGGTATCTGTAAGAGTTGGGAGAAGATCACAGATAGCATAGCATAGAGAGTCACCGATGGCAGGAACATTTCTTTCTGGAAGGATGTTTGGGTGCCACATTTGGATAAGCTTCATAGTTTAGCAACCCGAGCATTGCCACGAGATGTTACTGAGTGGAGAGTAGCTGATTGTATCACTCACTCCGGACAGTGGGATATGAGTAAGTTTGATTATCTACTTCCAGGATATGTATGTACATCTATCAGACGTGTCAATATCTGTCAGTAAAATGGGCAAGATTTCCCAGTATGGAGATGGTCTTCTGATGGATTATTTTCTATAAGCTCGGCTTATAAATATCTAATGGGTACCCCGCGGCCTCATGCTAAATACCGGTGGTGATGTGTTTGGAAAATGAAGGTCCCTCAAAGGTATCGTACTTTTTTGTGGCTGTGTTTTCACGGGCGTTTAATGACAAACATGGTATGGTTCCAGCGTGGTTGTCATCCCACGGGTAATTGTGAAATTTTCCATAATTCACGCGAGTCAATTCTTCACGTTCTTCGGGATTGCCCAGTCGCTTCTGAGTTCTGGTATGGTTTTTTACCGCTGAGTTGGCATGAGCTGTTTTTTGGCATGTTGGATACGAATGATTGGCTTGCATCGTGTATAGGAAGAAAGGACATATTTTAGGGATTTGAGTTTCGTCTTTGATTTACGGTCCTATGCCGATATATCTGGTTGTCTCGTAATGAACGTTGCTTTAACAACATATCTTGGAGTAGTACGGCCATTTTAGCCCGTGCTCGTACCTATTTAGCATGGGGAAATATAAGCCTGCTTCAAAAATATAATGAGGAAGGAGGTCGTCTCTATTGGAAGCCACTACCTATTGGATGGGTGGAGATTAATACTGATGGATCCAGGAGTGAAAACTTAGGGAAGTGTACTTGTAGAGGTGTGTTGCGGGATCACAATAGTGAGTTTTTGCTAGGATTTATGTATCGGATTGGCCATGGGACAGTGGTCTTCGCTGAAGCTTAGGGTGTATTGTGGGGACTTAAGCTTGCATGGGATAGAGGATACAGAAAAATTCTTATTGAGTGTGATTGTAGTGAAATCATGGAACTGATTCAAGCCACGATGTATCAGGAACATCCAGATTTTCACCTTATCATGGAAGTTTGCACGTTGATGGACAGAGATTGGGAAGTGGAGATGCTTCATTGTAATCGAGATGTTAACACAGTTGCTGATGCTATGACAAAGGAAGCTTGGAATATGGCGATGGATCTCCATATCACCGATTCGCCCCCTACAACTATTATGAGCTTGTTATTTATTGATAATAATAGTTTTAGACTGTTTGTTGACTCAGGAGGATAATTCCTGAGGTTATTGTAGTATTTCATGTACTATAAAAAAAAAGTGGAAAACTAACAAAGTAATTAACTATCCCGTAATATGCTTTGTAACTCCAAAATCCACCACCCTAAAATATATATATATATATATATGCATTTCAACTCAATTTCCATAAATGAGCGGGAATCTATATTACTCCTTCTTGTCCTTATTATAAGACACCAACTAATAATTTTCACAAACCAATAAAAACAGTTAAAAGTATTAAATTTGTCTCAAAATTTAAGTAATTTCCAATATTACCCTTACAAATTACACTCAACTCTAATATCATCTTAATTATTACTTTCTCCCATTATCCTTGTTAAATATGGTCAAGCGTGGAAAAAAAATTTAATGCTCTTTGAAAGAAAGCAAGTGCCTTATAAAAAAGACCAAGAACACTTATTAGTTGGTGCTTTATAATAAGAACCAGAGGGAGTATTTATATAGAAAAAAGTAGATATTATTTTACTAATAACTTTTACCTGTTTTAATTTCATCCACTCAATTAATTAAAAAGCCTCAATACTTGATAAATCATTGACCCCATGTACTTGAGAAAATTGGGTGGAAAAATTTTTTGTAGCGTGACTGCGTTGGTTATAATAAGGACACAGCTAATTAAGGGAAAATTCCAGAAAACTACAGTGAAAATTAGAAAAGGACAGAAAGGTGCAGTGAAATTCTGATATCCTAAATCAATGAGGTTGTAGGAATCTGGAATATGAAATCTTAATACAATAACTTAAATACCCTTGTAAGTGAGAGCCAAAAGGGCAACGAAGAGACAAGAGGAGGCAAAGTTTGAAAGGGCGTCAGAACAGAGAGTGACGGGAAAGCACGGGGAGACGGAGACGGTGGATTGACAGTTGTTGGTGGCGATTTGCAGTGTCATCGATGAAGGTGAAGGCAGCATTGTGCGGTTGTGTGTTCAACACTCCCTCTGTCAGAGGTTCAGCATTCAACCGTTTCAGTTTACAGTGTTCGGCAGCATGGCTTGACGAGTCAAAGCTTTGGCTATGGTGGGGTGTCAGACGTTGGGCGGCGTGACGAGAGGTATGTTTGGCCGTTTTCCCTTTGTGAAGTACTAGGGATTTGCTTGCGTAAATCTTTACCTAAGGCATTTAGACTACTTCTTACATTTAGTTAATAAAATTGGAGGCATTAATGTTGACCTAGAGTAATGAGCAAACTTAGAAAGTAGGGTTTTTTGTTTTTGGCGAAGGAGGGAAAGAAATGCAAACCACATTGGTTCTTCTTCTTTGCACATATCAGAACAACAACATTTTCAGTCCAAAATGTGACTACGTCGACTTACATGAGTTGGTTTATACTTTTCTTCTTTCCCTTGAGTTCAATGACACCCTTAAGGGGGATATTTGCAATTTGAAGCTACACCACTTTGTATCCATTTAAATTTAGAAGTTGGTGGCAATGCATAATCATGGATTTGAAAACTTGATTTCTTTTGATTAAAATGTTCCTTCGAAGATGTTAAGCAAGGATGTTGAGTTGTTAATAAAGAAGCTGATGTTGTTAATAGTGAGGCCAAATTCTTTTTGCTGTGGATTCTTGTGGGGGGTGAAGAAAGGATCATTCATCTTGAAGGGTTCTAAATTCATTATTTAAAGTGGGGACTACTTATAAGGGATGGTTAGGTAAGATTCAGTTAGGAAGAGCAGGGTGTTATTACTTAGCAGAGCATGAAAGTAAGAACTTTTCTTGCTGTTTTCTTTTCACAAAGGCTGAAAAATACCCCAAAGGAACGAATGTTTGTCATCCAAGAAATGGGTTAATAGAAAATTTTTAGGTGATCGTCCCCCTTTAGTCATGTGCATGATTATGTGTTTTTTCCTTCTTCCAGACTCTCCCTGAGGTTTCATTTTCTTCACTAACTTTATACTTTTGAGAAAGTTACTTGCATGTTGCTACTTGCTTGCTGCCTAACACCCATCACTCTCACTCACATAAACTTAGATTTTTGTGCGCCTTGATTTGAAGCTACACCACTTTGTATCCATTTAATTTTAAAAGTTGGTGGCAATATATAATTATGGATTTGAAATCTTGATTTCTTTTGATTAAAATGTTCTTTCGAAGATGTTAAGCAAGGATGTTGAGTCGTTAATAAAAAAAGCTGATGTTGTTAATGGTGAGAGAGATGTTGTTTTCAGGTATAACAAAAAACTTAAAAATGTTGATTAAAAACTGTAGGCTTTGCAGTTATTCTTGTAGTGACAGCAATAGAAGTTAGATCGATGCCCATGAGATTTCAATGTGTTTATGACTATGATTTATTTGATTGAGCATAATGTAACCCCCTGCCTTAAATAGCGTAATTATAATTCGATATCACTTACTTAAATTGGTTTAGAGACTGTCGAATAGTTTAAAACTCCCTTTTATAGTAGGGACTTTACAAAATTTTCAAAACATCTTTCCTATTCCGGTCTCAAATTCAATTATCGAATATAATCACTTGTGCAGTTATATCACATTCATATATCAGAGTGTACAATAAAATCCCGGCAACCCCCGGGTTCATATATATAGTCTAAGGGTTCCAAATTCCCTACTAGGGGATTACACAACTGAGATCAGTATATTATTTACAACCCAAAAATAATATACAGTAATCCAAAATCCAAGTAGATAACCAACAATTCCATGTTCCCCAAAATCCCTAACCACTCCTGGTTGGTTGTTTCGCTCTTAAGCCACTTGCCCTGTCTGAAATGTTAGTCATTGGAAAGAATGAGATTCAAAAGAATCCCAGTAGTAACAAATTCACTCATACAATATGTAAACATATAGCAGGTAAGTAAATCACAGCCAACAGCAACAATAGAACATGCTTTTCACCACAAGCGACAGCACTCATGGCTGTATAATAAAGTCACCAGCTTTCGCTGTATACACAAGTCACCAGCTTTCGCTGTATAATGAAGTCACCAGCTTTCGCTGTATACACAAGTCACCAGCTTTCATTAGCTGTATAAGCAGCAACATCACAACTTCATCACAACACATGACCAACATACATACAATACATTTTCACAAAGTATAAGGGAAGTGTCACTACCTTGCTCTTTCCGGATGTTCTCTGGTACCGTTGGTTCACGAGTAGGGCAAATGTCAATCCCTATAAACCAAATCAGGGACAACCAATCAATCTTTTTTCCAAGTTCTTAATTCCATAATACTTTAAGTTGGTTATCATTTGAACTCTTTAGGTAACTATTTTAGGTCTAAACATATGACTAAAGGGTTGGGAAAGGCTATACCAAAAACCACCTTTAAAAGTGTAAAACACTGATTTTTGGGGGTGGGCCGCGGCCCACAATCCTTGGGCTGCGGCCCAAGGCTGTCCAGAGACGCACAGAAACATTTGGGCTGCGGCCCAACATCCTTGGGCCGCGGCCCAAGAAAATCCAGTTTCTGGCTGAACTTCCAAAAATCATAACTAATTCAGGAAAAATCGAAATGGGGTGATTCTAAAGCCAAATGAAAGCTATTTAAGTCCTCTTTCAAGGAAAAATATTGTCCATAACTAGAAATCACCACAAAAGTCCAGATTTACCAAAAACCTAACATTGTACCAAAACAGGGTCCAGCTTTGATGCCAAACTTTGGACAGTTCAAACTCCCAGCCCACAAAGCGAAATGATACAAAATTTATGTCCATTTTGAATCTTGGGAAGTGAAATTCAAAACTGGAAAGTTTCATAATTTTCTAATATCATTAGCCTATTCAAAACGCCCACACAAAAAGACTGCCCAGCACAGACCCTCAATGGACAGATTTTCCAGATTTTCATAATAGCTTCCAATGGTTCCAATTTCACATCAAATACCATTCCCACATAAAATTTCACAAAAAATCTATTGGAAACACTAGAAACATCAAATTCACATCACATTTACACATATTTAGTTCTTGAGCACATTGCAACACAAAGCCACATACAAGACTCCACATTGCAATTGCTTTCCATTTCAAATTCCAAACTTATTCCAATGGCATAAAGGCACAACATGACACCAATTGCTACCCAAAACACCATCCAATTCATCCATTTTGAAATTACACTAAAATCAAGGCAAATTCCACAAACCACAATACTCAACCAAAAGTCACAAGACTTTGGTCAAAAGAAAGCTCTTACTCACCTTTTTCACTTTCCCAAACTAATTTCTTGATTCCTCAACCTTCAAGTTTTCTCAACCACAAAAGCACCTCCCCTTGAGATTCTAAAACCATAGAAAGAAAGCTCTTAGCAAGAGGAACAACTTTAGAGAAGGAGATTTTGGCATTTGAAGTCAAAACCTTACCTAAATCACAAGGCTTTCTTTTCTCTTCCCTCTTCAAAAATGACGCACAAGGACTTAGAGAGAGAGAGGGAAAATATGAGATGATGATGATGAAGATGAGAAGCAGATTTTTATTGCCTCCTCACACACACAAAACGAAATGGAAAGAGAGAGAAGGATGGGAAATGAATAAAAAAATCCATGTGGACTTTTGACCATGATCAAGGGTGCACATATTGACACTTGTCAACATCTTGCTCTCCCTACTATGACTTCACATAGATTTGCATGCACAAGATTCCACCTCTTTGCTCTTTCAATCCTAGCCATTGATCTCAATTACCAATGAGTTTCATCTTCGGTAACTGTCCAATCGGTCGGTAAATTACCATTTTACCCCTGAGTATCACAACACTTATCAAATCACCACTAAACACATTCTTCTCCTTCCTTTATACCATTCACACGCCCTCCCCTCTATTTTCATTCAATTTAGATATTAATCCGATATTGAACTTAAATACAGGGTTCGAGTTCTGGCTGTAACATATTTCGATCATAATTCTTGTCATGTCCTCCAAAAATGTTGGTTTAACATTAATTACCCTTACCTTCGGAGTCAAAGTCCCTTAATCACAATTCGGGATATTACACATAACATTATAGAGGTTTGTATTCTCATGCATAGAAAGTTGACTGTGTTGTATAATTGGATACATGTTTGGTTGAGGGTCTATTTTGTTAAAGCCTGTGTACTTGGCTGATGACAGTTGTTTTGTAGTAGAACATGGTGGTTGAAGAAGGGCAGGAGGGGGAGGAGAAAGGCAAAACATTGGTGGAGAAGGGCATGAAGTCATTGAAGAAGGGCATAAGGTTGTAGGAGGAGGGGCGAAATTTAGATGAATAAGGGAACAAGGAGGTGGAAAAAGGGGAGACAGCTAAAGTGTTGAATAATGGCTTGCTGTTGTTAAAAATAGAGTTTTTCAAGAAATTTAAGTGGAAAAAAGCTAACAAATATGTTATGCCCTTCGATGATGTGCTACAAGCATGGAGAGCATTGACTAAGCAAGAGAGGTAGGAATATTGTGAGAAGGCTAAATATACTTAGAATGAAAAGAAATCGAGACCGGAGAAGAAGAGTACGAAGAGGAAAATAGCTTTTATCACAAGTATCTCAATCCGACAGTTCAAGCAATTGGCTGACTTCATAAGCAAACACAAAAGTTTGAAGGATAAGGTTGAGAGATTAGGTTTCAGCAAGTTGCTTGAGGTTGGAGGTTGCAAAAAACTCCCAAAAGATCTTATTGCGTTAATGCTCCGCTCATATGATCCACCAACTCACTAATTCCGAATTAAGGGCAAGACAAGGGAAATTTGAGCGGTTGGTGTGCAGCAATTACTTGGTGTCCCATACAGAGGCGAACTTGTTTATGTTAATGTGGATGATGATGACCCAGTGTAGACACACTTGAAGAGTGAGTATTCAAGACGCCTATATAGCAAGATTTTTGAGGCCATTATGGAGGGGACAGAGAATGATAATTTTGAGTTCTTGTTTATGTTGTACATACTTGGAACGTTTTTATCTCCCATTGCAAGCCTAAAGGTTAGTTATCGGTTACTGAAGGTAATGAGGACGACCATGAAGGAGTTTGAGAAATTTGATTGGACAACCTTCATAATTCAAGAGTTGTGGAAAGAGATGGAAGACTATATAAGAAATATTAGGAAGAAGAAGACTGGCAACACGAATGTTGGTGGATGCGTGTACTTATTGTTGGTATGTATTTATAATTAATTTTCATTTGATATGCTTGAATTGCTAATTACTGTAGCTGATGATATGTTATTGAAACACAAGTATATTTCGGTGAGTACTTCACAATGGTGACAACTGAGAAACATCAATATGGCGATGCTATTAAGTATTGGATCGAGGAGAAATTAAAAGAAATTGTTAAATTAGAGAGGGAAAGCAATATGAGCATACTATTTGGAGGAATGGCATCCCAAACATATGTTGGGCCAGAGGACAACATAGGAATTGACCATTTAGACCAGGTATGTGTATCTGACTTCCCGTAGCTGTACGTTACAAAAGAATTCATAAGGTTGACATTTCATTTGTCATGATTAGGACCTAAAGGAACATGTATAGAAGGTTGACGAGGGTCATTGCTGAGGAGTTGATAAAGGTCCAAGTGAAGAGAGGGGGATAACAAACGATCGAAGGATAAAAAAATCACAAGAAGAAAATGGACCCTCATGCACACGATGATGGTAAAGTGGTTTCTGCAGAAGGACATGAAAATGATGAGGAGGAAAAGAAGGCCTCATAAAGTGATATTGGTGATTCTCCCATTAACATATCAGATAGTGGAGGAAAAGGAGGGGCATTGTTGATGAGGAAGCGGTTGGCATGGATCAAGTGTTGCGCAAATCATGTAGGGTTAGAAAAGAGAAGAAAATAGAATCTCCTATTTTATGCCTAAGGAAATTAAGTGCAAAAAGAAGGAAGTGGATGACAAGGAAATGTTTTTCTATGTAATTTCCCAGCTCCCTCCAGCCATAGGTGGAGATATGTGAGTGATTGATGTTTGTCTTATTTGTCATTTGTATTTGAGAGCGATTGAATAATGTTTTGTAACATTTGTTTTGTTGTTAACTTGTTATTGAATTTCATGACAACGAAATTGTAACCATGTGTGACAAATATGTCACTCGAGAAGAGTGATACTCTTCAGGGGGAATTCATAAGGTTAACAATCGGGTAAGTAAAAGCAAATTTGGATGATATATTGTATGTTGTTGAGTCAATGGCCAAGGTTTGATTATGTCATTGTGGACTGCAGGTGGTATCGCTTGTTTGTAAGACTCTAATGGCATATATGAAGGAATAAGGAGTCATTAAGAAGCACACTTTTTATGCCGTGTAATATCTCAAATTGTGATTAAGGGCTAATGACTTCAAATGTGATGTAGTTAATGCTAATCAAACACTTTTGAAGCACATGATGTGAATTTTTATTTGAATGTGTTATAACCAGTGCCTAAACCCTGTATCTGAGTTCAATTATGGAGTAACATCTAAATTGGGCCAAAATAAAGGGGAGGGCACATGACTAAGAGAAATTAAGTAATAAGTTGTGTTTGAGTGATTTGGCGAGTATCATGATAATTAAGGGCAAAATAGGAAATTTGCCGACCAATTAGTCAGTTACCGAAGTGGGAGTCGGCTAATTGGTAGGAATCATTATGAAGTGTGTAATTGCTTAAGGGATTATGTTAGAATGGTTATATGTGTGCATGTGTATGGAAAGATTAGGAGATGAAATAGGATTGTGACATATAGACAATTATGAGCCATGGGATGAGGTCAAACTTTCAAACTTTTCTTTTTCTCTTCCCTCTCTCTCAAAGTCGGTGGTGAGCATGGGAATGGGGAAAATTATGATCATCATCTTCATCTCATTTCTCTCTCTTTAGCCTCTATTTTTGGTTGAATTCAAGGTAAAAAGATAAAGTGAAAGGTAAGATTTTGATGTTACTATGGTTTTCAAATTCTCAAATGCTCTTCTTTAATATTGACCACCTTGATGAGGGCTTCATCTTGATGGTTTTAGATTTTTGAAAGAAAGTGTCTTAGAGTTTAAACAAATTTGATAGTTGAGGAATCAAGGATATAACCTTGGCAAGTTTAAGAGGTGAGCATTTGCAACATTTTGGCATATATGTTGTGATTTTTTGGTTAAGTTATGATATTTGTGGAATTTGCCCTGTTTTAAGTATGATTTTGGAATGCATGAGTTGTATGATGATTTATGGTAGAATTGATGCATATAATGCTGTTTGCATGTTGGAATTGGGTTTGAACATTGGAAGAGGAATTGGGGGAAATTAAGTGATATGGGTTATATGGTGACCCAAAACAAAACTTGTTGTTAGAGTGGGATTTTGGGTGTTTTGAGGTTTCCAATGGGTTCTTTGGGTGAAAGTAAGTGGGATTAGGCTTATGCAGGAATTTTGGGACCATTGGAAAACATTTGGTAATAATTGGAAGTTGCTATCAGTTGTTGCGATTTGGCTTCTGTTAGAGCTTCACTCGAGTGCAACATTGTGATTTCTCTTTTCCTTCAGTTTTCCACTTGCACTTCCGTGCCAAAGTTCAAGAGTGCATTTCCTCACTTGCGAGTGATATGGAGCATCACTCGAGTGCTTAGGGTGTTACTCGAGTGCATGTGCATCCTACATTTTGAGTTTCCGTCTCAGGTTAACACTCGCGGGCTATTTTTTAAGAGTGTGATCTAGCACTCGCAAGCAATGAGCTGTCACTCGAGTACCAGGGATATCACTCGAGTGCACTCCTCACCCTAAAGTTTCATTTGCTCTCAGGTTGTCACTTTTTGTGTCTCACTCGGTAGGACTCGGGTGAATATGAGGTTATCACTCGAGTTCTGGGTTCAGGACTCGAGTGCTATGATCACTTTCTGTTTTCTTTATTGCTTTCTGTTAAACACTCGCACGAATGTGTCTTTGTGCTCAAGTGAAAATCATTCCATCACTCGAGTGCATCATCTAGCATTAGAGTGAATCATTTAAAATCAACATTTTACTGCCAAAAGGGGAGTCTTTAGTATAGTACCCCCAACCCTTTAAGCATTTGTTTAAGCTTCTAGTGGGCACCTAAAGGACTTAAATGACAATCAATCTTAAGTGTTTTGAAAATGAAAGCTTGGGATGGAGATTAATCCGTCATCCTTGGTTTTGGTTATAAGTTTTGATATTTGCCCAGTACGCAATTTGTGGCTGAGATTTGTTGGAAAGAACAAGGTAGTGACTCTTTCTCTTATACCATATATAGAACATTGTATGTATGTTTATCATACTTTGTGATGATATTTGATGCTACTATGAATACAGCCGAGAGGGATGTCGTCATAGTGATTACAGCGAAAGCTGTCGCATAGTATTACAGCCAGGAGGGCTGTCGTCATTGTAATTACAGTGAAAGCTGTCATATTTTGTTTACAGCCGTGAGTGCTGTCGTTTATGATGAACGCCATAAATCATTGTGCATTGGGTTATTCCTGCTGATGTGCTGTTAATGATTTGCTTACATGCTATGTGTTATACATTGTATGAGTGATTTGTTGTTACTGGGATTCTCTTAAATCTCGTTCTTTCCTTTGACTAACCTACAGACATGGCAAGTGGCTCGAAGGAGAAACCGACAACCAAGGGCGGATAGTACAAATTCAAGTCATAGCTGGTTGTCATATTTTGCTTAGGAAACATTGTATAATTTGTAAATATTATTTTGGATATGGTTATGTAATCCCCTTATTAGGAAATTGTAAGGGGCAAATATGCTCCGTAAACTTTTTGGCTTGATATGAAACCCGAGGGTTGCCGGGATTTTTGTTTTACACTCTAATATGTATAAATGTGATTGAACTGCACAGGGTAATTATATTCGAAACATGAAATTGAGACCAGGATAAGGGCAAAACTTTTGAAAGAATTTGTGTAAACCCTCTCGTAAGGAAGGGATTGTAAATGACTTTTGATGATTATTGGTCTTTATTTCATTTTAATTATGAATTTCAAATTATATTTACGGTTTTCAAGGTAGGGGATTACATGCCGACTTTATGGTCAGTTTATTATAAGGAAAGTGGGGGTTGTATTTTTTTATTGGTACTAATATGTATATTTTGTAGATGCTCGTTGTCAGAAAAGGTAAGAATTGGAGACCTTCATATTACAAGGGTTAATTACTGCCGGAGTGAATAGGCTACAATATAGCGGCTTGTGATTTGGTTATTGGCCATGTACTTGTGCGTGAGCATTGGTTTTGTGTTTCCTTAGAATCGAAAACCATGAATTTCTTTGTTCTGGACTCTTTGCAACCGACTATTGACCCGACAAAAAAAAACAAAGAAAAATTGAAAGAATTTGTGTAAACCCTCTCGTAAGGAAGGGATTGTAAATGACTTTTGATGATTATTGGTCCCTATTTCATTTTAATTATAAATTTTGGATTATAATTACGGTTTTCAAGGTAAGGGGTTACATGCCGACTTTATAGTCAGTTTTGGACGCTACTTTGCCACTGTTGAATGTACAATTTAATGACGTGTCACAATTTTGTTCATTTACGGAGTTGACTGTCTCACCTTTTATACATTTTTAATTAACACCACCCATCCCTAGATTTTTAATTAACAACACAAACTTCTTTATTAACACCACATGATTCATTAATGACTCCACCTGCCAGATTAACATCTTCAACTGAAAACTTTCGCAACGTCCCAAGTTGTATGCCCAAAAACAACATATGCCACATTATTAACAACTTCATCTTCTTTGTTTACGATTACGCTTCTTCCATTAACATCTTAAGAGTAACAAATTATAAACGTCATAATGTAGATGGGAAAACACAACATTTCTCCCTTGATTAAAAACATTAGCTCCATCGTTAATGACTACATTTCGTCCATTACCATCTTGTGAGGAAAAAGTTGAGAATATCCTAACGTAGACATTTCGTCCATTACCATCTTATGAGGAATAAGTTGAGAATATCCTAACGTAGATGAGAAAACACAATATGTCATCCTCGATTAACAACATGAGTTTCTTCATTAACAATTCCTCTTCCTTTATTAACAACTTTAAAGGAACAAGTTAGGAACGTCGTAATATAGATGGGAAAACACAAAATCTCTCCCCAAAATAACATCATTATCTTCGCTATTAACAACTCCTATTCCTCTATTAATATCTTTAAAGGAACAAGTTAGGAACGTCTAATGTAGATGGAAAAACACAACATCTCACCCCCTATTAACATCATTATCTTCGCTATTAATGACTCGGCTTCTTCCATTACCATCTTCGAAGGAACAAGTTAGGAACGTCGTAATGTAGATGAGAAAACTCAACATCTCACCCCCTATTAACGACTGGGCTTCCTCCATTAACATCTGTTGACGAACAAGTTGGGAATATTGTAATGTAGATGGGAAAACACAACTTCTCCCATCTCCCCATATTAACAACATAATCTTCATTTTTAATAACTCCGATTCCTCTATTAACATCTTGTGAGGAATAACCTGGGAAGGTCGTAATGTAGATGGGAAAACACAACATCTCTTCACATATTACTAACATCAAATTCATTATTATTGACTCGACTTCCTTTAGTAACATCGTAGGAGAAACATGTTGGGATGGTCCTAAGGTAGATGGAGAAAAACAATACATTAGCTACAAGTAACAACATAATTTTTGTTATTAACAACTCAACATCCTTCATTAACATCTTATAAGGAATGAATTTGCCAAATCACAAGTTCGATGCCCAAAACAACACCTCACCCACAGTTAACAAGATCATATTCATTATTAATGACATTATTTCGTTGATTAACATCTGATCAACAAGAAATGGGAAAGTTTTAGCGTCGATGCCCAAATGCAACACCTTTCACATCTTCTATTCACACACACAACAGAAGACTTATGTAGGAAAAAGTTTGCAAAAATAAATGTTCCATGTGTAATAACACCACGTCACTCTATATTAACAACATGGCTCTGTTGATTAACACCTTGATATATTTATCAGTTGCTGTCATATCACAATTTGAATAATTACATTCACCAATCATATAAAGCCAAAAAAAAGAGTTACACACTGCCCCTTGCACACATTCACATATTTCATGACAAGAGAACATTAACACTGCAGTAAGACATAATGTTTCCTTATCACAAACATTGCATTATATCAAACACTAAATACAATAACTACCTACTCGAGTATACATATGACAACAACCCATCTCCCAAAAAACCATGAGTGGGTTGACAGTAACTTTACAAAAACATAATAAAAAATTTTCACTTCACAATATTGCATGTCCTTTATATTGCCAACAGTGTTACTTTAGAGCATAACTTCATCCAATATCAGCTTGGGTTTGGATTTTTGCATGTCCTTCTAGTGTGATCGGCTTCATGGCAACTTGCACGGTGGTATATCTTCTTGTTTTGGAATTGTGATTCACACCTTTTGATTTTTGGCCTACCTGAAGGTCGACTGGTCCTTAGGGGTATCAAAAAAGTTTGACCCACAAAATTTTCCAACATATAGTTGCTTGTGTCAGGTTTGTCGATTGTCACAATTGGAACCATGCTACAACTATAGATCTTTTGTTGGAATATGATTTTGTAGCATTCTTTAATGTACTCATACACATTGGCATGAACATACTTTATGGCTGCACAAGCATGTGCACAAGGGATCCCCAACATTTACCACGCTTCACAACTACAAATACACAAATGAAGATCAACACTTAAGGATTCATATTTGGTATGAACATAAAGGCTACCCTTACCATAATTTTCAAGGGACATAAGTTTAGCATAAGCAATATTTTCCTTTAACATAGACTCTATATTGGGGTCTATCCCATTTTTCCACTTACTCATTGACATACTAGATGCGTACATCTTCTTGGCAACCTTCTCACGATGTTCATGGATAAGTTGGGCAACATTGTGTTTCCTCTCCTCACCATCCACACGTTAAATGATTCAACAATATTAGTAGTTATCTTATCCCATCTTCGGAAGGGGAACTTGCTAAATGTCCACTTATCAATATCCCCTTAATAATTCTCTGGATAGGAATTTCCCATGTAGTCCATTGCCTTATTGAAATCTGTATCCAACCTTACATATGCAACATTATCGAGCAACCGTAATACATCTTCCTTTGAACACCCACTAGTCTTCTTCTTACCTCTATTTACTTTCAACAATTCTAAACCAAAATTCTCCTTCACATGCCTATAACAATAAGCATGCCTTCCCCCCCCCCCAAATTGTCCTTATCTCCCCTTTAATTGCACTGCGATGGTCAAACACGATTGTTAATTCAATTGATGCAACTATTTCTTTTATCTTGTATAAAAACCATGATCAATCCTCTAATGTCCCCCCTTCACAATAGTGATTGCAAAGGGCAACATTTCATTGTCCGCATCATAGGCAGAAGTTGAAAGCATTGTTACCTTGCATGGTCCAGACAAGTAGGTGCCATCAATGTATAGCACATGTCTAGCACTAGTCATGAATCCCTCAATACAGCAACCATACGCAATAAATACTTGCTCAAATATGTTATTCACGATTTCTTCCCATTTAGCAACAGTTCTCTCATCTGATATCTTTATGTAACGCCCCAATTTTTGATTAAGGGTTAATGATAATTATTGAGGATAATTATCGGGTTAAAGTGGAATTAATGTATATTGGTGACAATATTAATTTATATGTCATAATTGATGGAAAATTTAAAGAATGGAATTATTGGCTTTAAGTTGGTGATTAATGGGGAAATTAATTACTAACTAAGGAAAAATGAGATATGTAGCCAATGGGTTAATGGAACTGGTTAGTATAACTAAGTGGAGGAATAATTAGGAGGAGATTGTATGAGGGAGTGACAAGTGGCAAGCTTACTTGATGGTGGAGTGTTTGGAGAAGTCAAAGACATGGTGCAATGATTTTTCTCTCTCCCTTTCCCTTGCATTCAGCTGAATGGAGTATGGGAGTCAAAGAATGATTATTCCTTCTCCCTCCATACACTCAATCTCTTATTTTTCTCTCTCTACCTCTCTCTTATGCGTATGGGGCAAAGGATGGGCAGAATTTCTGCCTTCATTCCCATCATTTCATCACTCTTCATCTCTCCTCTCCCTCTCTCATGCATGCTTCCATGGCTACCCAAGAAGGAGGAAGAACTTGGTGAAATAGGTGAGCCATTTGACCCTTCTAATGACCTCTAATGGAAAAACTCCCTTCTTCAATCTTGTTCCTTGTGTTGAGAGCTTCAATTCTATGGTTTTAGATTTCCCATTGGTGATGATTTGAGCTCTCAAGGAAATATAGAGTTTGGAGAATCAAAGAACTCCTTGGAGAAAGTTAAAGAGGTGAGTGAGTTGAGTATTTTGATATAAGTTTTGTGGTCATTTGGTTAAGTTGGAATTTCTGGGAATTTAACCCTATTTTTGAAAATTAGGGTCTTGTGGTGTTTGAGTGGTTGTTTTCATGGATATGGTGTTTTGAGATGTATCTTGGATAGATAGAAGTTGATTGGAAACTTGGATTGAAAAGTTGCAAGTTTGGTCAGTGAAAAACTCTATGCTGGCAGTGGTCTTGCATGGACGTTTTAAAATAGAAAATGATATTGGAAAATTATGAAACTTTCCAGTATTAAAGTTCACATCTAAATATTCAAAATGGACCCATATTTTGTGTCATTTCATTTAGTATTCTGGGAGATATGATTGTCCAAAGTTTGATGTTAAATCTGGGAACAATTCTGGAACAGTGTGGACATTTCTTAAATTCTGTATTTGTGTAGTGATTTCCAATATTGGTACATATTGTTTTAGTGAAGAGGACTAAAATATATTTCAATGGGCTTTGGGATCACCTCATTTCGATTTTTCTAGAATTAGTTATGAATTTCCGAAGTTGCCTTGGCTGCAGCAGAAAAGTCTTGGCTGCAGCACAAAAGTTTCTGTGCGTGTTTTGGCCGCAGCCAGAAATTCTTGGCTGCAGCCAGAAACCTTCTGTGCATGTTTTGGCCACAGCCAGAGGTTTCTTTGCTGCAGCCAACCCCCTGTTTTCAGCGCTTTGGGATTTTGAAAAGTGGTTTCCAACCCGGTGTTTCCCAATCCTTTAGGGCCTTTATTAGAGCCAATTGTAGCTACTTAAGGGACTTTAATGATAACCAAAACTAAGTGTTTTGAAGTCAATTGAGTATTGGAATAGAGAATAATGCTTCGTCCTTAATGATTATAGGATTTGATATTTGCCCGGAACATAGAAGGCATACGCCTGAACAAGAACGGAAAGACAAAAGTAGTGACACTTTATCCTATATCATGTGTATTGCATTGCTTGTTTGCGTTAGTCATTGAATACAGTGAAAGTGAAGAGGACGTGGCGAAAGCCCGGACTCGATTACAATGAAAGTGAAGGGGATGTGGCGAAAGCCCGGACTCAATTACAGTGAAAGTGAAGGGGACGTGGCCGAAGCCTGACCTCGTATATAGTGAAGGGAACGTGGCGAAAGCCTGGTCTCGAATATTGATTGTTGCATTGTGATATATGTGACTTGCTTTGTATATATGCATCATATAAATAAACTGTTGCTACTGGGATTCTCTAGTATCTCATTCTTTCCAAATAACATTTTTAGACAGGGCAAGTGGATCAAAAAGCAAGCAAGTGGATAAGGGCGATTAGGGCTGCCAACGGTAGTCTTAGTTAAATATTTTGATTTTATATCGAATTGGTTATCATTTTGGATCAATGTAAATATATTGTATAGATCATAGTACTATAGTTTTGTGTAATCCCCGGTATGGATACTGAGATGAGCGATGATGCCATGAACAATATTTTGGATTAAATGTTATTATCCCGGGTGAATGTCAGGAATTGTGTTGATACTCTGATATTGTATATGTAACAGACCAAACATGCCATTTGTTTTAATGAATGAAATGAATGGAGATCCAGTTGTACAGTTTCCGCAAAAAGTTTTTAATTGTTCTAGATTTCTCATTCGATTATTAAATGTGATTAAACATTAATCCCAGCCTGATTGTCGAAGGGGGTTACACTTCAAATGGTCACAAATCCAAGGTATCAACATATACAAATCTTGTGGTCTTCCTTGTATGTCTTCCATGGCTTTTTCCTTCACCCTGTATGCTTGCTTGTATATAAGAGTTACACCATATTCTATTTGCAACGTCTTCCTTATTTCATTTGGACGTTTGTCAATGTGATTTCTTACCTTATCAACTATAATTGAAGATGTTGAGTTAGATCTTCCACCATGACTAACCTAAAGATTGTCTTGGGCACTATAAAAATGTTCATCTCTGCATGTTGTTACTCATAGTAATGGGCTCATCTTACTGATAGCATTTGCTATTACCCTCCAAGGACATCCAAAAATCTTACATTTAACTGAAATGCTGTCCTTGCTATTTCTCACATATTCAAACTTAAATTTGTGTGCTATGTTGTACTTATATAGTGCCTTTTTAAAAGTATTTGCATGTGCAAAACTCTGCATCACTCCTAAAAGTAATCCCCTCCATTTCGTACAGTTCAACTCCGACATTAGTATAGGTGCACTCTCTACTCCACATGGTAGCCTATTACATCCTCCACCAATTTCAGCCGTCAAACAACCAGCAACACTTTCATAACTGACTGGTTCATAATCATTTTCCATAATGCTTGGACACAGAGTGGATCTTTGTTGTAACAGTCCTAATAGATCTTCAACCCTACAGTGAATAACAACCGTAGTTACTTAATAACCAACAACAGCTTCATAAATAACAACAATGAAACCTAAAAATATTTACACTTATATGTCTGCCTCAATGGATATATCTAACACATTATCATTCCCTTTTTGTGCTATATACACATGCCTACTCCTTTCATTATAGTCATACAAGTTTTCAACTTCACCATCATCATTTAAATCTAGTAGTGCGTTCTTATCAAAACTCACTGTATATTTCATCTCACACATATTACAATCAATACCAAGCCATGATGATATCATCAACCTCAAATCTGTAAGTGTTATCGACTGTTTTAGCTACTTCACTTTCACATAACCACCAATATATTGAATTTCACCTTCATTATTACACACTAATTTGCCTCCAACGTGAAAAAAACAAAATGGTTCCTTCAAAGATGATGACCCTTCATTACATGTCATTTTGCATGTTTACCTGAAAAAAAAAACTTTGCACCACTCTGTATAATCTCACTCTAGTAAGCTTGTCTTGACAAAAATTAATTATTAAACCTAATAAATTCCCCTACCATCACCTACTACCTATAATTGACAACAACACTATATGTTTTAACATTCCCATCCTCACTGTTAACAACACCCACAAATCATCACCATGCATCTCCTATTGACAACAACATAATGTACTTTAACATCTCGATATTCACTGTTAATAACACTCACAAACCATCACCCTGCATCTCCTATTAACAACAACATAATGTACTCTAAAATCTCCATATTCACAAATAACAACACTCCTCCCATGTCGTCACTCTGCCTCTATTATTAACACCTAGCCAATAGCTCTTCACATCTCTATATTCACTAATAACACCACTCTCCCCTAACCTTACTAGCCACTGCCAGCCCACTTTTCACCTGACACAATGATTAAACCATATTTTCTATATGATTTTTCATAGTCAAATTGGGATTGTAATGCAATTCATGAGACATTATTGCCTGATTAAGCACTAATTTTAGTTAGGAACAATTATTTTGAATTAATTGTAAATAGGGGCAAAATAGTCATAATTGTTTAATTATTCATACAAATGATCCCTTGAACTTTTGATGCTACAATTGTGCTTAATCTTACATTTCAGGTGTTTTGGAAGAAAATTGTATATTTTGCAGGTAAGAATTAATATTTAGATGATTTCAGAAAATCACAGAAATGGGCCCCAAAAATTGTGGAAATTACAAATATGTGAAGAAAAGGGGCCACGCAAATTACAAGAAAATACCCAAACTCTTTGAAAATTTTAGTACAGCTCCAGAACATTTCGAATGTTTTCAGCTTAGTCCCTCCAGAGAAGTTTTTGTTCTTTTCACTAAAGTCACTGGTCAAAACTTGTGTTTTGACTAGGGTTACTATTCCCTATTCTTCTTCAGCAAAACAGCGACCTGAGACGCAGAGAGGATCCGAGAAAACAAAAGATGCAAGCTGAGGGTTGAGATGGAGAGCGCCGCACAAGGAGAGAGCATCAGATCCTGTACCTTCCTTCCTTCCTCTTCATCTCATCGCCGGCGGTGAGCTTCACTCTCACCACCATTAGCCGCCGGTGACTTAGCTCCTTGAACTACCACAGACGTGAGGGTTGAGAAAGGAAAGGACGCTGCAAGTGAGAGCTCAGGTGTAAAGAGTGGCCGAGACTAAGATAGAATGAGATACAACAACCACCTCTGTCTTCACAGTCCGGCGACGTCCTTCCTTTACACCACCGGAAGTCACCTTCAAGCATCATCGTTGAGCCTTACTCTCTACTACAGCAGAGCACTACTGCTCCGTTCTCACATCTCCATTTCCGTTAGACCACAGCGTCGTGGCAGCCTTCTAGGTTCTTTCTTTCTCGTCGGTCCTCCTCTGTTTCTCCGTCCTCACCATCACTCTGTCCTTCACCACTGTCTCTCTCTCCTTTCCTCACTCAATTACCACCGTCACATTCCACTCACACCACCATCGGCGACATTCATCTTCCTTTCACGTCCCTTTATTTTCACCACCATAGTTACCACCATCCAATATCATCACCTTCCCCTGTTCAGACCGTGGCTCCCCTTTCTCCAACATTATTCCATCACATTATCCCATTTCCTTTTCTTTTCTCACAAAACCCGACACCCACCACCCTCACCTTCCACTCCAAATCCAGCCAACATTTAATTTCCATGGATTTCAATTATTTTGAACAAGTTGCAGCTGTAATTAATTGC
This sequence comes from Inga laurina, assembly GCA_963855925.1. Lineage (NCBI taxonomy): Eukaryota > Viridiplantae > Streptophyta > Magnoliopsida > Fabales > Fabaceae > Inga > Inga laurina. The sequence continues at coordinate 36,695,790 of OY979713.1, forward strand.
ATGAGAGGCTGATCCTTTTGTTTCTTGATGATGGAGATTTGTGGCTTGAGCACTTGTGCTTACATAGGGGAGTTCTTTGATTCAATCTTATGCTTAGACTATATATTTGATTTCCTTGTTTAGGTTAATCATTTTGTGGTTTTAGACTTGGATTGCTGTTATGTATCCATGTGAGTTGATCATTGTAGTTTTAATTGGATGATGTATCTTGATGTTCATTTTGATATATATCTTTTGATGTACTTGATGAAATTATGCTTGCTATCATGTTATTGATTGGTAATCATAGTTGATTTTAGCTCTTGAATGATTCGTTAGAACATTCAATTTGAGAAGAACATTTTGCATCACTCCAATTTTAATTACACATTAAGTGGGTTTAAACAATATTCAAGAGGTAGTAGTTAGCTATGTTTGTAGGGGCTACTATTAATCGGGAATATTGGACTCAAGTATTATCTTGAGGTTGTTCTTGAGACTTCATGAAATTTGAACTCCTATGATTTGTTTAGCAAGGATAGCCACTTTCTTCATCACCAAGATTCATTTTATCATATTATCCCTTTTTAATCCAAATTATTTCTTTATTATTTTCCAAAATATAAAAAAATTAGGAATAGTTTTATTTTCATAAATTTTAATTTCTAGAAAAACCAATTTCAAAAATCCCTTTTCTAACCATGTTTATAACACTTAGATTTTCCTAAGGTAGTCAAAATAAATGGCTCCTTGATAAGAGAACGATCCTGAGTTGTTTGCACTATATTGCATTTAATTCGTGGTAATTTGTGATTTGAGTCTGAGGCGGCTAAGGTTGTGTCGAATCACACAACACCCATCCCGTAATCAGTCACGGTGAACAAAAAAGGCACAAACTTCATCAATCACTCTATCAAATACAATCGAATCTATCGCACAACCATCAACATTGTCCAATTACCTTAAAACCACTATCTTTTTTGTCCAATCATCTAACACTCCCCTTACCCATAACGCGAAAGCTTCGATTTCATAAACCCCAACCACAAACCACAAAACAATTTTCCATTAATATTCAAGAAACATAGCACAAAGATCATTTCTCTCACAAATTTACTTACCCGTGGCTTGCCTCTGGTTTCCGTCACGTTTACTCTTGTTTCGTCACTTTATGGCGCCACAAATCTCCAGTTGTTAGCTGCTGTCCTTTTCCCTTTTGGCTCTCACTTACGAGGGTATTTAGGTAATTGTATTAAAATTTCATATTCCAAATTCCTACAGCCTCACTGATTTGGGATATGAGAATTTCACTGCACCTTTCTGTCCTTTTCTAATTTTTACTGTAGTTTTTTTGGAATTTTCCTGCTAATTAAAGCTCACTTAAAATAATCTACAATTTTCAAAATTAGGTAATGTATTTTTTTTCATTATTATAATTTTTAATTGGATTGGACATACAAATTAAAGACATGAAATTAAAATTTGACGTAATGTTATCACGCGTGCAAAGGTTGTGATGTGAAGTTATTGACAAAGGAGGAAAACTTGTTGTCAAATGGAATGGACTGGCGCCCAATAATGACATGGTTTTGCAAGCTTTTTATGGAAAGATAAAGTAGTCAAAAATCAATCAAAGCCATGTAACAAAAGAAAAATAAAAAAATTATGAATAAACGCTTGAAAGTATCTTGAAATTAATGCCTATGATGCATATCCTTGGGGGACCTTATTTCCTTAATTTGCATTCTTATCTCTATTAAGTATAGGATGTCAAGTCCTATAGTGAAAGGGTTTTGAATCTTATAGTGAAAGAGGTTTTGATTGTTTAAATATGTGTAAATGTATAAAATGTTTTAAGGAGAACTATCCTCAATTAGACTTGATAATACTCGAATTTGATTTAATCATATAGTTATATCAAAACAAGGATATCAATAAACTCAAAAGGATCTTCCTCGTGTAGTATAATGCGCTAATCCTATAATCCCTTTGGAATGATACCAATCCATATATAATAATCACATGTGAAAGTGGGGATTTGAGTTTCACCATATACGTGCCTAATCCTAATACTACGTACTTCTAGTCCTAAACCATATGAGTTGGTATTCTAAAGTACTTTTTAAAAAATTATTTTCTTGATGAAAAACCCCACATAATATATGCTATCAATAGGAAGAATTTATGAAAAATTATAAACTTGAGTTCCTTTATTTGTGATAAAAATAAACCGAGATGCTCTAATTAATTTTTCCAGGCAAATTGACATTGCTTTTCAAAGAATAATCAATCATGATGGTAGATATGACGTGCCCAAGGCCATAGTTCACGAAATCAAAGGGATTGGGCCATCCCAATTAAAGTTAATTGATAGTAATTTGTTTTGTTATTTAACAGTAAACCCCCCCCCAAAACAAAGGCATTCTTTTCTAATACATGCTCTCTCTCTCTCTCTCTCTCTCTCTCTCTCTCTCTCTCTCTCTCTCTCTCTCTCTCTCTCTCTCTCTCTCATTTTTAGTACAAGAGTAAGTTGAAAAATTAAAAAATTAAAAAAGTTATTTAGTCATAACATATACTGTATGCCATTATACCATATATAAATTTATAAGTAAGATAAATTAGTTTAGAGAAAAACGATAAACATAAATATTTTAATATATCTTATTTAACTTCCTTAATTTCTCTAAAAAAAAATAAGGGTTCTTAGATATTAAAAATCAGATGTAGTATATAATAAAATATGTACGGATGATAAGGTACGAGGACGATCTATATATATATATATATATATATATATATGAGAAGCCTCGGAAATTCAATGGGCACTATAAAATAATTAATCGGAGAGGCTAGAATGGCGCGAACCGAGCAAATACAGCAGGGTCGCCTGCCTGCTGAAATGACCGAAGAAAGTGTAAGGACAGAGTGACTTAATAATTTGTTCCTTTTTTTTCTATTGAAGCATAAAGATTCGTTCAAGTGGCTTTGTCCTAAATTATCTCTGCCTTTCCCTTTCTTTCCTTCCTTTTTATTTTCTTTTAAAATATAATCAGCAAATATATGTGTATATGAAATAATATCATCACTTTGTTGTTCCCAGAGATTAATCAAACCACACAAGTGCGCATGCTTTATATAGGGAAAGCAGTATCAATAATTTCATTTCAGTATCGTAAGACGGGAACTCACACTAATCGCATAATTAATGAGTTGTGAACGGATATATTCTATGCAATCCAATCGTTTAGGTTAAAATTATGCACACCCTCCAATTCTTAATATAGGACATATTTAGAGAGTTGATTTTGGTTTTAAATATAAGACATAGTTTTCATATTTATTAATATTTTTCTAATTTATCCCTATCGATATATACACCTCAATAATAATCAAAGAGGAGAAGGAAGAAAAGAATTAATAAAAATGATTATGGTGTTTTCTAAAATACATGTTGTATTAATTAACTTAACCAACTTTCTTAATCTAATCAAATTAGATAATTAAATATGTCTTATATTAAGAACCGGAGATAGTACTTTATATTATCATCAACCATGAATTCATATATATATATATATATATAATAAACACTGAGGGAGAGGGAGAGGCCAGAGCCCTTAAAATGGAATCATGCATTCATAAAATGAAAATAACGCTTTAGATAAAGCATAATTTTTTTGCTCAAATTTAGATAAAGCAGAATAATGGTAAGCATAGATGACCCTTTCTTTCTTTCTTTCTTTCCGTTTTTTAAATAAATGAAAGAAATAAAAGGTTGATTTGGAGGATTTTGTCATTGTAGGTTTGGCTTGTTTCGAGGCACAGCATACAAACAACAATCATGAAGCCACGAATGAATAATTAGCTGTATATCTAGTCTCGGGGGATCAATGAAGTTAGGTCCTTACTGATTCTGATCCCACTAACAAAATAATATTGCCGAATACTCAAATCCTCTCTCTCTCTCTCTCTCTCTCTCTCTCACTCACTCACACACACACACACACACCCTAAACGATAAGACTATATAATGCACTTGGGTTAATAAAATTGTGTATATATTAATAATTAGAGGGTGATGGTGACTCATGGTTAAAATGGAGATAGTGAGCGTGCTGGATCCGGCACTGTCCCTATCAGGACTACTATAAGGCGTTAAAACTTGGGAAAACAATATATAGCAGACAGTGACCAGAAAATAAAGTGAACGCCACAATTAATCAAAAAGCATATATAAATTGGCTTTCTCATTCATCCTTATTAGTACTTGGCAAAATTAGCATTATCTAGCAAGTGCCACTATCATCAATCAACAACATATAATATATACACAGACTATATATATTGACATCCTTCACCCAGCAGAAAAAACTCACGCACCTATTATACCTACAAATAGTTGAATTGGCAAATTTAAATTCTTACATAAGTAAAGACAGCTTAAGGAACCAACAACTGGTTGAATCTTGAGAAGCATAGTAGTTGGAAAAGGCGAAAACCCTTCACGTTTTAAACCTTGAAGGAGAACCCTTGATCCAAAAAAAGAAAAGAAAAGAAAAGAAAAACTTAAAGAGGTACATGGTATTTGGTATCAGTTGAGTTAAACAGCTCCCAAAATAATCATATATGCACTTCATCCGGTTTTTTTTATAAGCAACTTTTATCTTTATTGTGTAAAACGAACTGATGGTTAAAAATAGTTAAAAATAATAAATGTATAAAAAATGTCATGTTTCTTCCAAATATGCCCCATTTATTAAAAGAGCATAGATTATAAAATGAATAACAAATATGAGATTGTATAAATATAAAATATGAGAGAGAATGCATAATAAATGAGTAAATGAAAGAGAATTAGTCGTGAGTGAGAGATAATTAATATAAAGATGTGTATTTAAATGGGGTAAAAAAAGAAAAAATAGTTTAAATTTTAAGACACAAGAAGAAAATTACATATAAAAAGGATGGAGGGAATATATGTATATGTACCGTATGTTATAGGAGATATATTTAAGGGTTATGGGACCAATCATCAGTCAGTCGACACCATGACATGCAAAGTTGGCTCTAATATATAATGCTCATGTGTCCCCATCCCCTTACTTTTAGCGATAGGTCTATTATCTTGAGCCAATCCCACACGTTTTTGTGGGGTTTCAAGGCCAAAAACAATAGATGGAGTTGCGTTAATGTGTTAATAATAGACACAAGGCTTGAATCGATATATAGAGATACATTCTCTCCTGTCTATGATATATGACACTTTAACTATATCATGGGAAACAAAAAAAATGATAGTTAAGTCCTTTAATGCCTCAAAATGCAATTTTTTTTCCACTCTTACCTTTCTTGAGAAATGTGTTTAATAATATTGGGAGTGTTATTTTAGAGAGAAAGGGATATAATGAGTGGGGCAAAGTTAGAAAGTGGGTATTAATTACAGGGGCAAAATAAGAAAAATAAAATTAATTAAATAGAAGATGACTTATATTATAGATCATACATTCCTTATAGAAATACTTTATATTATGGATAGGAGGGAGTATATCAAAACATGTTCCCATAGGTTAATTAATGTAACGTTCATATTCCGAAAAGGAACTGAGAAAACTTTTCTCTGACGTGGTCCAAGTAAGGACTCCTCTGGAACATCATTGTTGTTCATTAATGTGGGTTGCCAGATCGAGAACGGCACTGTTCTGCTCATCCTCATCTGATATTGCCAGGTAAAAATCTTAAGGTGGTCCAATAATTGAACATCGATCATTTCTTAATTCACTCGGCGTGTGCTTTTGTCCTAGCTCGAATAGAGATAAATTAATTAACGCTTGAAAAAGCAAATTCTGATTGGAGTGGCATATAGTCCACAGAGGCCAAAGCAAAAGTAATTATACTAATGATCAATGATCGGAGCTTTGTTTTGTTTTCTGAACATATCGGTGCTTTCCTTTTTTTCTTTTTTGCCCGAAATATCGGTGCTTTTCATAAGTAAATAATGGTGATCAACGTACGATGAGCAGAGCCAAGATGGGACAAGGTCATAGGTATGTAGGAAGCGAACAAGGTTTTCCACCATGGTACGTTTAATTTGTTCTTGTTCGAACCTGAAATAGCAAACCCAAGAATCCTATAGGTTATGAGATGATTGAGATCAGATCGTTGTTACGTTAAAGATCAGATGGTACGTGCGTGACTAAGTTGATTATGATGAGCCGAGCGTGAAGAGCACTAACTTGTGTCATTAGTGCAAGTGACACCCTGGTCCCCTCCATGATTTTTGCGTTGACCCAAAACTTACAATAATTAAGCACTTTCTTTGTCCAATTTCTTCAAATTGCAAGTATAATTTGTGTGTGTGTGTGTGTGTGTGTGTGTGTGTGTGTGTGTTAGATGTAGTGCAAGTGACGTAATGATTCAACTTCAATATACTAAAAGGTTTCACTAAGCTAATAAGAATCTGAAAGTGCGGCGAGTGGCATTTGCTTGTTGCGGCACATAGAATATAACGCACACCTTATTGTTATGACTTTGTTGCACACCAAAAATCTCCTGAACAAAACCAAAAGATGATCATATAAATATCCCAAGCACAAGAGGCTTAATTAACTGTGACATGTAATTTTCAATTGTTTATGATTTTTAAACAATAAAATTATAAATGCTTTAATATAATTGATAAAAATTAGAGAGGATGCAATCTTGTTACTTCCTCCAATTCAAGATATAAGAAATCTTCTAGAAAGAAATTTTTGTTCAAAATATAAGAGATTGATAATGTAATTAATGTTTATTGTCTATTTTTCCCCCTTGCAATAGAAGGGGATTATAGATAATAAATGTATATTTGAAAATCATATTTTTTAATAAGAGTAAGATGGTAAGTAATTTTTTTCAGTTTAAGACATATTAAATGATTTAACTATAATCTTTTGTTTTATATGAATTACTCAATCCGGTCTTATTTATAAGTAATGTTCTCTCTTACAGGCTTGGTTCTTTATATAAGCAGTAATTTTACTTTGTCTAAAAATCTCACTTATTCTCTCTCATCTTTTTTGCCCCTCACTCTCTCTCTCTCTCACTTATCATCTTCATAAATAAGGTTATGTTTGGGGGAAAAAAATTATCTCTCTATCTTTTTTTTTCAACAAAAAAAAATTATGTCTCTTATACATTTATTGTTTTTAACTAATTGTAATCACCAATTTATTTTATATGATTTGGATAGTTGTTGCTAAAAAAAAAAAAGCATCATAGGAGTATGGTGAACAATGTTTTATTTTGGATCCGTATCTTCAAAGGTTCGATTGAGATAAGCTTAAACTTGTTGCAAATCCGGTGAACACACAAGTCTCTGAATTATCGAATAATTAATGCGGACTTCAATCTCTGAAACAAATCCTGAGACAAAGTCATAAATATAATGAACCCACACAAAGCCTTAGGTGTGTAGCAGTTAATGCATCAGACGGTAAGAAATTATGCGAACCCAGAAAAAGGAAAATGCAAGAGGAGTAAGTAACCACTAAGACGATATATATATATATATATATATATGTGAGAATATAATTAATGGGACCCTTCATTATGAGGCATCGTTTTCAAACAGAGTAAGCGTCGTCACTGTAGTATAACGCAACAATCACAACAACAAATGCACAACGACGTCACTTGCAAATTCATACAAATCATTCCACCACTTGCAGAGCCACGCGCTCCCACAACTAGCTAGTATTTCGGCACTTCATTACAGAATGAACAATCATTCCATATATATATAAATATATAATCTTTTAATATATATATATATATATTTAATAAGTAGCTGGGGTTTGTTAATAATATAGAGTACTTTTTCAGGAACTTGTCGGGATAGGGCAAGATATTTTATTTGTGCGCAAGATATGATTCGTGGTACAACAAACCCATTACAGAGAGATACATAGAGGAAGAGGATCAATGAAGCATAAGTTTTGTGAGCCAATGAGAAAAGAGGATCAACATTATAGTGAGTGTGTGGGAGAGAGATATAGAGGAAGAGAAAAAATTAAGCGCAAGTTTTGTTGCATTACAGAGAGAGAGAGAGAGGGAAAGAGTGATGTGAGTAAGTGGGGAGGATGAGTGGATGATCCCAGAGAGAGAGAGAGAGAGAGAGAGAGAGAGAGAGAGAGAGAGAGAGAGAGAGAGAGGTGGGTAAAAAAGAACAAAGAATGAACAGCGCGAGATTTTGGAAATGAGGAGACACGAGCAGGCCTACGACTCTCTAGCTTCTAGCTTCTAGATTATGGGAGGCGTAGTCCTACGCCTCCCATAATCTCCTTCATCCTTCACCTCTTTTCATTTTTATTCTTGTATATTAACTAGCTCTGCTTAAACGTGTTGTAAATTTTTAATATTTATTTTAAAAATAATTATAATCTTCTTAAATAAAATTTCAAAAAGATGTTGATCAAAATTACTTATCTCCCATTAGAAACAAATAATTAAGCACATGAGTGACAAAGCAATCTCATTCTATGAGGGAGGCAGTGGGCTCAATCCTAATTTAATATAGAGTTTGGAACACATACTAACTTAGCTTGCACATTATGCGGTGTGGGCTAGATAAAATGACAACCATAACTCATTGTGGTTGGCCCGCCAACCTGCGATTTCCTTTTCTTTTCCCCCTTTTGAAAAAATAAATGAAAATTTAAAACACATATATATAAGTAATCAAATTTATATCCCTAGCATAAATAATTCAACTCACAAAAAGTCAAAAACATAATCCACAATTTAAAAAATAAATGTCATCAAGTTTTCCATAGTTTACAAACAAAAAACTTTAAATCATCATGAAGCAATCAAGATATAATGATTTCATAGATGTCGAGGTCACATTGGGAGTGTGGGACTTTAGAATTTTGTAACATTACCATATTTTTTTAAAAAAATATTAAATAGGTGCGGGCTATGCGGTGCAAGCTTATGTAACAAATACATTTGAGGGTTGCAAAAGTGTCAACCCTAACCCACGGGCTAATGGATTGAATTTGCATTATTGACTCTAGTTTAGTCCCATTTCAATTGGCAAAAAAGTCAAAATATAATTTACTATATTTAGAACAGCTTATTCTTTTTTTTTTTTTTTTTTTGTAAATTAAGATCATTTAATTATTTTTAGTGAAATGTGCTAATTGTTGTCACTTGGGAAAAGGCCAGAATCCTCAAGGAGAGAAGAGCTCACATTTTATGTTTAATAGTACATCAAATAAAATTGCTTCTCTTTAAAAAAATACGTGATGGCTGAATAGTGCATAATAGAGATTGTTCAAATTCTCTCTGTTTTTTTTGGTACAATAAAATTTCGGTGATTTAGATAATTCAAGTTCAATCAGGCGTAATTTAACATGGGCTTCAGATTTGGCGGGAAACTCTCATGGCCTGAAATAATGAGTTTGTGGGCTAGGGGGCGAGAAAGGTTGGCTCAAAACGCTGAATATGCATGGCACTGGGCTAGAAGTTATTAGCACAGAAAATTGGAATATGAGAAATGAAAATCTGACAAAGCCTTGTAACAAAAAATAATAATAATAATAATAATAACAATCAGACAAAGCCCAAAAGAAAATATGAACTAAATGCATTTTAATACATGTATGAGGGAGTTTTTTTTTTTAGTTATAATTTTTCAATATTATATGCCTGTAAATGTTAAATCTGTGAGTTCCGGATAATTCAATATTTAGACCTCCTTTTGCTGTCTATTTAACAATGGAAAGGTGCTGTCTTCGAGATGAATCGTGCTTTCTTTGGTTTGTTAACGTTTTCTTTTTATGTTTAGAGTTTCTTGCGAACTCTTGTCAAGCAAGTATTTTGTTCTAAAAATGAAAATTCTCAATTATAAATTTGCTGGTAAATTTGATTTTTAGGTGTCGTCGTCGTCGTGCCCAACTCTCTCTTGTATTGTGTTATATAGTGTAGCTAAATTCATGCTTCCCTCTTCTTTAAAACTGAAGGAGAAAGTTAATTGTTCATAATTTCTATTTTAAAGTCATATTGTATCAAGAAGGCTAGTATATTAGAACGTTAGAAAACATTTGTGGCAATAAATTTCATTTGGTTAATGTATCTTTTTTTCTTTTGACCAAAACATCTATATCTATATAACATATAATACTAATCCACTAAAATCACTGTTCATCAGGAACCAACCGCTACGCTTTCTTCTCCCATAGGAAAACACTGTTCACAACATATCAATGGCTTAAATCATGCTGACGTCCCTATCATCCTGACATCATGTGATCAAATTTGAATTGCAAATTGTTGTCTCCCATGTATCAAGCCATTGTACCCGCCTTGCCAATTAATTACCTCCAAAACTTTTGGTCAGTCATTACCCAATTCTGTTCACAAAAACAATATTCACTAGCTGATCTCTACATTTCTCGAGCTACGTGTAAGCTATTTCAACACAAAAGTGACGCCTCCTTTAGATGTCCCTCCCACTACTTCGTCAAAAGCGCCAAGTTATTTTAAAAGTTGAATTTGAAGTTGCAAACTCTCCGCCAAAAACATCTTCATGTACCACTATATAACCCATGATCGTCAATCCCAAATTTTTATTGGTGGGCTGATATTTCTTTCCTCCACAGACCAACCACAGTCGGACCGACCTCCTTCTCCTCTTCAAGTGCGTTGCAACCAAAGTTGTTTTGATGAGATGCAAATGTTGTTTCATTCCTTCCTCTGTTTTTCATCCTACCGTATGAAACGACTACTTCATCTCTTTCAGTCCCATTTTCTCTCACTTTTTTTGTCATTTTGCGAGGCATGCACTACTTTCTAGGGAAGAATGTGAGGAAGATCAGTTATGTTTTGGTATCCGTTTGTTGTCCGACGGATGTCTCCCACACTAATGTTGCAAGTTTGAAGAGGGTCCTCCCATTCCTGAAATTTTGTATGGAAAAGGTGGTCACTGGAAACTGGGCAAATCTTGAAGTTTTGTATGGAAAAGGTGGTCGCCGGAAATTGGGCAAGTCTTGACGGAAAGAGATGGGACTCGCCGGAGATGGGGTCAGCAAAAAGTTCAGAACATCGCTGGAAAATAAAGGTGTGGTGTTGAGTCTCCCTCCTCTTCAAGCTCTCGGCCTTGTAGTGGTTGGTATAGACAGGAGGTGCTTGAAGGTGAGAGTGGGAATGACGCTGAAGGTCACCGGAAATGTGGGCCGGAAAGTTTACCTTAGTGGCCGGAACTGTATCTCCCATGACGAATGGTGGTCACGAAGGTGGTGGTTTTGGATAGTCCCTATCAAACTCGTGGCACTATCATCTCTAGCTCTTGAGTGTCTCTCGTCGCCTCCTCTGTTTCAGCTTCAAACCGTAGCTATCTCCAGGGATGGTGGCGGTGATAAGATGTTGAAAGTAGAGGGGGTCGCCGATGGAGGTTGGATGAAGCTTTGTGGATAAGAGAATCCCGTCGGCGCCAAGGGTATCTCCTTCACCAATCAAGAGAATAGTTGTGACAGTAATATTAATGCTGGAGGAGGAAGGTTGTTATTTCCTTTTGGAGATGTGAAGTAGATTCTAGAAGAAAATAAATAACATGCAGTTGGGAAGAATTCATCTTCTTCTAGGTATCGAATTGGTAGTATTTGTGAACAGTACTCAGTGGAACATAGTTTCTTGTGTGAAATGAATTACCAAGCTTTGGTCAGAAGAAAATGAGAGGAGAAGGAGAACCAGAGGATGAAGGTAAGGTATGGTGTTGGTAAGAGGATGAAGGTCGCAGTTTCGTTCGTTTGAAGGTAGTGAGCCAAATTTTTTGATTTCAAATGAAATCTTTATGCAAATTGACTTTTTTATGCCTTTCCAATTATATATATATATTGCTATTAATTATGTTTCATAATATTTAGGTATCCAATGTCAAAAAAGTGAAATGAAATATATAATGCTACCCAGATCCGTTGAATAAAGCATTTGGGAAAAAAATTCAAAGGACGAAATGAGTAGTTCAACAATTTGTTGGTAATATAATATAATATTATCACATAGAAATAATTAAATAGAGAGAGAGAGAGAATTATATATAGGGTAGTAATATTTTCTTTATTGCTTGCTTTCTATCTCTCTCTTCCTTTTTAAAAAAAATATAAAGAAGAATGTTGATAGGAGGGATGACTCTTTTTAAAAAAATATAAAGAAGAAAGTTGAGAGGAGGGAGCAGGAATCCATATGTGTTCCAAGCACTCACAGACAAAAATGAAGTTCAGGGAATGACGTGCTTAGTAGTCCAACAAAATTTCATTTTTTTAATCAAATTGTAAATCACATCAGAAAGCCCCCTTTCTCCGATCAATTCATCTTTCTTTTCTTTTCTTGGTTAGTCATCCAATCATGAAGAGGTTCAGTTCATTCAAAATGAACAAAGAGAGAGTCAAGCTGTAAGTTTATATTGTTAATTGTATTTGTTAACCTTCAATAGTTTATATGTACAAAGTGGCCAAAGATGAAGCAAAACATATAACAAATTTTGTTTACTTTCTTTCATCATTTTTTTTTGTCCAATAGCTTTGTTTTTCATTGAAGCAAAACATCCTTCATTTTTGACTTTATCCTATTAAATATTTTAATAGGATAAAAAATTTAACATAAAACTCCATCCTCCACGTGACTCTGTACATAAATTTTTGGTGATTATTAAGATAAGAAATCACAGTATATTTTCATTTAATTCCTTATTAATTTTTTTTTAAAAAAAGGAGAACAAAAAATAGTGCAATAAATGATGATCAATCAAAGGAGACACGTTAATATTACCATTTGCATGAGATAAAGTGGCGTGATGCTGTTTGTGGGGCTATAAATTATGTTATGATTGTTTTATTTTGAAATAGGAACTTTACATATAAAAGAGATATATAATTCTATGAATATGCCAACTAATCTCATAAAGCAAAGAGAAATATAATATAACAAAATTGCAATGACTTGATGAGGGAATTTAAATTGTACCCTTACTTTCGTTAAGAGAGAGAATGGTGAGGGGATAAAGATGGTGATGTTGGAGCTGGAATGTGTGTGTCTGATAAAAAGGGGTAGTTGAAAGGATTAATGATGAAAAAACTCATATCATGACATGATTTAACCACCATGGAGTGAAATGAAATTGAAAAGAAAAAAAAACAAAAGAAAGAGGTAGTCATATGATGCTTGTGGGGAACAAAATCAATTACAAGTAACAGGAGAACAATTTGTGCATGGTCATCTTCGTGTTGGTTATGGCTAGGGCTGTTCGGGATCGGGATCGGGAAATCCCATTCCCGATCCCGAGAATTTCCCTTCCCGACAGGACGGGAAATCCCGAAATCGGGATCGGGAATTTCCCGAATTTCCAGAGGTGGAAATGCTTCGGGAAAAATGGAAAATGCTTCACACCTGCTGCTTTACATAATGGTTTATTGATCCAAACGGACTACATGAAGTGTCTTTCTACTAAAAGGAAAAAAGACAAATAGAATCAGAAATCTTACGTGTCTTTAGTGAACCAAAATAGAATCAGAAAGTTTGAGTTGATCTAATGCCTTTGGATTACATTCTTGATGTTCAACAATCAACAATAGCAAACTACATCTATTGCTTGCTGTTAAGTGCTAACTAATAATAGATTTAAAAACAAATATCACCAAATATATTCTCTGGACATCAAATCATCTAATCATCAGTTTAACCAAATAAATATATGACTAGTTCAAGAAAACATAAAAAGAGGGAATATCTGGCTAGCAAGTGTAGATGACTAGTTCTTCACCATCTTCTATTCTTCTTCTTCTTCCTCCTCCTCTGCCTGCTTCTGCTTCACCTCTTCTTTTTCTAGTCCTTGTTCTTGCCAATGAATCTCATCACTAGATCTCTCCGTGCAATTCCCCATATCAAGTTGAAAGTTCTTGAACTTGACCTTTCTTTGTTTTGTTTTTCCTCTGCAAATTAACTTCTCTTTCAATACTGGATAGTCAATAAAAATCAGTGACCAAAGATGACTTGCATACGAACTACCAAAGTTTGAAGCATAAAGTTTTTGTTGTTATTGTAGATTTTTATATCATACTACTAAAAATCCCAAATATTTTCTTTAATCCATATTGCTGTTGTCATATTCACTAATTTATCCCAAATAGCAAGAAAATCAATATACTGAACCTCTAACAATACAATTAACTCAATTCAGCATCCACAAAGCCATAGAAATCAATTATATAATTATATTTATCCAAAGCTTCTTTTGCATGAGTGTGGCAGAAAATACAACAAAACCAGCAAGTAGCAACTGGCAACTGCCAAGAAATGCAGAGGAAGAACCATAAACAAAACTGTCGATACTTGATAGGCAAGAAATTCCAGCAACCATAGATAGGCAAAATGCCATATTCCATTCCCCTAATTTTCAGACAACTATTAACAAGTATTGATTCAACATGTTTAAAAGGATAATCTATAAAAAATTAGAAGGAAACAAAATCACTGAACCAGAGCAATAATTCGTTCAGATTTAACATAGCATAGGAGGACTAGGCATGTCTTTGATGTTTATGATTTGTATTTTGAACATTATCTGCCCTTGCTTATTAGTGAATTCAGTGTTAAGATTTAAGACTCTTTTTTTGGTCCACTAATGATCTATTCACTCATTAATCTATGAAAACATGAAGGGAAAGAAAATTTTCAGTGTGACTATGGAAACCAGACAATAGATTAAACTATGATCACACAATCATTATGTTAATAGAATAACTGAATAAGGGCATTACAAGCTCAAGGATTAAACTAATTGTTCGTTTCAAAAATCTGGACAAAAGAATTCTGTATTAATTCTGCAAAAGATCAAATTCACATATAAAATCTGGACAAAAGAATTCTGACAGATAAAATCTACAACTACAAGTAGGAAGACCAAAGAAGAAAAAGCGAATTCAAACGAACAATTAGCCAATTACCACTTGCGGAGTTGCAGATCTTCCGATATGGAGATTGGTGATTTGGAGAATAAATTCGGAGAGGGATACGCGCCAGGAACACAGTCGGACGGGTTATCCGTCGCACAGGGAGGGGATGAGAGACCGAGATTAGGGTCCTCAAGCGGAGTCACCGTCAGTTCGTCACCGACACAGAGAGATCACGTCATCCGTCACACAGGGAGGGGACGAGAGACCTAGATCAGGCATCCTCGGGCAGATCTACCGTCGCCGAAGCCGACGCCGAGAGAAGTGGGAAAGGAATTATTAGGGCTCGAAACTTCGAACCAGAAGGCAGACGAACCGCAGAAGCTTCGGTGTTCAGATGAGATGAGATGGGTCTGTGTCGAGTTCAATAAGCCTGAGATTGAGTGTAGTCTGGATGTGTGGTGTCTGGTGTGAGTGAGTTAGGAATAGATGCTTCAAAAAAAAATTTCGGGATCGGGAAATATCGATCCCAATCCCGAACTGAAATTTCCCGATCCCGATTTTTTCCCGTCCCAATTTGCTGGGGATCGGGACGGGAAGGTCGGGACGGGAAAAGAATGCACACCCCTAGTTATGGCTTCATATTTTAGAAAGCAAGGTCGCCTTTTGATTTTATGGATTATTTAATATTTTGATAAGTAATTTGAGTAATAAAATATGTGTAAGTGGAGAATGATGGTGACTTTTAAGAGAAACAACATGCGACAAGGAAACAACCTAAGAAGTAGGAGGCTGTTCATGTACACAAATTTATGATTTTAAAGTGCTAGGCTATGTGAGCTGCAAATTTATTTGCCTCTTATTTTGGCCCATGCAGTTTAATAATATGCAAAATTAATTAAATGGTTTATCAATGAATCTCTATTATTAAGCACATCATGTAAAAAATATTAAGCTTCCCTCTACACCTTAACCCCAAAAAAAATCTTTATTTTTATATGCAAAGGCAACCGAAATATCATATAAAAATTCGATTAGATAGCATAACATGAAATCTCTGTACTTGTGATGTAAAATTACTGTTGCTATTAGTGTTGAAATTGTCAAAATTAGTTTGATGAGCCAACGCACGGGTCCAGATATTCACTTATCTGAAAATACAATTGATTGTAATTCCCTCTAGTTCTAAATATAAGACTTGTTTGACATTCTTTTGGAGAAATTAAAAAAGTTACTTAATCATATAATATGTTGTGTAAGATTAAATTATATATTAGTTTATAAGTTAGATAAATTAATTTGAAGAAAAGTTGTTAAATATAAATACTTTAAAGTGATTTAATGATTTTTCTTAATTTCCCTAAAACAATCATCTGGATCTTATATATATTTGAAACCCAGGATAGTAGTATTTAAGATGTGTCTGATAAGATGGTGAATATATGAGAGTTCATTATTGATAATGGCACTGCTTTAATTGAATCTAGGTTTGCGCAACCTGAGACTAAACTCTTCTCATACTTTTACCTCATAAATCGTAAAAGTTATTCTCAAAAGCTAATCCAAACTCACACTAAATAGTTGTGGATTAACTCTTGGATATATTTGGAAGTAGATCTTCTAATTTTACCTTTTCTCCATTTCTTTTTCTATCTCATTTCTACCCAAAATAAAAGAAAAATTAGAAGGTTGAGGTTTAATATTCTATAAAATTCTTATTATACATATTTAATAAGTTTAAAATACAAGTATTTTTGAAACTAAAAGTGAAAAAAAGAATGAGAGGATCCGGTATAACACTGATACTCTTTCTTCCTCAAATCTTTATTATTTTCAAAACCTGCACTACTACAAAAAGGTTGAAAGGTGACGCACATTTTGTGGCACTTCTTTAGCTGCCCCTTTTTTTCTATTTAATTTTTTTTTTTAAAATTTTGGGGACCTATTGTGGCGCCTGGTCCACCAGGCGCCACAGCTGGGGGGCCACCTTGGCAGGCGCCACAATTGGCCAGCTGTGGCGCCTGGTGGACCAGGGGCCACAGTTGGTCCTACCCAAGGAAGGCAGGCGCCACAATTGGCCCCCCTAGCTGTGGCGCTTGGTGGACCAAGCTCCACAGTAGGTCCCCAAAATTTAAAAAAAAAATTAAATAGAAAAAAAAGGGGCAGCTGTGGCACTTCTTTAAAGAAGTGCCACAATTGGATGGATTTGAATTTTCAACTCTCCCGCCAATCAAATTTCCCTCCTTTAACTTTACTTTTTATCTTTTCCCTCCCTTTTTCCTTTTTATTCCCTCTTCATCAGCTCACATTGACGCCCCTCCCTCTGTAAAAGATATCACTTTCTCTTGCACAACAAAAACACATACACTCGTCTTCTTCATTAAATTCTCTTATCCCTTTTTCCATTTTTGTTTCGTCCGTCCCCACTTTTGTTCCTAGTTGTTCCCTTTTCTTCATACTCTCTCTGTCTCTCTTCCTCTTTTGAACCCCAATCTAGTTGATCTCTACTCCACTCCACAGCTCACATTTGCTCATCCTCGTCACTCACGCTAGCGTCACCAACGTAAGAAGAAGATTGTTTCATTCTAGCTTGCTTTGTTTAAATTTTTTTAGTACAGTAAAGATAAACCGTAATATAACGTTTGCCTTTTTGCTTTGTTTAAATTTTTTGGCCGACAAGCTTGCATTTTTTAGTAATATTTTAATTTACTTAATTAGTTATTGATGTACTGTGTTCACATATCAAGTTCTTGTATTGTGATATTTTTTATGTTAGCTTTGGAGAGTATTAATGTAAGAACATTATTGTTGGGGAAATGACAATAAATATATTGTTGTGTAAGAACATTATTGTTGGGGAACTTGAATTTTTAAATGTGAAAATTATATATATATATAATAGGTTGAAATATAAAATAGAAAGATTGACAATCTGAGAGATGATAAACATGAAAGCAACTCATTTTATATAAAGCTTCACAATCAGGAAGCATAAAAAAGGGCCACAGGAAAGAAAAGAAAAAGAAAAATAAAAAGCAAAAAAAAAAAAAGGACCCTCCTGTGGCGCTTGTTAGAGGAAGTGCCACAGGAGGGGGAGTCTCATGTGGTGCTTGCCGACGTAAGCACCACAGTAGGTCCCCCCTCCTGTGGCACTTCCTCTAACAAGCGCCACTGGAGGGTATTTTTTTTTAAAAAAAAATTTAAAATGTTGTGGCGCTTCCAAGCGCCACAGCTTTTTTTAGTGGCGTCCAGATATGTGGCACTTCTCTAGCGCCACAATTAATACAATTATAAGCGCCACAGCTTTAGTTTTTTGTAGTAGTGCTGATTTATGAAAGGTTTTTTCCCCCAAAGTAACTTGCGTGTTATTTTATGCCCCCAAGTGATAAGTTTCCAGGTATTCGCAAATGGTTAACCCCATTAACACCTAATTTATATCTTTTCCTAATCAATTACTTCATCTTTCTTTTGGGTTTATTTGAAAAATGTCATGACACAAAACAAAGAGGCAATAACCCTCCACACTTACTTTCTCTAAATTATAAACTCCTTAATTATTTTCAAGAAGAAATATATATTATAATTATTTTTCGATAGAAAAATTAATTTAACTTATAACAGTTTCTATTTACTTTTAAAATATTTATATTAATATTTTTGTTCTATTTTTGGTACAAACAATATGACAACCTAAGCTTAGAGAAAAAAAATAATGAGACGACCGTCTATCAAGTCAACGCATTATGATAGGACTATTTTTGGCACAAACATTATTTTTCTTTTCTTTTTTCCAATAATAATAGAAATTTTTTTATTGTATCAAATTTTATTTATATTTTTTCATTTCAATTATCACAATATGTGTGTGTGTGTGTGTGAGTGTATGTAGTACTCTTTTAATGCTAGCTGTAAAAGTTAGAAATAGTTAGAAAATATACTTGTCACAGCACACTTTCTATTTTCGTGATATCCTTTTGCCGCTAGTTGTAAAAGTTGATCATGCTCAAAACAACATCGTTATCAATTGTACACCAACCATCTACCATAATTATCTCATTTTTGGGTAGTTTTACATTGCTTTATTTTCTCTTAAACTTCTTTAGAAAGCCTTTAAAGATAAACCATATGGTGTATGCATTCATTAGATATCTTCTTCATTTGACTTGATTAGCTGAATGTGTTTTGCTCATCATAAGGTTTATCACGTCAATTGGGTGAACAGGGCCCACCTTTTTACAGTCTGAACTTTATTTTAAACAATGTCAATAAAATTAGCTTTAGAACTAGAAAGGCTGTTTTTTTTTCTCTTCTCACAATTGTGGCTTAAACAGTCCTATGCATGTTTCATGAAATTTTAATTTATCACGTAAGGACATGTAAGGATAAATTGTTGTTATGATGTGGCGATTTGATGACATGTTTGATTATGAAATATTTTTTTTGGGATATATTGTTGTTAGGATGTGGTGATTTCATGACATATCTTTGATTATGAAATATATTTTGTGAGGAAGTTGGGTTTGTTTTTTTTTTTTTTTTTGCAATTAAAATGAAGTAATTTCAAATTTACAAGTGCAAAGAAGCATAGAAATATTGTTGTATAATATATACAAACAGATATTTAAGAATTGTGATGCATTATTCTATTGAGTTGTACTAATTTTAAAGTTTTATATGCTGCTAAGTATAATGTAGCTATAGTTATTATTGTTCAAATAATATTCTATTAGATCTTTTTAATAAAAATATCAAGGTTGTCAAAGTATGAATTAAAAAGAATTGAAGAAAAAGAAATGGAAAAAATAGTTTCAAATGGACAAGCTCCCTTGCAAAATTTAATGTTCACCACTTTAGCTTTCATTATAAGATATTATTTATGTTTGGAAATTCATAATTGTTTTCTTACCTGCAATTAAGACAAATTTTAATAACGAACTACATATGGAATTTTAGATATCTATTTGGTATAGAAAATGTGAACATATTACACTAAGGTTTGTGAATTCAATTGAGTTTGGTTGATGCAAAATTTAGTTCTCGGAAAAACAATTATTCTATTTTTCTGTCATATCAAAACCAAAAAAAGAAAGGATAATCAATAAGTCATGTTGACTTTATATCTATAAAATCATACTTTTAAATAATTATAATCAATTGCTTATGTTTAAAAAAATTTTACTCGAATAATTAAAACCAATTTACATATATTGTAGATATATTCTTTTCTCAAATAGAACATATGGACATATATCCATCCAATATTATCTTTATTGTCATACAAATTGTTTATACTTCAGCAAACTGAAGAAGCTATTATATCTGTTTTTATTTAAATTTGAGTCGCGTTGTTTTATGTTATGAACCAAATAAGCATAATTTGCTGTTGAAGATGTATCAGATTATGTGATGGATTAACATGGGTTGAAAACAAGTATAACATTACTTTAATAAAATACTCCCCGGCTAAATGCTAGTTTAATTAATATATATTGCTTTGGTGAAATTTTTCCAATTATTTAAGTAGGTTCACTTGCATACTTGACCATAATAGACTAGTCATTGGATTATTAGTTTATTTATAATTTATTAGTTTGCCTATTGAAATTAATGATCTTTCATCTCTTTTTTTCAATACAAGGCCACAATGTCAAAGTCAAATTAAAGGTGTTTGCGAGGCGAGGAATAAACTAATTAAAATGGTCAAAATTAACATATATATAACCATGGCAAATTCCTTGAAATTTGTAGGTTTCTTCCATCTACATCCTGCAGTATTATTCAGGGAGACTTTTTGTATTATAATATTTTAAGGCTTGAATATGCCAAAGCTAGCTTAGACTTGATCAAAAGCTGGGTCTAAATTCAAGGATTCAAATCTCTTGACTCTCATAATTCATGGTCTCTCCTGGTCAGTATAAAGACTTGAATAGTTGCAACATTGCAGAAAATATTTTGTCATAAGAAATATAACAATAGAAAATAAATAATACAAGAATGACACAATAATATTAAATAATTTTAATTTATATATATAATATATAGAACTCTGATAAGCTGTTGGTAAAAAAGAAAAAAAAATCTAATAATGTGCATAATTCATAAATTATATATTCATGTAAAACATCAACAGCTCACATTAGTATACATACATACATACATACATACATACATACTCGTAGCCTTTTTCTCCTTTTCTGCGAATTTGGAGATATGTTTTGGTCGAGTCAATAGCAAAAGGGTTTACCATTTCATGTAATTCCATAACTCCATATATGAAGCTCTTTCACTGAAAAGCCATTAGTATTGACAAGACTCATAGACTGCAGACAAGTCATTCTCATAATCACTCGAGCAAATAGCTTTGAACAGTGGAATAAACCAATAGAGTACTAGCTTAGGCTTGAAGCTAAGTCTCACTCTCATCGATTATTCCCTTTTTATTTATTATTTTTTGACCTGAGCCATGGATTCAAATTCCTTGTAATTTCTTAACAAATTAACATCCCTCTCATGAAAGCTTGCAGCATATTGAATTTACAATTATTGTCCATATGATTCATAATTAACCTCCATAATTACTCTTGGAAAAGAAGGGGGTATGGTTTGTATATATTAAAGCCATTCAGGATATATATGAGGGGGTTAAAACTAATGTTAGAATGCCTGAAGGTGTTATAAAGAATTTTCCTATAAGGATTGACCTATATCATGGATAAGCTTTGAGCCGTTATTTGTTTAACCTAATGGTAGATATTCTAATTGAGCCTATAAAAGAAAAGATCCCTAAATGCATGATTTTTGGATGATGTAGTTCTGTTGGCTGAATTCAGGGGAAAAATTAATTCTAAACTTGAGATATGGAAACAGACTCTAGAATTGAAGGGCTTTTATCTTAGTAGGAGCAAAACTAAATATATGCATTACAATTTTGATAAGAGACAAGGTATAAGTGAAGTGGAAGTTAAATTGGGGGGAGGGCAAGTCATTCCAATATCTGGGATCAATTAATCAATAAGATGGTTGAATTGATGGAGATATTAATTACAGAATTTTTGCTGATTGGTAAAATAGAAAAAAGTTACTGGAGTTATTTGCTGTCGGAAAATACCTAATAAGGTAAAAGGGAAGCTTTATCCTCTTGCTATAAGAGCAGCAATGCTATATGGTAGTGAGTGTTGGGCTTAAAGGAACAACATGAACATAAAATGGGGGTAGCCAAGATGAAGATGTTGAGATAGATGTGTGGTCATACAAGAAAAGACAAGATTCATAATACTCATATACACGAACAAGTTGGAGTGGCCTCTATTGAAGGAAAAATGGTAGAAAGTCATTTGAAGTGGTTTGGATATGTTCAACGAAGGTCATTGAGTGCTCTTGTGAGGAGGGTTGATCAAGCGATATGGAGTTCTGTAAAACAAGATTGAGGAAGGCTGAAGCGAACGCTCAATGAGGTTATAGAGAAAGATATTTTGGTTAATAATATATCTCAATTTATGATTTTAGACAGGACACAAAGGCGTCACGCGATCCATATAGCTGACCCCACCTAGTAGGATAAAGGCTTTGTTGTTGTTATATACAAAGTCATCATCACGGGCGTTAAAAATAATGTAAGCTTTCACGAAATTAACTCATAAACATTAAGGCATGTAGCTTCACAGCAAACTCAGACTATATACTATATATAGCTAGCTTGCTTCTTAATTTCTTCACACATTTTCTTGCTCACATAACTTCTATATGTGATGGCCAACCCAAATCACTATTACCATAGTTACCTTATAATGTTTTATTGTGTTGTGTTGTTAACAGCTCAGATTCGAGGAAGCGAAGATAAAGCAGGGTCGTCACTTCTAGGAGGGAAGAAGTTGATAATTGGTGTACCTAAGAAAGTAAGCTTCATCCAATTTGTGGATACAAAACTGAATCCTTTGAACAAGACACAGCTAGTGAATGTTACTGGCTATTCTATTGACGTTTTCTTGGCTACCATAGCTTACCTTCAGCGTTACATTATTTCTTTTGAGTTTCGTGCTTTTGTGGACAACAATGGAAACACTACTGGGGGTTACGATGCTCTCGTCTACCAGGTTCACCAAGGAAAGGTTAGACACTGCTATCTTGGATGTGTGACCCTACATATGTATGTGTGATTGTGTATATACGTATGTATATGTATAGCACTGTTTGTGTGAACAAGATCTCTATGCACACAAGTATATCAACATCGGACTGGAGTTTGAAATCTCATCTAGGCATGACAGGTGGCCTTGTTATAGCAATTTGCGATTGATATCTTCTAAGGTATTGGTGCTGAAGAGGAGAGAGAGAGAGAGAGAGAGAGTTAATTAGTACTACCTCCGGAACATTTAGTTTACTTTTTTAGAGAGTTCAAGAAAGCAATATAAATTACTTAATCATAGTATATATTGTGTATTTTTATATTATATATATATATCAATTTATAAGTCAAACTAACTGGTTTGCCTAATAACGATAAATATAATTGCTTTAATCTAACTTTTTAACTTCCTTAATCTCCCTAACAAAAGTCAATTGGCTATTATATCAAGGATTTAATGGAGTATGACTTAAAATGTTGAGACTAGCTAGCGGAATTAATTGGTTAAATCAGGATTGACCTAATTTTTTTTGGCATTTTCTATCTAAAATATGTTAATTTAATCATGATGATTGGTTTAATCGTGATTCGAACATTTGAACTGTTAATCCTTAAACTAGTGTCTCGCTCAGTTTAAGGACATATATATCTTGTTTTGTAATCCCACTTTCGCAGAGGTACCGTCTATTTTTCTCACTTTTCAATTCAGTAGCAATATAATTTAAGACATCTGTTTCTCTTGTTCATGCAGACAAGCCAACTGTATGACAAGGTTGGTTACGCTTAGAATATCCATTCTCTTCACTATTTTTGCGACACAGGGTCTTTAAATTTATTCTTCGCTGTAATCAACACTTGACTTGATATATACACGAAAACTCTCTAACTTGAACATTCGATTTTCTTTTGTATGAATATATAGTACGATGCAGCAGTGGCAGATTTGACGATTGTGGCAAATAGGTCAAACTTCGTAGATTTTACGTTGCCATATGCACAGTCTGATGTGAGGATGCTTGTGAAAGTTCAACATGGTCATCGCTTGAACATGTGGATCTTTGTACGACCATTTAGCTGGGACATGTGGTTGTGCATTGTCATGGTCTTTATTTTTACAGGGGCTGTCATAGTATTCATGGAACGCAATGTCAACAAGGAAGATTCAACACTTAAAAAGTCTCCCATTAAGAAACAATTTAGTGGGATTTCTATCCTCTGGCTTCCCGTAGTGCAAGCAGTTTTTCCTGAAAGTGAGTCTTTTAAACCTTCCACACAGATTTGGGGTGTCTGCTGCCCCTGTTCTGAGCCTTTGATAGCAAATCCGGTGGCTGGAATTCTACCACAACACGGAACCAAAATATTGAATAAATTATTGGCAACAATTTTGGCAAAAAAAAAAAAAAAAGATTCTATAATGAGAATTCTAGCCACTAGCTGGATTTGCAATCAACGGCTTAGAACAGAGTAACAAACACCCTGATTCCCCTTGCACACACACACATATATCCCCATTTTATTAGCTTACAATTGTATAGAGAAAATTAGCGAAAAGTCCTTATTTAAAAATTTTATTAACTGTAGGGATCTTATTTTGAGTACCGAAGGTTTTTGTTTATGAATTTTTTCATAATACCGATACTTTCTACGTGTAAAAATATATCATGCCTTATGGCCATTAAAATTTTTGTATAAGGACTACTTTTCCCTGATTTTTCCTATATATTTACCTTTCTTCCTATATATTTGTGGTAACTCTTGCTCACTGATCCTTTTTCTCTCCCGTGTTCTTGTTTTGCTTTATTTAATTGCAGGACAATCATTGGCCAATAATTGCTCTAGGTTTGTGCTTGTGTTATGGTTGATTCTAGTATTTGTAGTCATGCAAAGTTACTCAGCATGCTTGTCTTCAATCTTGACCGTACATAAGCTCCAATCTCGTTACCCTAGTGAGTATGACATTAGAACAGACCCCAACATTTACGTAGGATACAACCATGGCTCATTCGTGGAAGGCTTTTTGGTTGATATCTTGAAGGTTGATAGGTCAAGGTTGAAGTATTATGTTGGTATCAAACAATATAAGGAGGCAATAGATAAAGGAAGTCTAAATGGTGGTGTGGATGCCATTTTTGATGAAGTTCCCTACATTAAAGTCTTCCTTAAGGAATGTGGTTCCAATTATGCCATGGTAGGGCCTAGGCATCGCACCGGTGGATTTGGCTTTGTGAGTTTCCATTCTATCTTTCTATTTTTTGGTTTTTATAAAGTACCACCTCCGGACTCTAGTCCTAAATATAAGTTAGGTTTATCCACATTACACATTAAGTTAATCATTTATTGATAGTTTTTGTTGCCCTTAATAATTAAATCCCCCCCCGCTGTTGATTCCAAAAATTAAGTATTTAATGACATAGAGAATCACTCTGGTTGTTATTATATTCATCCGGTCCTTAATATAAGACATATTTATTTAATATGATTAGATTAAGAAACTTAGTTAAATTGGTTAATATGACATGTATTTTTTAAAACTCTATAGTCATCGTCATCAATTCCCTCATCCTCTCTCTTTCTTGATTATTGTTGCGGGGCATCAATAGAGATAAATTAGAAAAAGATTGACAAATATAAAAACTATATCTTATATTTAAAATCAAAATTAACTCTCTAAATAAGTCTTATATTAAGGACGGGAGGGAGTAAGTTATTAGAAATTTTTTGTCCCAAATCTAAGTTGCTTGCAGAGTTATTAATTATTATTTTTCAATTTTACACTTATTTAATTCTTATTGGAAAGAGAGAAAAAAGTGAGAGGTGTGTGAATGGTTTGTAAATGCAAAGAGAGAAAAAATTTTATAAGGGTATATTTGAAAACTTTTATAAATTTAATACATTCCTTAATATGTTAGAATGAATTGTAAGTACTTATGATAAGGACCAGAGTGGTAAATTATAATTATAATCCTTCTAGTTCTAAATGTAGGACAATAGGAGTTAGATATAACTAATTTATAATGTTAATGAAATTAGTGTAGGTAGTTACTTGTGATAAATATATATGTGTTGGAATATATACGTGTTAGTTTTCTTAAAATATCTCATTTAATTATTTATATTAGAAACTAGATCATTGATGAAAAACCCCTTTTAGTATATGTGATCAATAGGATTGTTTACTTTAGAAAACAAATTATAAATTTGTGGCAAAAAAATAGATTAAAATATTATATTTAGGACTAAAACAAATCCTTCAACGCAATTACTCATACATTTAGGATTGATTAGAGTATTTTGTGCTCTAGGACTTTCGAAAAATGACATATATATTTTTTGATCAAATGAAAAATGACATATATTTGGGATACGAGAATATGGCAAAAGCATATGCATTGGTGTGTTATATATGCTGCATAACAATAATTTCCTCCCTTTGTCTAATTAACATGGTTGTAAATACCAAAACTATTCCTAACATGTCTCTGTTCAAATATTTGCATAATTTTCAGGCATTTAGGAAGAATTCCACCTTGACCTCGCACTTTTCTCAAGCCATACTAAATATAAGTGAGAGCAATGAAATGGACGAGATTGAGGAGAGATATTTTAAAGGTCATGAAGATGAAGATGGCATATCTACTCCAACAACGTCAGATGATGATAGTGACAGCCTCACCTCATATAGCTTTGCAGGGTTGTTTGTGGTATTTGGAATTCTTTCACTGTTAGCTTTGTTAGTCTCCGAACATCGTATTTGGAGAAGACAATTTATGCTTATGAAAATGTCTAGCGAAAAATTCTTGCGTTGTCGGAGTTCTTCGGTAACTAATATGTCAGAAGAAGGTTCTACAACAAGAAGAAATGTTGTTGATGATGATGATGGAGAAGGTTGTAGAAGCAGAGAAACTATTGGGTCAGGACGACATGCAGAATATAACCACGCAGGGATATTAGTGGCTTCTCTTCCCTAAGTGGCTACTAAAAGATTGCTCCCATAATTAATCTAGTATATATAGTGATGGCAGACCATCTCTTAAGTTTAGACTTTTGTTTTTTGTTTTTTGTTTTTTGTTTTTTTGCTACGTAAATATATCTTCCTGCTGAGACAAATAACATCTTTTTTTTTTTTTTTTGGCCCAGAAAGGCCTAAATTAGCTTATTAAGGGTGTTATACTACAACCTTTTGTTTTTGATTCAGCTGGCGAAGGGGTCAGATATTCTCATCAATGGGAGAGGGTTCAATCCCAGGAAAGTTCACTTAGTTGCGGTCCATTCGAGGTGCTGGGGGAAACATCTCAACTTAGAGTCTTGCCCTTAGATTGTGGGTGAGCATAACCTCTTTCCTAAAATTTATACATAAAAAAAAAAAAAAAAGAATGTTATACTACAAAAGGCCAATTTCGTGGGCTGGGCTGGGTGGAGACGAACATGGAATTAATATTGAATACACAAAACTACGGAGTATGACGCTGGACTTTCGAAAGTTATCATAAACCACCAACATATAGTTTTGATAGAATGGACTAGTCTTTTACAATACATTGAACAACATGATAGTTCTAATAGAGGCACTTACATTTAGCTACTAATGGTATTTTAAATAAGATTACCTCTAACAGGCGCCTAGACGGATATCTATACTTGACAAAAAAAGAAAGTTATAATAATAAGCCTAGAAAATATAGATCATATTAACGCAAATGAAAATGAAAATCAAACCAAGCCCCAAAAGAAAACTAAAAAAGGATATTTAATATTTTATTATAAATTTTATCAAAAGTGCACGTAGGTATATAATTTTATAGGAGCTTTCAGGTTAGTTTTTTTAATTATATCAAGTGTATTTTTAAGTCTTTTAACACGTTAGTTTTAACAACAAAAAATGGTAATGCTGCAATTTTAAATGCTAAAAAAATATTTTCAAATAAGTTAAATTTTTAAAAATAAAAATGGCCAAGTCGTTATCATTTATTAACTAAAAGGATTTAAAATCATGTTGTACCAAAGTAAGTCAAATACCATCTTTGTCAAATATAAAGAATATTCAGGCATCTCTTCGTTGGGATGATTCAATTATACTGACATGTTGTATATTAGTGAAGTAATTCATGAAAAAAAAAAAATATCTTGCGCCTTGACTTTATTAATTCCCCCGGTCTCAAATGCAAAACTTAGTAGGAGAGTTTATATATTTTGCTCTTAAATTTATAATTTTTTCACTACACTCTTGTTGATTGCACATATTATAAATGGAATTTTCTATTAAAGGAGTGATATCTCATATAAATGACTAAAAATGATATTTAATTTTAGGGAAACAACACACATTTTTTTTTTCAAATAACTATTTTAACTAATTTTCTTACTTTTTCCAAAGTAATTCTCTAAGGAAGTAGAAAATAGCTATAATTAGTCTCTCCACTCAATAAGAATGATGTTTTATTTCAACGCTTGCTTGTTTGCGTGGAGGAATTGATAAGGATGATGATATTGAATACTCCAAATGTGAATTGGTCAAGAAAATGATTGACACGATATATAATTTCTCATTGGAAATTTTTAATTTCCCGATTTTCATTAAGTGTTTAATTAATCCACCAGCTTAACTTCTCACCAGGCCTCTCTCTCTCTAGATATATATATATATATAAAAGCATATTAGCAAATTTGAAAATGATCAAGAACCTTTTTCTCATTAGTGATGAAATGGTTAAGTTCTTGAAGTTCCTTCTCTTTTGGCTTCCTCTGTTACAAAACTCCCAAATGATCTGTGGCTAGTCACCGAATTTGTTCAAGAGAATAGGTGGACTAAAGAAAGACGGTTTCACTCAATTTGTGAAATTACGTTGGCAACCTCGTGAAAATAAGTTTGAAGGCTCTAGAGGTTATTGTATCCATGTCTTCAGTGCCGTAATAAAGCAATCACCTTTGAAGGTTTCTCCTCAGTTTGTTCCCTTCGTTAACCAAACAGGACAAAGTGCAGGCACATACGATTCACTCCTCCATCAAATCCCTCAAAAGGCTAGCTATATACTCCCTCCATCTCAAAATATAAGTTTAAATTTGTGAATGGGTGTGTCTCAAAATATAAGCTTCATTTTAGTTTTGTTAAATTATTTATGGTGTTTTTTCCAACTTTAACCCTTGATTATATTTGTTGTATTTATTGTCTCTCTCATCTAATCTCTTTTCAAATAAGGACGTAGTTGGAAAAGAAATACATATTTATTGCTCTTAACAAATTTTTACTGTTTTCTTAATAAACGTAATTTGGTTATTATAACGAGTCTCACATCGGGTGGGTTTTTATGAAAGAAGGGCCTTATAAGGCCATGGGTTCCCCAACTCTAATAGCTAGTGTAGCAAGTCCCACATCGGGTGGGATTCCTTGAAAGAGGGGTCTTATAAGGCTTTAGGTTCCTCAACTCTAATATTTAGCTTTTGGGGTGTGGTTTTTCCGAGGACCTATGCCCGGTTACAATGGTGCTTTCATTGAGAGATGACCACCGAAGAGGGCTATCTACAGAGGATTCTGACCGGACAGGCTAACCAATAGAAGGTTGAGTGAAGCATTGTAATGAGTGCCATATTGGGTGAGCTTCCTTGAAAGTGGGGCCTTATAAGGCCTTGGGTTCCCCAACTTCAACAGTCAGCTTTTAAGGTGCGGTTCTCCTAAGGATTTGTACCCATTACAGTTATTTGAAGTTTATAAACGTAAAAACCAAGTTTTTTCCCTTTAAAATACTAAACTACTTCCCATATTCATTTCATGGAACATCAGTACGATACTGTGGTTGGAGGCGTGGCGAACCGTTCAAGGTTTGTGGACTTTACGTTGCCATGCACAGAAGCAGGTGTGTCGATGTTGGGAAATGTTCAACATGGGAGGCACCTAACTATGTGGATTTTTGTGAAACCCTTTAGTTGGGGCTTATGGCTTAGCATAAGCATCGCCTCTATCTTCATTGGTTTCATCATATCAATTATGAAACGAAATGTGAACAATTTGCCTGAAAGAGGATCCCAAACTTCAGCCAAACAGCTCAACGGAGTCATCATTCTTTGGTTTCCATTATTACAGGCCGGGCTTCCTGATCGTAAGTTTTAAAACTCACTTCTTTATCTACACCCTTATTCACTTTCCTTCTTGATTATTATTGAAGAGCATCAATAGATGCAAATTAGGGAAAAAAATTGATAAATATGAAAATATGTCTTATATTTAAGATTAATATCAACTCTTTAAATATGTCTTATATTAAGGACCGGATGAAGTAATATACATATGGAATTCCACAACACATAGGGCAGTGGATCGGAAGAATTAAATCGAAATACCTTACCCTATGTTAGATATTTTTGAAGCAGTAATCCACATAACTCACAATCTAAATTAAAGGTAATGGAAATCACATAACACTATTAGTAGAAAAGGATGACAGAGACTTTGACTGGGGTGCAGGCATAATGATGACAATTGGAAAAAGCTGTACATGTCACCAGTTGGGAAACCTTCAAAAGCAGTGATATTTTTTTTTAATGTCCCTCACAACACTTAACCTAGTGTTATATTAATAACCTCGTGCACAAATTATAAATGACTAAATGGACTAAATAAACACCTAATATAGATTGGGTGTAAACTTGTAGAAACAAATGGAATGTTACCTCAGATCACGGCGTGCTATATAGATATTCTGTTATATTATTTAAATATATTACTTTGTAAATATTCAAGATATTCAAACAATAAGACGAACCGTATATTGTTACGTACACAAGGATCTTGCTCGAGACTTGTATATATGTACTGTAGCACAATGATGAATGCAAGATGTTCTTTTTATTCATTCTCTACTCCTTTAAAACTTATATGGTATTAGGGCATTGATCCTAAAAGACGATCATGGCTGACGCGAATGGCTCTGAGAGACCAAACACGAGCGAAACTGAGAGAGAGAGAGAGAGAGAGAGAGAGACGACGCTTCATCACCGTATTACCTGCATGCATCTGAAAATCCAAGACAGATTTATGTGAGTGAACTTCTAGATGAAGGGAACTATGGTGAATGGGTGAGTGATATGGCTAACGCTCTCTTCGCCAAGAATGAAATGGGCTTTATCGATGGCTCAATCAAGATGCCGACAGTAGATTCACCCGATGCCGCCTTATGGATGAGGTGCAATGTGATGGTGAATGGCTGGCTCAAAAGCGCCATAGGAAAAGAAGTTTGAAGTAGCGTACAATACGCAAAGACCCCACATGGGATCTGGATCGATCTCGAGCAACGTTTGGGTAAAGGGAATGCTGATTAGGACTTCTTTTCGTTAAGCTTTTTATTAAATCCTAAGTAATCTAAATACTATGCAAATGTAATAAAACAAAGGAAAATCTGTTTCGGGTTTTTCAAATTAATAAACTAAGGACTGATGCAATTAAATTAAAAACTAAACTATTGTTTTTGGTATTTTTATAAAAATGGGATGAATATGAAGAAATGAATCTTGATAGCAAAGTAAATGGCTCTCCTAGTTTCTTGAAAGAATTTAGAGAGTTAATTTGTCATCAAGTCAAAGTGAAAACCTCAAACAAACACATTGAGTCCAATTTATCTAATTAATGACTAATCCTACGATCACATTAATAATCATTTCTTAGATAAATTGTTAAGAACCACTTGATGTGTATTTAAAAATCATTTAATGCACTTGCTTCCTCTTAAATGAGAGCACAATCGCGAAACTCAATATGAATTAATTTCATTACACACCATAGTAATCATATAAAATGTATAACCTCATTAAAACATAAAGAAATAAGTTCAATACATAATCCAAGAGCATCAAAGCAAAATTCAATACAAATGTTAACCAACAAAAACAAATAAACACTCATCCAAGTCCCACAAATATGTACTAATATAAAATCAAACCAAACATATCACAATTAATACATATAATAAACTCCTCTTGTAGTACATTGGAGCTCTAGCCACTTCCTCCGTCACTAAGACTCAAACAAATCAGCAATCCATGTCCATTAAAGCATCCACATAAGCTTCACAAACCAACAACTAGAGAACATCAAGAAAGCACCAAATCTGGAAAGACATGAAAGAGGAGGTGAACTGACGGTTTGAAGAGTGAAGAATGGAGAATCTAATTGAATGCTTTGGGTTATAATGGAATGAGAAGCAAAAGGTTGGTGGTGGTGTTAATAGAAGAAGAGAAAGAAGGTTGCCAGATAGTGAAGAATGGAGGAGCAACTATGAAGACAGTGATTTTGGTGTGGAGAAGAAGCTCGATTATAGTAAATAAAAGCCGAGTCGGTAGTGGAAGAGATGAGGTCAGAGAGAGACGGAGATGACAGTGGAGGAACGGTGGTCTGCGACTCTGTCTCTGGTTGTCCGGTCTGCAACTCCAGTTCGGACTTAAGAAACTCTATCGGTTCAAGCTCGTCCCGAAGCACCTCTGTTCATTTCTCTGGTTTAGAGCTTCGACTGGTGGTGTGAGGATGGAGGAGTGGTGCTGGTAGCCGAACAGCACTATGGTGAACAGAGAAGGAACGATGGTGTGGTCATCCTCCTCCTTCCTGTTGTAAACCAGAACCAAGGTCTAAGCTCCGGTTCCTCCTTAATGGTCTCAGTCCGGGGCACTCTCATCTCCAGCTCCCTCTTTATTTTTCTTTTACTCTCAGCTCTGTATTGTCTCCGTCTCCTCAGTAATGGTGGATGGTGAAGGTTGAAGGGACGTCGCTGGTGACGGAGATATGAAGTTGAAGGTGATAGGAGATGAGATCCCCCTTTAGCTGCAGCACCCCCCTTGTCTTTTCATATCGCTCTCAGCTCATCTCTGTTTCTCAGTGTTGCTGAACCCGGACCAGACCGGCCGATCCGGCCCGGAAACCGGCGAACCGGCAGGTAAATCGGTCCGTATACCCGACTTTTAGCTCCCAATTCTTCAATGTGTCGGGCCTTGTTTCAGCATCTCGGGTCCTCACTTCAACTCCTCACTCCCATCTACGGCCCATACCTAAAATCATCCCTCTTTAACATCCAATGTTGGGCCTTCCAACTCATGGGTTTCGCTGATGATGAATAGTAACATAATCCATGTTGGATGAAGAAGGTCTTTAGGGATCTAGATGCAAACTTTAAAACTTCTAAGGAAGAACTAAAGTGCAACATTATGAAATATTTTGGGGCCAGACTACAATTTTTGAAAAATTTGGGTCCCTTTATGTAATTTTCTCCAATCCTCTAAATATTGTTTCTAACCCTCTAAAATCACCAAATTCTTCCCAAAACACCTGCAATGCAAAATTAAGCACAAGGTAACATCAAAAGTCCATGAAATCATTTATATGAATAATGAATAAATTTTAACCATTTCACCCCTAATTACGATTAATTCAATACAAATGTCACTAATTAAAATTAGTGCTTAATCATGCAATAATATTCCAGAAAATGTATTAAAAATCCCAATTTAATTATGAAAAATCATATAAAAATATAGCTCAATCAAATGCCTCCATATTCTATGAACTATGTAGAGAAGTGACTCTCTTAAGAAAGAACTACTAAACGTACCATTCTTCTACACCAAGTTGAAAGCTTTATGGGATGAGATGGAGTCTCTAATGCCGTGGCCGAAGTGTTGATGTGGGGGGTGCACATGCGGCATCTAAAGAGAATTGGCAGAGATACAAGAACGTGACCATTTGTATGATTTTCTTAGGGGTCTCAATGAAAGCTTCCACACAGTCTGCACGCAAGTCCTAAGTACCAAACCAATGATGAGTGTAGGCACAGCCTACCATCTAGTAATAGATGATGAAAAGCAATGAGAGATTTCCATGAAACGGCCAACTAGAGAAGCAGCAGCGTTTAACGTATATCACCCACTAAACCAAAAGGAATCCCAAGAAAGACACAGTTGGAAGAAGGAAAAACCAAAATGTTCACACTGTCAACGCATTGGGCATAATGAAGACCAAATGCTATAAAATCATTGGATACCCAGCAGACTGGAAAAGATCGAATCACGAAAGGCAAAATGGTTCATCAAGAAGCCCCAAGCAGCCTTTGTTCGGTCGATGATAGTCCAATCCTAGGCCTTTCAGCAAATCAGTTCGAACAATTAACAAAGTATTTTGCAAGAGATCAAGGCCTCACTGCAGGAAACACACAACCAGAACAACTTAGTGTGAACATGGCAGGTAGACTTTCTTTTGATCAACCTTGGATTACTGACTCAGGAGCCACTAACCACATCACCTGTAATGGAACACTGATAAGTGATTGTACGAAAGGAAGTCCTAAACTAGTTCAGATCCCAAATGGAGAGAGTGTCCTCGTCAATGAATCCGGCTCCATGTCACTATTTAATGGCGTGAAATTAAAAGATGTCCAAAAATTTCCTATTTTCAATTCCAACCTACTCTCTATAAGCAAGATTGCTAGAGATTATAATTGTGTTGTGCACTTTACAAAAAATTTTTGTGTGATACAAGACTTGCGCTCGAGGAACCTGACTGGCAAGGGGAGGCACCGTGATGGGCTATACATCCTTGAACCCCACCACCAGAATTCAAAGTACATGTTGTCAGAGAACCAAAAAATCATCCAAGTTGGCACAAGAGGCTCAATTGAAACTAATATAAAAAAAAATCTCAATTGACAAGTGAAGAGTTATCATTAACAGGTGAAAAGTTACTATTAACAAGTTATGGGGTTTGCTAATATATTCTTTCTCTTTATTAGGAAATAAATAATATTTTCCCACCTGAAAAATTAGGTTCAAGCTGAGATAATCTAGCAATGAAAAATGATAGATTCTTCCAAACCAAGTTGTTACATGAATAAGGAATGTAATTCAAACCTTTGACTCCTTCAAATGACAAGAATTTACACTATTCATTCCAATTTATTTTTTATTTCAATGTTACAAAAGCTTTATAGAGAATTATATTATTTATATATATCATTTCTTTTGTTTTTCTTTTTCCTCCAAAATAATTCCAAATTAGAGAGGTTCCTACCTTGTGGCTCACTATTTGCAGCATGACACTGATCAAAACCAGTGAATGAATTGTCGCTTTATCATCATTCTGGGCCACCCCTGTGACATGCATTAAAGTTTAAAGCTTCCATTCTCTATCCCCTTCCTCTCTCCCACTCATTCTCATATATCAATTACTTTTATAAAAGTACTCCGTCTGGTTCTAATTATAAGATAAAGTTGACTTTTTTGAAGAAATTAAAGAAACAATTAAATTATTTTAGAGTATTTATATTTTTATTTTTTTTCTCCAAACTAATTAATTTAACTAATAAACTAATATATAATCTAAGGATACTAAAAATATAAACACTCTAAAGTAATTTAATTAATTTCCTTAATTTTTCAAAAAAGCTAACTTTATCTTATAATTAGGACAGGAGGGAGTATTTATTTATTTTTTTTTTTGATTACAAACCTGGAAATCAAAACTATAAACTACACAACCAACAGACAAGCGCTTACAAACAACCTACAATCTTTCATCATTCACCACCTCTTAATTAACAAGTGGAGGATGATCAAAGATACAAAAATTACCTACCATATCATGCGCAACTTTGGCCAAACCATCAGCAAGGACCAAATCTTCGCGAGGAACATTAAAAAACTGTACCTGCCAGTCTCTATAAATCAGATCCCTAATCTCATCCACCACATCTCTGAAAGGATAATCATATTCACATCCTCTAGTTGCTAGATTAATCGCCTCTATGCAGTCCGAGAATAGACATACCTTACGGATACCCCTCCACCAACATAGATGCAGCCCATGAATCATCCCTATAAGTTCTGCTATAGCCGGAGGAACATCAATTCGCTTACAAGAAAAACTGCAGACCCATTGCTTGTCAGGGTTCCTAATTACTCCACCAC
The DNA here is from genome assembly GCA_963855925.1 of Inga laurina. Taxonomy (NCBI): domain Eukaryota; kingdom Viridiplantae; phylum Streptophyta; class Magnoliopsida; order Fabales; family Fabaceae; genus Inga; species Inga laurina. Next base: position 36,731,757 of record OY979713.1, read on the forward strand.
AGCCACTCCTCCTATCTCTCAAAACCGAACCATCTACCTCCAAGGAAAAGAAATCATGTGACACATTACGCCTAGAGTTAGTTGAAGATTGGCTCAAATTTGCAAAAACACCCAAAGATAGGAGATCTTGATCCGCACAGGCTCTAAAAAATGAAGAAGCAACTCCATGATCTTCACCTAGACTAGGTTCTCTAAAAAGCTTGTTACATCTTGCTACCCATATATCCCAACATATATACCCAAACAGAGTTTGCCATTTAACCTTCCTGGTGAAACTTTTACCCACTTCATGCGACAGATTCCATTTGATCCATTCTGTACCCCTAAGAGAAACAAAAGTGCTCCAAAGATCCTGATTCACCACAGCTTCCCATCTTTCTATAGCATTTGAACAATCCCGAAGCAGATGCATAGAATCCTCTGTCTGGTTGCAAGAGAACGGGCATGAATCTGATTCTTGAACGCCTCTGCTAACTCGAAGTTGAGCCGTATGGGTCCTATCATGTGAAAAAAGCCACAAAAAAGACTTGATCTTCTCAGGAACAGGGCATCTCCAGAGAAGTTTCCAAACAGACTCAGCACTCCCATTTGTACCTGCAAAAAGAGAATAATATGCAGATTTAACTGAAAAACGACCATCAGAAGATGGTTTCCAGAAGAACATATCCTCTCCTCTCTCCTCACAGGGTGGGTGAGCACAGGTGATTCGGTCAATAATCGCTGGTGAAAACCAACTCTGGAGCTTCCGAGTATCCCATTCCCCATTACTCAGGACATAATCCGCAACCCTCTCATTACGATCAATGAAACCTTCCAAACCCGGGACCAGATCGATAAGGGAACAATTTATACTCGACCAATTTTCAAACCAGAAATATGTATTTCGACCATTGCCAATCCTCTTCCCTAAACTCTTCCTGAAATAGTCCCAAACTGTACAGATTCCCCTCCACGTGAGGGAAGAATTAGTTCTCTTCTCCACCTCCGGCACTTCTCTATTAGCGTATTTATATTTAGATCTCAGAACCTTGACCCACAACGCCTCAGGCCTGTTTATCAAACCCCAACAAAGTTTCATTAAGAAAGCTTGATTCTGGTATCTAAGATTCCTGATCCCAAGACCTCCTTGCTTCTTATCCTTAGAAACCACTTCCCATGAAACCAAATGCATCTTTCTGACTCCATCTTGTTCCCCCCATAGGAAGTTTCTACTCTGCCGTTCCAACTCATTACATAAGCCTGTAGGGAGAAGCATGGTCTGCATATAGTAAGAAGGCATAGCTGATAGCACAGCTTTAATCAAAGTAGTTCTTCCAGCCATGTTTAAACATTTGATCTTCCATCCCGATAGCCTCTTCTGACACTTCTCAATGATTGGGGCAAAAGTCAACTTAGATACTCTCCTGTGAAGTAAAGGGATACCTAAATATTTCCCCAGGTCCCCCGTTAGACCAACCCCCAGTCTCTGACTTAACCCTACAGCCCTATTGAAGTGAACATTCTTTGAAAAGGTCACTTTGGTTTTAGCCCTATTCATCTTATGACCCGAGATTGAGCAAAATTTATCCAAACATTCTAGCATCACATCAACCTGAGAGGCAGAAGCTTTCCCAAAAAGAATCAAATCATCCGTAAAGAAAAGATGGTAAAGCTTAGGCCCTCTCGAGCTCAACTGTATGGTCTCCCACTCTCCTTCATCCACTGCATCTTGGATAACATGATTCAACCGTTCCATGCATAGGGTAAAAATATATGGGGACATAGGATCACCTTGACGAATACCTCTGGAAGGGGTAAAGGACTCCGAAGGTTAACCATTCCAAAGAACTTGAAAAGAGGAGTTGATGATACAAGCCATAATGATCTCACGTAGTTTGTTATCCATCCCGGTAGCCCTCAATGTGTCATTTATAAAAGCCCATTCTAAACGGTCATAGGCTTTTTCCAGATCCACCTTCACTGCCATCCATCCATTCTTTCTCTTTGTACTCCTCATAGAATGAATCACCTCCTGAGCTATAATAACATTATCACTACTTTGTCTTCCTGAAATGAAGCTGCTCTGATGATGCCCAACCACCTTTCCCATGATTGACTTTAGCTTTTGGGCAATAATCTTAGTAACAACCTTGTAACTCACATTGCAAAGGGAGATAGGTCTGAACTCTTGAATTGAAGTCGGCTTCTCGATTTTAGGGATAAGCACCAGGTTGGTATGATTTATACCTTTGACCTTCAGCGGGGAGCTAAAAATGTCTTTAACCAAATCCAAAACCGACCTTTGCATGAGGTTCCAAAATTCATGATATAAGAACGCCTGCACGCCATCAGGCCCAGGCGCTTTAAAGGCCCCTAGATCAAAGACAGCAGCTTTAATATCTACTTCAGAGACTTCATCATTTAATACTCCCATCTCTTCTGTAGTCAATCTAGGGAAATTATTGATTGTTGCCAGGGGTTGAAAATTGCTAAGATCACTATGAAACAAAGCTTTATAATAGTCTAAGGCCATTCTTTTAAGATCATTTTGCTCAAAGATCCATTCCCCATCTTGATTCTTCAACCCATCAATCTTGTTCCTCTTTCTTCTAATCATAGCTGAATCATGGAAAAATTTTGTATTTTGATCACCCCCTCTCAGCCACTTGCACCGGGATTTCTGGAACCACAACAACTCTTCCTGAGCCAACACCTTACTATATTCTTTGTGAAGTTCTTGTTCAACCTGCAGAAGATGTTGACTATCCCGTCTTGATCTTGCTCTATCTATACCTTCAAGCCTTTGAATAATCTTGCGTTTCTTCTGGTACAAATTCCCCACTTTAACCTTATTCCAATGTTGAGCTTTTTTGCTGAAATTAGTTAAATTTTCCTGCCAACTCCCTGAACTCCAGCTTTCTCTGACCACCTCCGAGAACCCTTCCTCCAATAACCATGCTGCTTGACACCTGAAAGGAGGTTTAGGGTAATTCACAACTCTTCCCGGAAGACATTTCACAAGGAGAGGCCTATGATCGGATCCAAACTTGCTTAAGTGATGAATTTTTGTCAAGGGAAACAGACTATTCCATTGATCATTAGAAAAACCCCAATCAATACGTTCCTTTAAAGAATTTCTCTCCCACGTAAAATTATCCCCCACAAAATCTACCTCAATTAAGGCAGACTGTTGAGCACAATCTGCAAATTGACGCATAGACAAAAAGTTGGGAAGAGATCCCCCAGATTTATCAGAGACCGATAAATAAGAGTTGAAATCCCCCATAACAAACCAGGGGCTTGAAACATTATTACTGATCGAAACAATATCATTCCAGAGGGTTTGTCTCTTAACCCAGGAGGGTTCAGCATATACACCAGTGATACATAAATCATTATTGCTTCCCAACACCTTAACATTCACATGAATATATTGCGTAGAGGATGATAAATAATTAACCCGCACACGGTCATCGTTCCAAAGAACCCAGATACCTCCCGCATAACCCGTTGCTTCAACCCTAATCCAATTAGAGAAACCCAACCGCCTCATCACTCTGTCCGCTTTTCTACCGCTAACTCTCGTTTCCAACAGAAAAATTAGATCAATATCCCTCTGTCTGATAAGATCTTTTAATCGAGCAGGAAAAGTTCTTGAGGCCGCACCGCGGCAATTCCAGGATAGGAAATTCATAATTAATAATATAACACAAAAGAAGGAAACAGAAGAACTCATCTGCTTATTCAAGAGACGCCGCTTGTAGCATAGCAACATCACCTTTTCCTGCCTCCATTTCTCCCAGCTTATGTAACTGATCAAGAGCCCCATCTTCTTTAGACTCAGGAGTTTCAGCCACCATCTCTTGCTCTAAAGAAGATGAATTTATATCTGGTGGTTCGGTCCGAGTAATCTCAGTGTCTCCCGAGCCCACAGTAGGAAGGGAACCCAAACTCTTTGCTTCTTCATTCTCCCTGATTACCACTTCTTGATTTAATCCAGAGAGAGAGACGAGACCTTCCCCGTCCAAATTTTGAAAATGATCTAGCTTCAAAGACTTTGGTTTAGAGTTTGAACCAAAAACAATTTTATAAGCTCGAGTAGAAATCCCAGCTTTTCTTTTAAATTCCGGAACTTTAAGTTTCGGTTGGGGAGGGAGATTTTTTTTTAATAATCTTCAAATCCACTTTAGGCCTATCCTCAGCAAGACGCGACCCACTCTGATTCCCAATTAAAATCGGCCCATTACCACCTTTATCTAAACCAATAATACAAACCTCCTGAATACCACCCTCCCTACTGCTCGGCCCACATGCCAACTCCACCGAAACAGGCCCAACTCCATTTGCCTCCAGCCCATTATTCCTTCCCACTTGGTCCACTCTACCTTTCAATTCCCTCTTCTTTCTACTACTGCCAGGTGTCTCCACTTTTGCCACCTCTCCCTTCTTCTTCGACACGCCTCCCTCCCCCATATTACCTTTGATAATCGTGCTCCTCGGTCTCACCTCCGCTAATCCACCTGCTCCCTCCACCTTATTCTTTCCTTGAGGTCCTATCACTCCTTCTTCTTTAGCACCTGACTCACCCTCTGATTTTTTCCTCCACTCTTTCATTCCTCCCTTCACCGCAGAGACTTTCTGAACACTCACATGGTCGACGCCGCCATCACTCATCTGAAGAGCATCATATCTGGACCCTATCCTGAGATTTTTTCTCCTGGGTCTTCCCACCCTCTGGACCTAACTGCGCCTGCTTACTGTCCGAAAAGGGTCTAGCCTGTCTATGTCTAAAGGTTCTAGTCGCTTTCATCCACGCGTCAAACTGTTCATCAGACGAGACACCTGGCACGCTCACAAGAGGCCTCTTCTCCAGCGAGCTCGCGTCCGGTAAGGTAATGCACTGAAACCCCAAGTTCCGATTATCTTTCTGGGTCTGCTGCTGTTCTGGAAATTTTTGATCTACCTGAGAAACCGTGGCTCTCTGAACTACTAAAGGGCACTCTTCTTGGTTATGACCATACTTACCACACTTGAAACAAATTGTCTCTAATCCCTCATATTCCACTGTGAAAATTCTAGATCTTATAACAAATCTAGATTGGAGTTGTTTGTTAAGATCCACTTCAACACTAATCCTATCAAACTTCCCCCTTTCCACTGTGGTGCTTGAATTATTACTGTGGGCTAACGTGTGGAAGTCTACCTTTAAAGTTCTTCCAATCAAGTTACCCAGTTCCCACATGCAATCGGTCGAGTAGCAATGGATAAGAAGAGTAGGGACCCTAACCCAAATAGCCACTTTCCTGATTCTATTACAATACGGATTAAAATTGGGACTCCACCTTTGAACCGCGAGATAATGTCCATGAATGAGCCAAGGACCATCAAACAAAAGTTTCCTACCCAGTTCAAGATCATCGGACCTAAAGACATAGTAGTTATTAGGAAGGTCAATGAGTTCAAACTTTTTTGTTCTGATATGCCAAGCGATCCTATCTTTCATCATTTCCAAGCTTGTTGTTTTCCCTAACACAGTCACGATAAGCGCATCTTTCCACGGCCAACATAGTTCTCTTAATCTCTCATCTGGCATATTTAGCTTTGGCAAAGTCTGGAGAAGGTTTTGTTCTGCTTCTGATAGTTCTGGTGTATAATCACGCTCCTCACGCAGCCATTCCTCCATGAGAGCATCAAAACTCATATTTTCCATATTAATGTTGCTGCCCAAAAGCTTGGATTTATACGAGATTTGAGTCTTCTGCAAAACCTGCTTGCTCTGTTTTTGCTGTTGATGTTCTGTTATTTGGACTTCCTCATCTATGTCCATCTGAAGGTTCTGGGGTAACTTTCCCCCCCTGTGGAACTATTTGACATCTTTTTAATATTCTTTGCAAACAAATCCGCTTGTTCCTTCGAGATTTCTCGGTTCTCAGACGTTGAATTATCACCAGCAATTTCCGGTGACCGAAGCTCACCTGAATTCTCACCCTTTCTCTCTCTAACACTCTCTCTCATCCTTTGTAAGGCATTGCAACTTTAAAATGTTGTCGATCGTCCTTTGGAAGCTTGATCACTGTTACCTTTCCAAGATTCTAGGGAGTATTTATTTTCACCATTAGTATTGTTAAAAACTATCTCATCAAATTCTCCATTCAATAAACAGCCTTCTTTCAATGCTCTAGCGCAATCTAGTGGCTACCTCAAAGCAAATTGATCCAACATATAAAGGTTCTTATTTGATTCTACCCCCTCAAAATTATCACCAAGCTAGAAAATTAAAGCTATCTATAATTCTGTCACCGACTCAAGATTCTTAACAAAACTGATCAGAGACTAACCATTCAAAACTGTTTTCTTCATTTCTTCATGTGCACAGTGCTCAGAGAAACCCAGAAAATTGAAGAATCAAGATTTAAAATAAGTATTATTTGAAAAAAGAAAAAGAAATTGTGCTTAAACAGTTTCCTCTCGCCGCATCAGTTACTGATTTCCACGTACCCTCCACGTATTAATCTGGCAAATCACATCAGAGGGTCAAAAAGTTTTGGCGTCTCTTTAACTCCTCTCTGCTTCCTATCTGCCTCTGGAAAATATCAAATCTTATCTCAAATTGATTAACATTTTTTTAAAAAAAAAATAGAAGAAGAAACCAGATATTTCATTTCACCTCAAGGTAATTTACAGTCCCCGGATCCATTAAAATGACCACTATACATTTAGGGAAGAACGAGATTTGGACGAATATGATATGTCTCTGTCATATTCTGCATCTCACCCAATCACGTAGCATGCAATTAAGCTCGTTCATTCATATCTGAACCAAACTGACCAAAAGGGAAAGGTCAGTAAAAAAAAAAAAATCTCTGTGTGACGAGCTTCGTCGAGACGAAGAGAATCAGAGATGAGAAGAAGATTTTCAATGGTTTTGATCATTTGAGGTTTCTGGGATTCCCCTGTTCTCGCTCTGTACCTGAACCTGGCCACTGATTCCCTCTGTTTTCACAGTCGTCTATGACGTTTGTTGTTCAGATTTAGCGTTCTTGTTGCAGGAACAGCAAGTAGTGTTGCTGTCTCCGAACGAAGCCGACTGGCTCGACCACTTCGGAGTGGCTAAGAATGTCGGCTTGTCCTGTCCGGCCATAATCACTGGAATTTTCTCCTCATATGGAACCGGAGCTTTCTGGGTTTGGTCGTCGGGTTTGGTCGTCGAGTTTGGCGTCGCCGGCTTCGAGGTCTCGCCGGCCGTCTCCGTCGCCTTCAAGGTAGCCTGAGAGCTTCCAGTATGAGCAGGCGAGGATTAAGAGGGCAAAATCGATGAGACCCAACATGGCCGCCAAGCCGCCGAACAAGTACGGCACCAGAGAATGCCACGGCGAGTGCTGTGGCTGTGCCGACGAAACAGGGGATTTCGCTGATGAGTAGTCCATGGGCTCTCGGTAAGCGTCTGCCGCCATTAATTAGTTGAGAGAAGAAAAGAGAAAATTGAAGAAGAAGAAGAAGAAGAAGAAGTAATTAAGAATTAATGGAATGAAGAAGAAGGAAACAAAAGAAAGAAGTGGGTTGGGAAGTGGAAGCGGGGTGGAAAGGTATATATAGAGAAACCAGAAAGAAGGGATTGAGACGTAGGCTTGCTCGTACAAGGACCCAACGAATATCTCCAATAAATTATTGGGTGATATTATTTTTTAGGTGGATCTTAATTATAATTGCTAATGTACTTAAGTAACCTTTTAACTTTTCTGAAAAATATAAATAAAATCATAAATTATTTTATAGAACAAAAATGATCATAAATATTATAAAATAGGGTAAAAGTAATTATAATGTTAACGTTCGTTAATGTGAACTTTTTAATAACTTACCGTGCAGTGGTCATCCTTGGTCTCCTCCATTGTGATTAAGTACCTTGCACAGTAAACGAACGTTAACATTATAATTACTTTTATAATTAAGTAGCGGCTTATAGTAAGAGTTAGATATAATAACTTACCAATGAGTCTTTTATAACCCGCTACTTCTTGGATGAAGTGGTCATCCTTGGTCTCCTCCATTGTGAGCTTGAGATTCTGCTCAAAAGGAGTTAGAACAACATCTATCTCATCTAAACTTGTTTGATCAACAAGCTCAGTGGCATATTTCCTTTGGTTAAGGAGTATGCCATGGTTACTTCTCATTACCTCCAATCCAAGAAAATATTTTAAAGGTCCAAGATCCTTGATTTTAAATTTACTATGCAAATATTTCTTTACATTATTAACAGCCTCAAGACTACTTCTTACTATCATCAAATCATCAACATAAGCAAGTATAAAAACTATGTCATGTTTTGTCTTCTTTTGAAATAATGCATAATCATACTTACTCTGTTGGAAACCACCATGTATTAAGGAATGAGTCAGCTTTTCATTCCACTGTCTAGAAGCCTGTTTAAGGCCATATAATGACTTTTCCAGCTTACATACTTTGTTTCTATTCTCCCCCTTTCGTTCAAAACCTTGAGGTATCATCATGTATACCTCCTCATGTAGGTCTCCCTGCAAAAAAGCATTGTCTACATCCATTTGGCAAATTATCCAATTATGGACAACAACTAATGTAAGAATGGTTCGAATAGTGACTATTTTAACCACCGGAGAGAAAGTCTCATAAAAATCTATTCCCTCTCTTTGAGAGTACCCCTTTGCTACAAGACGAGCCTTTAGCTTATCTAAATTCCCATAGGCTTTATACTTAACTTTAAACACTCATTTACACCCTATGACTTTCTTGCCCTTAGGTAAGGTAACTATCTGCCAAGTTTTGTGGGTCTCAAGAGCCTTAATTTCATTTTGCATAGCTGTATGATCCTTGGCTGCCTCATGATATGAATCTAGTTCAATTTCCCTATCAATTGCTGCAAGAAATAACTGATAAGGAACAGACAGATTAGCATAAGAAAAAAATGCAAGAAGAGTTGAATCATTAACCAGATCTGGATATTCTTCCAAAATGGTAGTCTCTTAAGTGTACTGGGCGGCGCCTATCTCTAATAGGTCTTGGTTGGGTATGAGTTGGGGTTAAATTGGAACTGTCATTGTTAGGTTCAGATTCAGATGTAGGGTTAGTCTTCTAAAGGGGAACCTCAGTGCTTCCTCTTAACTGGGACTCATTATTTGGTAAGGGAATACTATGAGTATCATCCTCCAAAATAAAAGGATCTATGTATTTATTGAGAATCCTATGATCATCATTAAATTCTCTATCTCTAGAAGGAAACTTATGCTCAAGGAAGCTAACATGACGGCTAACCACTAGAGATTTACTCTTGATATTATACAAAATATAGCCCTTATGAGCTGAGGGATAGCCTAGGAATAAACATGGATCAGATCTGCTTGCAAATTTGTCAGTACAGTCGAGTTTAACAGCAAATGACAAATAACCAAATATTTTTAAATGAGATAAATCAGGCGGTTTTCCATGCAACAATTCATATGGAGTCAAATATTTCAATACTCTTGAAGGGATCAAATTTATTAAGTAAGCAACAGTTTTGACTCCCTCTCCCCAAAACCGAATAGGCATATTAGCATGAAACATGATGCTCCTAGCCATTTCTTAAAGGTGAAGATGCTTTCTTTCTACAACCCCATTTTGTTGGGGTGTCAAGGGACATGATCTTTGATGTACAATCCCCTTTTCACTAAAAAAACTTTGAACTTCCTTATTGACAAATTCAGTTCCATTATCCGTCCTTACAGTTTGAATTTTAGCAGAAAAATGATTTTCAATATAAGCAAAGAATGTCCTTATTAATTTCATAGTATCAGATTTAAAAGTCATTAGAAAAATCCAGGTTGCTCTAGAATAATCATCAACAATAGTCAAGAAATATCTATGCCCTTGATGTGTAGGAGTCCTATAAGGACCCCACACATCCATATGCAACATCTGAAAACAATGAGTACTTGCAAAAGTGCTAGAAGAAAAGGACAATTTAGAATGCTTTGCTTGTATACAAATCTCACATTTATTATCATCAATAGTAGGCATATCATGCTTTACATCAGATAAATGTTTCAAAATATCATATGGTGCATGTCCTAGCCTATGGTTCCATACAAGGCCTTTTGTGTCAGTATTTTTATCAACTACATTAACAATCTTAGAAGTATCAGCAGACTTAGGGTATTGTTCTTGTTGGATCAAATACAATCCATTCGACATTTTACCAATCCCTTTGTTCATTCCAGTTATCATATCCTGCAAGACACAATAGTTAGGATAAAAACAAGCTATGCATGAATTTTCTAATGTTAGTTTAGCCACAGATATCAAATTATAACAGAATTCTTTTGCAAAGTAAACATTCTTTAATCGTATGTGTTTGGTGACCTGAACTTCTCCTATATGAGTGATTTTAATTCTGTTTCCATTAGGAATTTTTACCCATCTGGCTATACCTAAACATGGTCTGCATTTATCTAAATTTGTTATGCTATAAACTATATAGCAGCTAGCACCAAAATCTAAAATCCATTGATCCTTTAATATATCATTAAACAAACCTGGGGTGGCTGCTTGGACACTAATAGCAACATCCTTTGGATTGGCATCATGTTTAAGAAGTTCAAGGATTTGCTTGTATTGTTCCTGGGTGAAAGTAGGAGTCTGGGAAGCAGCTGAGTCATGACCAACAATAGTTTGTCCATCAGTAATAGTTGGATTAGCTTGGTCTTCCTGTTGTCTTCTAGCCTTGGAGAAGGAAGAAGAGTTGGCAGGAAACCCAATTAATTGGTAACAAATATCCCTCCAGTGTCCCTTTCGATTGCAGTGGGTGCATACTATTTGGGAGCGATTTTCCCTGCCTCTCCCCCTTCCACGACCTCTGCCCCCTCTAGCAGAAGGACCAGTAAACAGTGAGGCATCAAGAATGGGAAGAGTGGATGAAAGGGAGATTTGACGCTGAGTTTCTTCTTGGATCAGCATCAAATAAGCTTGGTTACAGGAAGGCAGTGGGGTCATAAGAAGGATTTGACTTCTAATTTGCTGAAAGGACTCATTTAAACCCATGAGGAACTGAAATAATCTTTGTTCCTGTATAATCTTGGAATAGTCCACAGATGATTGACATTGACAACAGGGAATAGGGACAAGAGTAACATATTTGTCCTATAATTTTTTTGAGTTTTGTATAATAAACAGAGACAGAAGAAGTCCCTTGAGTCAGACAACTAATAGCACGATGTATAGAGTATACCTTGGCCCCATCGGTTTTATCAAAACACTTTGTATGATCCAACCATACAAGATGAGAATTAAGAGAAAAGACTAACCCACTAGCAATCTGCTTATCAACAGAGTTCACCAACCAGGAGAGGACAACATAATTACAGCGATCCCAGACTGCCTTCAAGTGTTCTGGTTGCTTATCACGAAGGCATGTACCATCAATAAAACCCAGTTTATTTTTCCCATGGAAGTCGAGTTTCATTCCTCTGCTCCATATGGGATAATTTTCGGTTCCAGTTAAAACTTGTGCAACAAGAGTAGACGCTTGTGTATCTGCTGGATGAAGGTACAATGGGTGATTGAAATCAAGGGTTTGTGAGGATAGTTCTGTCATAATTGTTAATGGCGAAAGAATGGTGAGTTATGATTGAATATAGAGGGAAGCAAAATCACCGAGCCTAAGAACAAGAAAATATGTTCTTTTCAAGACTCTATATCCAAGATTCGTGGGACAATAGCAAGATACGGGTGGCAGAATCAGAGATGCAATTAGGTCGACGAAAGAAAGAAAGATGGAAGGAGAGGGCCGAAAACCAGTAGATCGACCACATGAATCAACGAGATGATGAATAGAAGGTTGGAGAGTTATCAGATTAATGGGCCGCTCATCAGCGAAAACGATCGGCAAGAATCACCAAATCAACGCCGAAAACACCAGATCAAGTGCAAGATCTAGCGACAGAAAGAGAAATAGGGCAGACGAGAACCATAGCAGGGCATCGTGTTCCACCTTCTCCGGCAAGACGAAAAAAAACGACTGGCAAGAAGCCAAATATGGATGAAAAAGGGTCGACCACCGTTAACCTCCTGTAGGCACCGGAAACAAAGCTTCCATAGAATCAACCTCAGAAGATCGCAAAGCTGAATGACAAAAGTGCGTTTGGATGGTGAGGAAAAAAAAATTTGCGATGGCAGAGGGTGCCCTAAAGACAGATCATACGATCATGAAATCAAGAAACAACCATCAGGGGCGGGTTTAGCCAAAATAGACCCGGTAACTTGAATCAAAGAACCAGGGCTCTGGTATCATCTTAAACCAATAGGCCTAAAACCATAAACTGAATATTCACAACATATATGCTTAAACTCTCCAATACAAAGAGGCTATATTTATAACATCCAGCCAGTAGCCTAATAGCATCCGAAATAACAACCACACTAAAAGCCACGCATAACCTAAGTGACTAAGTGGCATTAATATTACAATTATACAATTATAACAATATTACAATATTAACTAATTACAACAATATGTGTCTGCCATATTCTGCATCTCACCCAATCACTTAGCATGCTGTTAAGCTCGTTCATTCATATCTGAACCAAACTGACCAAAAGGGAAAGTCGTTAAAAAAAAAAAAAAAATCTCTGTGTGACGAGCTTCGTCGAGAGGAAGAGAATCAGAGATGAGAAGAAGATTTTCAATGGTTTTGATCATTTGAGGTTTCTGGGATTCCCCTGTTCTCGCTCTGTACCTGAACCTGGCCACTGATTCCCTCTGTTTTCACAGTCGTCTCTGACGTTTGTTGTTCAGATTTAGCGTTCTTGCCGCAGGAACAGCAAGTAGTGTTGCTGTCTCCGAACGAAGCCGACTGGCTCAACAACATCGGAGTGGCTAAGAATGTCGGCTTGTCCTGTCCGGCCATAATCACTGGAATTTTCTCCTCATATGGAACCGGAGCTTTCTGGGTTTGGTCGTCGAGTTTGGCGTCGCCGGCTTCAAGGTCTCGCCGGCCGTCTCCGTTGCCTTCAAGGTAGCCTGAGAGCTTCCAGTATGAGCGGGCGAGGATTAAGAGGGCAAAAGCGATGAGACCCAACATGGCCGCCAAGCCGCCGAACAAGTACGGCAGCGGATAAGCGTCTGCCGCCATTAATTAGTTGAGAGAAGAAAAGAGAAAATTGAAGAAGAAGAAGTAATTAAGAATTAAGAATTAATGGAATGAGGAAGAAGGGAGCAAAAGAAAGAAATGGATTGGGAAGTTGAAGAGGGAGTGTAAAGGTATATATAGAGAAACCTAGAGTCGGGAAAACGGGCCGGATCGACTGACCTTTTAAGGGTCGGGCTTATAAATTATAGCCTCAAAAAGAAGTTGGGCCTAAAAAGACTGGCCATGTAGGGCATCGGGCTTAAAAGGACAGGCCCTGGAGGGCCTCGGGCCAGCCCTTTAAGCCCGTTTATTTTTTATTTTTTTTGCTTGGACAGGAATCATGTTACATTTTTGAATTGCCTTATTGAATCTATATGCCACTCTATCCTTGTATTGTATAGAGTATGATTTTTGAGTATATTGTTTTGTCTAATTGAATCATATTGTGATTTTTGAGTATGATTTTTGAGCATATTGTTCTGCCTATTTAGAATAAAATCATATTATATACTATTCTGCCTAATAGAGTATGATTTTTTATGGAGGTTGTGATTATTTGACTATTTGAACCTACTCCTCAAAGTGAAACACAATCAAATGTCCTTGAAATTGATGATAGTGGTGAAGAAGGTGAAATAAATAGTCGTCATACTCATGTTGTTTAGATGTTAGAGTATTGAGCTTCTTGCCTTCTTATACTTTGGCCTTTGTGTGAGTTATTTATGAACATGATTTTACCTTTGATTATATATTAGTAACTGTGTTTGTTTGTTGCAAGAGACGTGTTATTTAAACCTTAATGTTGACAACATTTATGTATTAAAGTAGAACTTTAATCGTTGTTATTTATTAATTATATCTCTCTTGGGAAAATACGCAGGAAAATAGTTAAATATTGTAAAAGGGACTTCCTGGCCCTGCGGGCCGACCCTGGCCCTGATGCTCTAGGGCCGGGCTTTGAAAAACTGTAATTTTCCTGACCCCGAGCTTTTTAGGGCCGATCCTGTTAGGCCCTGGCCCGTCAAGGGCTGACCCTGTAGAACCGGGCCGGCCTTGATTCCCAACTCTAGAGAAACCAGAAGGAAGGGATTAAGACATAGGCTTTGCTCGTAGAAGGACACAACAAATATCTCCAATAAATTATTGGGTTGTAGTATTTTTTTAGGTGGATTTTAATTATAATGGTCAAGGTATTTAAATAATCTTTAATTGTTTTTAGAAATATAAATATAATTATAAATTATTTTTTAGAGTAAAAATAATTATAAATATTATAAAAGAGGGTAAAAGTAACCATCAAAGTATTTAAAATTGGACTGGATCGGGCAGGCAAATCGGTGGTCCAACCGGTTCGATTCGGGGTGAAACGTATGGACCGGTTCACCCTTTTTTTTTATTTTTTTTCAAAATCATTTTTTTTATTATTTTTACATAGAATCTCGTATCAATAAGTCTGAAATATTTACTTCCTCACCAGTTTAGCTCCGGTTTAGCTTCGGTTTGACTCCTATCTGACTCACTGACCCTTAACCCAGTGCCCAGACCGGTTCAATGTCCGGTCCGATTTTTAATACCTTGGTAACCATAACGTTAACGTCCGTTAATGTGAATTTTTCAATAAAATGTTAAGGTGTTAAAATAACCATCAACTAATACCAAAAATATAAAAATAATTATAATTTTTTTTGGATGTAAAAGTAACTAAAAAGTAACTTCTTGATCATTAATTCATAAGTTTTTTTTTTACTTTTGTTTTATGAGTGTTTTCTCAATTTGGAGATTAAAATGACAAAAGTCAAAGAAAAACTTATGAATTAATATCCTAGAAGTCACCTAATTTTTAATCTGATGAGAATGAATAAGCAGAAGAAACTTGTCACCCAAACTACAGAAGCTAAAATCCCTAACATGAATCACTTACCTTAAAATTACAGTCATTACTAATGTTGAGGCAATCACAACCAAAAAATGAAAGAATTATAAAGGAAGATATCTGAGAGGAAAACTAGAGCAATGGAAGATCTCATATGCATATGGTAGGGTTGGAAAAATTCACGTCACCCCTAGTCATCTCATAATTAAAATCCACTTGTCATCCAACCCTATGCATATGCAATCATTGGGAATTTTAGTTTTCCTCTCAGATATTCTGCTTTAAAATCTTTTCATTGTTGGTTATGAGATTGCTTCAATATTAGCGATGACGATATTTTAAAAGCTAGTGATTCATGTTAGGGATTTTAGTTTTTGGAGTTAGGGTGATAAGTTCCTTTCGTTTCGTCATTCTCACAATAATTTTTAAAAAAAAGGCAACTTCTTGAATATTAATTCATAATTTTTGTCATTTTAATTTCCAAATTAATAAAACATTTATAATACCAAAATAAAGAAAAACTTATGAATTAATGTTCAAGAAGTCACTTTTTAATTACTTTTACATCTAAAAAAAAATTCTATGGTTAATTTTACACTTTTAGTATAAAATAATAGCTATTTTAGAACCTTAATATTTCATTAAAAAACTCACATTAGCAGACGTTAACATTATGTTTACTTGCCCTCTTTTATAATGTTTATGGTTATTTTTGCTTCAAAAAATAGTTTATTATTACTTTTGTACTTTTCAGAAAAGTTAAAAGTTATCTAAGCACCTTAACGCTAATTATAATAATAATAACATATCCGCATTTATTTTTATACAATATATATTTTGTACAAATTATATATTTTTGAATCATTTGTATCACTTTTCTTTCTCCCCCAGTTTTTTGAAATCACTTTTCTATCTTATATATATATATATATATATATATATATATATATATATATATATATATATATATGGCATAAATACATAATTTTGAATAATGAAGTATGGCAAAAAAAAAAGTATGTATTTTTAAACATTTGGTTTTGAATTTATTTTCTTTTTTGATACACATTTTCAATTATATATAATTTAATTTTTAATGTATAATTCGTGTGTGTGTGTGAGGTTTTTTGTGTGGTGAGATTTGATCTAATTCATGGGCTGAAGTGCATTTGCTGACTGTAGTATCGCTGGTTTCATAAATACGCAGCTATCAACAACTCTAAAATCTAAAGTGCTTCAATACTCTCGACACAGCTAGCCTGAGCCCTGAGTGACTCTGGTTTCAAAATGGAAGAGTTTCTAAAATTGTTCAAGTAATTGAAGAGTTTTCCCCCCTTATTTTTTTTTTTTTTTACTTTTGCAAATAATTAACTGTTAATTTTTTTTCATATTGTGATAAAGACTTAATTAATTTAATTGATGTAGATATAAAAAAACTTAATTAAAAATATGATTAATTCTTTTAATAGATGAATATATACTTAAGTAAACTTGTTGATAAATTTTTATGCAAAAAAATATATTTAAAAATTTAAAATTCTAAATAAATATAAGTTATATAATGTCTCAAATTTACATTATTAATAACATATGGTGAAAAAAAAATGCATTTTAATTTCAGGTGATGTCTATATACGTTTTCAAAATGGAGGGGAGATTTGTGTGATTTAGATAAAATAGAGGGATAATCAATATATTTTACTCTTTAATTTATTTTCTTAACAAATCACTTATGCAATAAAAAAAATTATTAGACCTCAACTAATTTGACTTAAATTAGGATTTAGGAAGAACCAGAAGGGCCACTAAGTTTTCCCAACAAATATTTAGTACAATTACATGTCCAAAATTATTAATTAAATTTACAACTGGTACATAGAAAGATTCAATTATGTAATGCATAGAGTGATGCCTCTTTTTTTTTTTTTTTTGAAATGAAAGATATAAAAAAGGCATTTTGAATTTGATCACAAAAATACGTTTTTACTTCATTTCATATAATTTTAGGTGAGGAATTTAAGGTGGGGGAAAAGCATTTGCCATCCATGATGATTATACATGGTCATGCTGATGCATATGAAAAAAATAAAATAAACTTTCTAACACCCTTGTACAAATTATATGAAACATATTACGTGTAATTCATAAAAATAAAAATTGGGTGTGAACCAGTAACCAGGATGATTTTGGATGAGAAGGAAATGGGGCCCGAGAGGAAACAGGAAGGAAAGGTTAGGCAAAAGACCCTTATATTTTCAAAAGCTAAAAGTAGAATGACATTATAATACTTAATAACAACCCCAGATTCAGAAGCCATAATTATAAATAAGATATTTAAATTTTAAATAAAATTCTCAATTATAAATTGAGACTTCTTCTTGTTTTTTTTTTTGGCCAGATATAAATTGAGACTTCTATTTATAGTTATTTAAATCGATATTTATAATTCGTCATTTTTTCAGACATAACTTTTATTATTTTAATTTAATTTTTTATTTTTGTTGAGATTTAAACGCTATTCCCCGCAAAGGCAACGTTGTGTTGGTGTTGCGTGAGTTGTGGGATTAATTTAACTTGTTTGGATACTCAAAGTAATGGAGTCATGACTCATGAATACAGTAAAGGGAAGCGCACTGAGGGGCATATTGGTCATATAAAATCTCATCCTCACGCTGGACGTGTTTGGCAAGAAAGGAAAATGAGGAATAATAAATAATAGAAATAAAATTCCCAGCTGGGTGTGGGTCATAAAGCTTGACGGGACAAATATTAAAATAAATGTAGGGCTTCCCGATCTACTTCCTACCGGGCAAATATAGTACCCCCTCCGCACCCTTTCTGTTTCAACTACTTTTTGTTTCAGCCGCTTCCTTTTGATATTTAGTTTCCGGATGAAAAAAAACTCATTTAAAACTATTTAAAATAGGGGAAAAAAGTGAGGGGCAAATGAGGTAAAATACCTAACATTCACAAATAACAAATTGGATGAATGGATGAATCAAGGATTTGTTGAATTTATATGTGGGAGTTTCCTATTTTATATGGTTTTAAATGAGTTTTTCTCCCAGTTTTGTCAGGTGAAATGTAAAAGTGATTCTCTTGAGTTGATTCAACTAGTCCTTATTATTGCAATAAAATAATATAATACAATTGATTTATATAAAATTTAAAATGGATTGTATTTTTTTACTGATCTTCAATTTGTTTTACAATTCTTTTTTTCCATGAAATTTTCTTACAATTCATTCATCAATTGATCACACAACATTAATAATGCCTAGAGTATTTGGCTCAAGTCACAATCCATAACTCTAAAAAAGGGAGGTTGAGAGATCTTAACTTAAAAGTGGGATATGGTGGCCCCCGGCGGGGGTTATAGAGGTAATTAATTTTTTTCCCTAAAAATTTTAACATTAATTAATAAAAATAATATTACATTAATTTTTTAAAAAATATGTGTTATATTACTTAATAAGTTTTTCTAAGATGTTCATAACTCTTCCAAACTGTTCAGGATAAAAATGCATTTTAATCAATCTGATTTTCATAATTTATGTTGAACTAAAAATATTTCTCCACATGTTGTGCTCTTATATAAAATATATAAATTGAGTTATCATAAAAAATAATAATAAAGTGAGTTGTACTTGTATTATTCATAGTATATTTTATTATTTTAATTTTAATTATCCTTTAAAGGTTTTTATTTAGATTATTGAATTAAAAGAATATATTTTTTAATAATCTTAAAACATGAAATCTATTTAAATTTAACAATATTGGATGTCTTAGTTGGGATAATTCAGGGGATTCGTGCGAATGGCCAAGTTTGTTTGAAAAAGCGACAAATCTATATATGCAACATAACATCATAATTTGGTGGGTGGTTTCTTTTGTGTGTTGTGTGTGTAACGCAAAACTAAAAAAAATTTCTTCTAATTGTATGATCCACATCGTTGATTGTTGGGAACTTTCACTCCTCTCTCTTTCAATGTGCCTTTGCAGCATTCATATATAAATATATTGGTCCTAAAAATGAGGTCGAGAAATATACTGTTATTATTTGGGGCAGTGAATCTTACGTACATGGCCCCAAGCTAATTAATGAATGAATTAGTTGGTTAAATATCATCAGTGAGCAGTATTATTTTTTATTTTTGCCAAACAAACACTCATGAAAATATTAGTTGTCTAAAATTGTAAAATACTTTATACGTTAATATAACATTTAGTCTTTATAATTTGCCTTCATTTGAATTTTAGTCTATATAATTTCAAACTATAGGTATTGGCCATCAAATTTTTTTTTTTCCATTTAAAATATTAACCCCTATATTTTAATAAAACTTCGATCATTTTGCTTCTTGAAGGATATTAATCCTATTATTTGAAACTACAAGACCAAAACCAAAATGAGAACACCATTTATAAGAACAAAACATTATAATTACTCACACCATTATATATCAAAACATAAATATATATATATTTTTTTAAAAACTACCTTAGATTAGAACAAAAGTAGTATTCCAACAGTGTTCAAAACATAATTACTGGCAATAAAAGAATACACATTTTTAAAAACAATGGAAGTAGGAACTCGGTTTGGCAGAAACTTTGGCGTTGGCAATCGCCTGAGAAGGTAAAATTCTTTATTTGGTAGGTTTTCCGTGAGAGAATAATGACAAATTCATTGAGAGCAAGGAGAGGAATAGAAATGTTACCCGAGTGTCCACTTGGATGCTCATGTGAGGAGAGTGTTTAAGAGAGTGAAATAGATATGAAAGTAATTGATCGATCCTAGTAAATATTATGCTTTCTTTTCTAATGATTTGTAGGTATATGGCTTTGTTGGAACTCAACTCATCATCCAGGATTAGCTAGGTTTTCCAAATGGCGTTGGCAACGCGTGTTTGGATATACTTGTATGTTGATATGGAAATGTAGATGCTAAGAAGTTTTCCAAACACATGAAACATCATCGAAGAAGGTTATTCATCGTTGCTTATTCCATCTAATTGAAGGGGTACATGAGGGAAGGATGTAGCATATGATCTTTCAAGGAAATTTGACTAGTCCTACTCAATGATCTCCTCCCTATAATGGTGCGGTCAGGCTTGATGTGGATGCACCTTTTTATCCTCTAAATCAAGTGGCATGTGGAGGTGTGGTTAAAGATGTAAATGGAGCATGGATTATGGGTTTCAAAAAGAATCTTGGTTTATACCCAATAACAATAACTGAAGTTTTGGCTATTAAAATTGATCTAGAGATGTGTTGATCCCTTAGGGCCTGTTTGGTATAATGGAATTGAGGGTGGTGGAAATGGAATTGGATCTCAATTCCATCAAGAGGTTTGTTTGGTTTGATGGAATTGGATCCCAATTCTAATTCCATGTGGAAGCAAAATGGACCAATTCCACCAAAATGGGTTCCATGTCTAAACCTCAGTTTTGTAATTCCATGACCTTCATACCCATTTTTATCCCTGTTGCCCCTTGATTTTCATCCCACCATGTACCTCCTCCTTCACTTCACTACTAACAACTGCACATGCCATTGCCGGCGACCTTCCCTTCCGCCAGTGATGACAGCAAAGGTGGCCTCCTCCAACAACTTCCTCCTACTTGTGCAACGGCAACAGCAAGGAAGTCACAGGCTTCAATCGACCAAGACGGCAGAGGCGACCTCTAACAAATCCAGTTTTAGATCTGGCCCTGCTCTTTCACGATTTGCAAGACGTCGGCGATCTTCGACTTAAGATTGATGATGGCCAGATCTTCGATTTTTCCAACTCCGTTGACGTCAAAGCTCGCAAGTTCAATGGCCTGAAATTCATCTTCTTCCCTATTTTCAGATCTGAAAGAATATCGAACCAACAGATTTCTATATTGATGTCTAGAAAAAAATCACAAATCAACATATAGAAAAGAAAAAATGAAGAACCACGGTGGTTTATGATTTGTTTCAGGTCACCGCCAATGGATATTTTCTATCATGGACATTTGAGAAGAACCATGGTGGTTCTCGCTGGTGATGCGCAAAGGGAGATGATTTTTTAAAAAAAAAAATTTTGGAGGGCACTTTGGTACCTACACATTTTAAATATGTTATAATTAAAAACTAAATTAGATTTCCATACCCATACCAAACATTTTTTTAAAACTCATTTCCATATCTATTTCCATATCCATATCCATATTCATTTCCATTTCCATATCTATCGAAATTAATTCCAATGTACCAAACGGGCCCTTAGTTTCACAAATATACAGACTTTTTCCAATTTCCTTAAAGCTATCAACATGCTAATAAAGGATAGTGGCGTTAATCACCCTTTTCAAGCTAAGATTGAAGAAACACGAGATCTCATGTATGAGAGTTGGATCATTGAACTATTCCACTATTGCAGCGAAAGCTAAAAAATGTGTTGACATACTAGTAAGAGAAGCTCATGAGGTCGGGAGTCAAATGTCCCTAGTGCCAGAAGTCATCATACACTACAGGAACAGATTTCTTTTGGATCGATTGTCAATATATAAGGGAGGTGTAATCTCCTATCTTTTATATTTCAAGCGTTAAACCTGCTTTTGTCATCGAAAAATAACAACGCAGTATTATATAATTTGTAATTGCACTATGTAATGTAAAAAAATATTTGCTCTAGTTAGCAACACAGTTAATGTTCTTTCATTCCATTATTTCATCCCTGATTTGCTGTCATTTTCAGTTAATGTACTAAAACTCCTCATCATTAGAGTCCTGTTTATGGAGAATTAATAATAAATAATTTGATGATTATATATCACCTAATAAAGCATCCCTCTTCTCTTCGTGCATTTTTTGCCCTTCTTTTTTAAATATTATTATTATTCACACCACTTTCTTTTGACTTTTGTCATTGCCCCCATTCATCCATTCAATACTTGAGAATGGCATGATTGGCATCAACCTGGGCGTGGCTTTAATTAAGTATATTATCATTTTGCACCAAAAAAGCCCTCACTTTTGTTGCCTTATTAATATTATCTTATGGTTGGTTATATATATATATATATATGTTAAGGAATAACATCTTAAAATTTATTAATATCTGTTCGAATTGCATGATTCATTGTGACGCTAAGATTCATATAATAGTCATGAATAAAAATTAATTAAACCAATAAAAGGATTCCTGTATAATGTGCTAACACTAGTACACAAATGGTATTTAAGACCGGCATATTTAGACCGGTTATAGTGGATAAGATCTTAAAAAAAGACCGGTGGCATTTTGGTAATTATGATTAACTTCTAAGAACGGTTATACTAAAAAACCGGTCTTAACAATTCCTTAAAAATTAATCGCACCTAATTTCAACTCTGAAATTTGGTGCTTCAAGCTTCTTACAAACCCCTCCCACCTTTCGCGACAGCTCCTCCTTCCTACATCGCTTCTCCATCCTTAACCTTCGCCGCCGTCGACGTAGAGGTTCGATTGAAACATTACTATAAGGCTCAGCGTTTGTTTCCTCTGATTGGTTTCTTCTTCAAGCGCGGTTTCTTGCCTCCCCTGGGTTTTGTCTTTAAGTTTGTCTTTCCCACGTCTTTCCTACCAACGCCGCCGGTGGACGTGGGGCTACGGTGGATTGCATTCCCTCGTTTCCATTGCTTGCCTCCCCTGGGTTTGTTCCTTAAGCTCGAACTCCAGATTTTTATGTGATAAATTTTTCTTTTTCCATTGCTTGCTCTGAGGCATTGTTCTTCCTTTTGAATTATCTTAACTTATGAATATTAAATATGGGTGCAAAGCCTGTCTTTTCTTTCTTAGAGCTACTTCTATGTCTCTCGACCTTAAATAACTCTGTATTGTTGAATTATAATGTGAATTTTTCTATTATGTAACTATGTATTGTTGGATTATAATGTGAATAATGTCTCTCAGCCTTGATTCTGTAACTCTATATTGTTCAATTATAATGTGTTAGATTTTATTCTGAAACTCTGTGGATCCCAGTAATGTGTTAGACAAAGTTATATTTTATTCCTTTTTATAGCTCCAATGAGTTTAGGAGGTGAAATTGTATAGGGAGAGCATGAGAAAGAAATTGTTATAAATTAGTGCCTAGAAAATTCCAGATTCTAAAGTGGAATCACTACTACAAAAAAGTAAAGTTGTGGCGCTTATAATTGCATTAACTGTGGCGCTAGAGAAATGCCACATATCTGGACGCCACTAAACAAAGCTGTGGCACTTGGAAGTGCCACAACATTTTAAATGTTTTTTTTAAAAAAATACCCTCCTGTGGGGCTTGTTCGAGGAAGTGCCACAGGAGGGGGCCCTACTGTGGCGCTTACGTCGGCAAGAGCCACAGGAGACCCCCCTCTTGTGGCACTTCTTCAAACAAGCGCCACAGGAGGGTTCTTTTTTTTTTCTTTCTTCTTCTTCTTCTTCTTTTTTTTCCTGTGGCCCTTTTTTATGCTTCCTGATTGTGAAGCTTTATATAAAATGAGTGGCTTTCGTGTTTATCATCTCCACAAATTGTCAATCTTTCTATTTTATATTTCAACCCTATTATATATATATATATATATATATATAATTTTCACATTTAAAATTCAAGTTCCCCAACAATAATGTTCTTACATTAATACTCTCCAAAGCTAACATAAAAAATATCACAATACAAGAACTTGATATGTGAACACAGTACATCAACAACTAATTAAGTAAATTAAAAGATTACTAAAAAACGCAAACTTGTCGGAAAAAAAATTTAAACAAAGCAAAAAGGCAAACGAAACAAGCTAGGTTTTCACTCTTTCCTATTAAATTAGGAACAAAAAGGCAAACGTTATATTACGGTTTATCTTGACTAAAAAAAATTTAAACAAAGCAAGCTAGAATGAAACAGTCTTCTTCTTACAAATCTATTAATTGACTAGCGCAGGGAGTGGGAGACCACGTTGGTGACGTTAGCTTGAGTGACGAGTGAGCGTGTGTGTTTGCTTTTTAGTGTGAAGATGATAGGAAATGGAGGGAGGGGGCTGACGGATCCACTAAGAAGATGAGAAAGGGAAAGTAATTTAATGGATGAGAGAGTAGTTGAATAATTAAAGTGGAGTAGTAGTCAAAAAGAGAAGGAATGGGAGACGGACACAGGACTACTACGCGGGAAATGAAATAATTAAGAGATATTCACTATCCATTTGAAATTTGAAATTTTTTTGTTTAGAAATCGGCATCACCTGTGGCGCCTAGGCATTAGGCGCCACAGCTGATATATTATATATCATGTGTGGCGCCTAATGCCTAGGCGCCACAGCTGATCTTTGATGCAGCTGTGGCGCCTGGTGGGTCAGGCGCCATAGCTGCTTGCGTGGCGTCAAGTGTAGGCAGGCGCCATACTAGGCCTCCCCAATTGTGGCACCTAACCTATTAGGCGCCACAGCTGGTACCCAAAAAAAA
This sequence comes from Inga laurina, assembly GCA_963855925.1. Lineage (NCBI taxonomy): Eukaryota > Viridiplantae > Streptophyta > Magnoliopsida > Fabales > Fabaceae > Inga > Inga laurina. The sequence continues at coordinate 36,756,199 of OY979713.1, forward strand.
ATTATACAAGTAAAAAATAAAAAAGGGAAGCTGTGACACTTGTTTAAAGAAGTGCCACAAAGTGTGCGCCACCTTTTATCCTTTTTGTAGTAGTGAATTGTATTGTGCATTTTGATGCCATGTACGATACTTAAGTGCCAACAAGGATATAGCATAGTCTAGAATATTAATATAGTGCTTGAAATGAAAATTGGAGGCTGAAATTTAAAGTGTCATGACCACAGAGAAATATAAATTAGCTCATTTAATTTCAAGTGAGGATAATGAGCCGTCCTACTGAGGGTATTCTGGAGCCAACTAGTGTTAATCAAAGTGAGGGTATTTCTAGCAATGCTCCGAGTTAGAATCAAAGTGAGCCCCGTAATCAACCCATACGAAGGGGTAGAAGAGGTACCCAATTGAGAGACATTCCCCTTAATCGGAATACCGGAAAAAAAATTCTGATTAAGTTTGATAAATATTGGAAACCAATCAAGCATAATGCAAACCGGTATAGGAGTTTTGTCGGCCTCCTAGTATGCAACAAGCCTAGCATCTTGATAGAGAAGTGGAGAAATGTGGATAAAAATGTGAAGCGACATATTTGGAAAACTATCTAGCTCACTTATGACATTCCTGAGAGTGAAATCTTGTATAATAAGACAATGATGTATTGTGATGAATGCTAGAGGAAGTTTAAGACAATTCTAGCCAACAATTACGTGTATATTAAGGTGGAAGAAGGTTAGCCTCGTCCTAATCCATGTGACAAGTATTTTTATGTTGACAAACACACTTGGCAAGAATTTAGACGACTTCGGACTACTCCAGAAGCTTTAGTGGGTTGTCATATTTTGTATTTTATTTACTTATGAATTGTCTTTAATTTATTGATTGTAACTTTTTTTTTATTTCTCATTCGCAGGAAAAAAAGGAAAAAGGTACAAGAGAGTGGAAGAAAGAATGATTGCCCCCATACAATGTCTCGTGGGGGTTATGTGAAGGCTGAAAAAGACTTGTTGGCGGCCAAATGGAAGAGATTGGAAGAGCAGCTCAATCCGATCCTTCTGTTCTTCTTTCTCTACCATCTCCAATATGTTGCGAAGAAATGTGGAAGTTCGCTCACCAAAAGAGAAGCAACTCTTATACGAGTGAACAATCTCGTATTGTTGGTGAAAAAATTGTAAGTATTGTTGTTGTTATTAATTAGTGAGTAAACAAAAATTCATTATTTAAATTTGTCTTATAGGAGAAGCTTCAAAAAACACAAGTCGAGGGATAGTTTAGGTCGGATGGGAGGAATGACATCCTGACTGTTGCTACAGGAAAACACGAGCATCCTAGTCGTGTTAGGGGAGTTGGAGGCGGGGTAGGCATAAAGGATTACTTTGGAGCACCCCCACGCTGTTCCTCAAGTTGTATGGTGACTAGGGAGGAGATGGAGCATATATTAGCCACTGTGAGGGCGGAAGCTAAGGTCGAGGCAGAAGCATCATTTGATGCTCGATTTGAAGAAAGGTTCAGTAAGATGAAGGAGGAATGGATTATCATGGCAAGTACAAGACAAGATACCAATGCTCCCTGGGCATATTCCCTAAACCCTAAACCCTAAACAGAGCACTAAAGGGAGCAGTTGTATTGGTCAGTCCAAATTTGAAAAGCCATATCATGGGGGCTATCAAATAAAACTAAGCTAAATGCAATATAGGGCAACTAACCTAGGCCGATCTCTATGTGGAGCCTATATTTAGTTCCTAAGTAATCTGGTGTAAAGAACAAATTAACCTAAGAGTATGGGATGTGAGTTTCATCTATCTAATTAAACTAAAGAGCTACTTGTTTATGAATTTTTCTTAATGTATAAAATGAGTGTGTGGGTGTAAATTCAAGAGATGAATGTCCTAGGTGAATGAATCCACTAACCATCCTTGTCCAATTTTAATTTTGAGTTCTTCCCTTAACTAAGCACAAGGACTAGTAAAAACCCTTACTAATCAATATTCCTAACTTCTCAATTTAATCTAAACATAGACTCAATTGATCAATTAGGAATACCTTGAAGTACCTAGCTTATGATAGATTCATAAAAGATCCTCTTTACCACCAATTGATTCCTAGAAACCTAGCAAACAATTAATTTCAAGAGAATATAGGAAAGCAATTGAATAACAAGAGAGTGCTATAGTCCAATCACAATCCATGAGTACAAATCTAACACAAGTATCATCATCCAGATTACATCAACCGATCATAATCCTCAGACATATGAACAAATTATAACCTCTAGCAACCTAGAATTATAATCTGCACATATAGAGAGTAGAAGATGAAATTAAGATACAAAGAACTCCCCTAGTTGCTCAAGGACCAGGTTAGCTTCATCATCACCATCGGACGAAAGAGTCTAGCCACTCATGATTCGAAAATCAGCTCCTCTGGACCTCTGGAACGTCATGTTCGCTGCAGATCCCAAAAACAGAGAAAACAGGGAACAATATCGATGGAAAGCGGAGGAGAAGCAGAGGCGATGGATGTGGGAGTGGAGAGAAAAACGAAAAGTCCAGCAAAATGAGAGTCCACCCGCGATCAGATCCCCCCATACCAAAAACGTGATCTCCCCCCAAATGCTGAACGTTCTGAACGTCTTTCTTGCGCGATCTGATTTGGGTGAGCATATGGCATAAGGCTGTGTTTGGAGGCAAGCAAAAATGTAAGGGATGTTGAGGCAAAGAAACTCAAGCCACCAAACAATGCCTAACTCTTTTCTCATGTCTATTAAAATTAGAAAATTAGGAAATAAAATCTGCACATGTGCTCTCCTATAATTCCATCTTTGCCCTCCATTAAGCTCCAATGTACCATGTCATCACCTACAAAAATGAGATACAAAAAGGTAATATCATATGTTCACAACTAAGGAATAATGGGAATAACAAATATTACTTAAAATATGTCAATTTAGCCAATTTAATTCCCAAATTACCTTTGCACTCAAATCTCACATTAATACCTAATTATGCCCAAAATGGTTAATCAAATCTCACAAAAGTCTAAGGTTAATTACCAAAAGATATACAAATATTTAGCTCTATCAAGGGTCCGGGAAAAGAAAGTAGTGAGCCTTGTGACCTATTTGTGGAGGATCCTCTGAGACGATTAGTTGCATAGGGGAGCGTGCACAACTTGGGATCAACTGTCCACCACTAAAAAATAAAGGATGATCAAGTAAGAGTGGCGGTTGAAGAAGTGATCATTGCAGATGCACCTCTTCCTATCCCCGCTGATGACTTTAAGATTAGGAGCAATGTTCTCAACTCTTTCATCTTGTGGCCAAAGAACCTTGATTCTGATCTAGCTGAGGAATCCCCGATCATAGCCCCACCACCTGCACCTCCCTCAACTCAAGATGTTTCACAGCCTTCATTGAATGTCATGCAGTAAGTGATTCTGATGGCATATGATATGTCCTTTCGAACAAGAGATTAACCTACTTAGTTAGCTGTTGACAAGTCAGAGGTGCAATGCTATCTTGAGAGGGATGATTTAATGTCCCAATTAGCTCCTCGACAATAGCTTACGATTTCGATTGTCCAACTATTTTTAATGTAAGTATCTTCTCCAATTGAAAGAAAATATTTTACAAATTACATAATTAAACTTTGATTTGTGTGCTTGCATTATTGTAAGTACATGAATCATAGGTTGGTTTCCTCTGATAAAACTGATAAATTTGGATTCCTATTCCTAGTTTAACTCCATGACAAAGGGACCATTGCTGCTATCAGACACACATACTTATCGCAGAGGCTTAGTGATACCCCAATTGAGTGTTTCTTGACTCCATATGTGCATGGGTAAGAAACAAATTTATATTTCATAATATACATAATGTTCTATATTTGCTTAAAAGTCTTTCCTTTTTTCAGTGATCATTGGCAATTGGTTATTTTGTGCAAGAAGAGTTATACCGTCATCCTCTTATGCTCCCTCCACCACAGCAAGCCAGGGAGTGAATTGAAGAAGGCCATGAACTCGTAAGTTTTCTTGCATTTTCAATTACCTTTTGTGTGCAAAATTTATGGAATTTGTGTAAAATAAGTAACTTTGTTATTTTGATGATATAGAGCTATGCAGACATTCTTACACGCTGCTTGGGATAGGCATATTCATGACCTAAAAGACCCTATATGGATTTTTCCATAGGTTAGTTACATATTGGTTTGTTTTAAGAATATATTTAATAATAAGTCATGCTTTAATTTTATACTTATTTTAATGACATCATATTATTTTTCAAACCCGTAGGCAACCACCGGGGTCTAACTTGTGTGGGTTGTATGTTCTGAGGCACATTTATAATATTATTACCCTATGCATAATAGAATTTACTCAAGAGGTAAATGTATATACATTTCAAAAATTTTATATTACTTTTATTCTTTTTAAATTTAGCAAGTTAATGTTTTGACTAACTTTGGTGTTTCAGATGTTTGATTTTGCTGACCCCTTTCTAGAAGAAGATATTGATCACATTCGTAATTGTTGTGCTGAATTCATTTATGAACTTTTACAACAGTGAGTTCTTATAAAAATGAGGATGTATATATTGAGGAATTTTTCTTCCTTCGCTTTTCTGCAAAATTTGTTAGTTACATGGATTGACATGTTTGTTGTTTTTGTGATTATGTGAAACCATGCATTTATATGCATCTGTTTGAGATATGTTATTGGCTTGTATATGTTTTAAAGAATTATGCATATATACATGATGATTTTAAACAACACATTACGTGAGGATGAAGGCGCATGTTATGTTACAAGTTCCCAATGAGAAGGTTAAAGAAAAAGCAATTGGTAAGAAGAAGGAAACTAAACACCTTATGTCACTTAATAAGTATGGAATTGAAAACAGCAATTCCAGGATGTGTTCTAGTTATTAACATAATCAAAGACAATTTAAAACAATTATAATACTTTCAAGACCGGTTATATATATAACCGGTCTTAAAAGTTATTTTAAGACCGGTTTTCCATATAACCGGTCTTAATAAGACCGGTTTTCCATATAACCGGTCTTAATAAGACTGGTTTTATGTAAAACCGGTCTTAAAAATAAAACTTTTAAGACCGATTATATGGAAAACCGGTCTTAAAAATGTTTCAGTATTACTACATAAAAGGTCTTTTAAGACCGGTGCTCATAACAACCGATTTTAAAAATGGTTTATTTTAAGACCGGTTATTAATACAACCGGTCTTAAAAGTGTGACTTTTAAGACCGATTCCTTAACCGGTCTTAAAAGTATCAAATTTTTTAGACCGGCTGTATCTAGACCTGATCTAAAACCAGTCTAAAAAGTCAATTTCAAATAATCTAAAATGTCATTTTTCCATTAGTGTAAATATTTATAAATATTCATGGAGATTCCTAAAATGGGATCCTGCAGAGCTCTGATTTGCTCCTTCACAACTAAGCATTGCACTATAGGAATATATTATTTTTCCCAAAAGTGGATCCCTCCATCATAGATGCTTGGCCTGTGCCGTGTCCTTGTGTCTTGTGATCTTATCCCTAAAATTTTAAATTTATTATTCTATTTGATTTTAAATATAAGATAAAATTAATTTTTTTAGAGAGATTAAAGAAGCTAATTAAATTATTTTAAAGTATTTATATTGTTATTTTTTATTTCAAATTAATTAGTTTGACTAATAAATTAATATATAATTTAAGGATATACTCCCTCCGGTCCTAATTATAGAACAACATTTGAGAATTGATCTTAGTCCTAATTATAGGACAAAGTTCTAATTTTTATCAATTTCTTCCCAAAATACCCCATATTGATAATTTTTCAGTAATAATTAAACATTAATAATTTAATAAGAATAAATCGGAAGTTGTTAGGGAGATTGACGACACCGGATTGTGTGAGTGCTTGGAAAAGTCGTGTGAGAGGCATGAGAAGTACAAGAAAAAATAGAGAATCAACGTAATTGGATGCCATTTTAAATTTTAAATAAGGGTATTTTAGGAAAATAAATATAATTAACTAATTTAACCACTATCCTTAATTTCTCCAAAGTTAGGTAAATATGTCCTATAATTAGGATCGGAGGGAGTATAACATATGATATAATTAAGTAACTTATTTAATTTCTTTAATTTTTTTTAAAAAAATCAACTCTATCTTATATTTAGAATCAGAAGGAGTATTTAAAAAAAAAAATGAAAAAAGGACACTGCTACCGTCCTAACATGTGGGGGTACCCCTATCCGTACGCCAACCATGTAGAATAAGACCTCGTGACGTCATGCATTATCTGGTTGGCGGCCCTTTTTTCAGAGAGAAATTCTATAATGCCGTGTAGAGTTCAGATTAAATTTCTACGCGTTGGCCTCATGCGCAAATTCAATCACACACAGGAGTTTTAATAGCACTATATTTATATATATATATTAACTATAATTGTGTGTGAAAATATTCTTAACCTGTATCTTAAGACCGCTTGATTGTTAATATTAATACTAAATGTAAAATTACACTCTATTTTTTATTTTTCTTTTATTTATATATTCATGAACTGAATTATTGAAATTTTTTTTAATTTTTAAGTTTTTTTTAATAAGGATTATATATAATGTCTAGTTTTGATATGGAATATTGATCTAATTTCTGGACGACGGGATGGGGATTAATAAAATTAATTCAGCATGTGGATTACACACTTGTGCTGTTATGCGTCACGTAACACACACACACACAAACAACACAAGACACACAACACACGCGCGCGAGGGAAACTAGGTTTCCTACGTTGGGTATTGTGAATTTGGATAGAGTTTAATTACCCCACACCATTATTCACTGTAACTCTCTGTTTTTTTATAAACCATGTTATGAACTACTCCCTTCCGTCTTGTTTATAAGATACAGTTTTTAGGCAGTTTAATCCTATTCAGTCAGGCAAAAAAAAAAAAAAAAAAAATCCTATACAGGTGAAAAAAGTAGTTTAATCCTATTTAAAATAGTTACTTAAAAGATGTCTAAATTTTAACCAAATTTTCTTTTTTCATTTTTGTTCCAATTAATTACATTTTATATCGTTGTATTGATAATCTCTCATATGCCTATTTTTCCTTCTAGTTCCCTCCCCCATGAGTAAAGATTTTTTTTTTTTTTTTGGAAAATAAATTATATATTTATATGTTTATTAGATTTAACATATTTTAACTAACTTTTCATTTAGGCGAGTAATTCAATTCCTTGTATCTTATACTGTACATGACTGTGAAAAAGTGTTAATATTATTTTAACTTTTTTCAAATTTAATTTTTTCTATGAACCTATATATTGTATTGCCTTCGTCTCTAAATAATGTATCTAGTTGCTGAAAACATGCAGGCCGAAGAAGTTGTTAGTTTTTGATTAATTTCCCCTAATTAAATAGGGATATTTGTAAAAGATGATTTATTAAGGGGTGGGGGGAAAATTAATTATTAAAGAGGGGTATGGTTTCCGAACTTTTTTTTATTTTCTGAAATTATGAACTACTTCCTAATTTATGGACCGAGGAAGTATTAGAACTTTGTAGTCTAATGATACCAAACTCCTCTCTTAAATCTTTCTTAAGTGTCCGGCTGTGAATTGAATCTTCGTTAATATAATGTGTGTGCGTTATGGAAAAATAAACACAAATGATTGTAATTTGACATCTTTTGGGGATAAAATATAATGGTGTGAACTGTGGATAGTAGAGAATAAATGAATTAACGGGTAGTTGAAGTTTGAAAATGAAGAAGGAAGACGGAAAGAAGGAAATGCTTATCCTGTATTCTTGTAACGTGCGGGGTCCCTTCAATGTGATATCACAGTCTGGATCGTTCAACTTTACACAAATATTTTATCTAATAATGCTTTCAAAAAATGAAAGAAATAAAGATAATGGTACAATTTAATCTAAATAATCTAACAAATTATTAAAAATATATTTACATTGTATTGAATAGCTGCTTTCATATTAAATGAGGTGTTTGGTTTTTGCGGAGATGAGGAGGGTGGCCTTACTTATAGGGCACGTCTTTAACAAGTTATCTGATTCCAGCTAATAGCCACAATTCGAACTATCTAGTACTTCTGCGTTCATAAACATTATAAACACACCCAGTATTATAGTTAAGGATAAATATCAAATATAGATACAATTTTCAACTTTCCTCATTATTTCTGCTATCAATAAAACCTGAACAAGAAAATAGTCAACACTATAAAACCTCTATTAACTTGCTTTTGCTTCTTCGTTTTAAAATTGCGTATCGTTTTTTTTGTTTTTTCTTTGGGATGTGCAAGAGATTTCTTTACTTGACATGAATCTAACAAAATACAAAGATTTATAAGTGCTGGTTTGCACAATATTCAAAGAAAAAATCAAGCTAATATATATGAAGAAAAAACGTAATTAATTCATATCAAATTGATTAATTTTTTTAATTGTCTCAACATTTAGTGTTAGAATAACTATACTTTCAGACTTTCATTGCTCTCATTTCGCCAAAACAATTCATTTAAACAGTCTCTTAATATTACTCCGTACAAAATATAATTATAAAGCCAAACTCCTAGTACCAATCCCACTCCTAATACCAATACCAATACCAATCCCAGTCTACATCTCAAATTTTCAAAATTCAGTGTTGCATATCAAATAGTGCCTATGGGTCTTGAGTTCAAGTTTCATAAGAGATACTTGCGTTGGAAGGGGCAGCCACGAACCTTGAACCGGATATCGGATGATAACGTCAAAAAAAAAAAAATTATTTGAGTTGATTGGAAATTCAATTTCCATTATAACTTAATTATATGGTGAATAATTACTTATTCACACACAAACATTTAAATTTTTATTAGTTTCATAATATGATTATTGTATTTAAATTCTCAATTATAGTTTTCATAATTATACATATTGCCATTAAGATTACGAAATTATATGTTGTGTAAAGAAAAAATACTTTTTGTAGCCAACTCAAGTGGTAGCAAATAAGTGGTAAGAATTTTCGTATCTTAATAAACGAGTGTTGTGAATATAATTTAATTACAACATTTTATATGATTTAAATATAGTTGGAAAAAGTTTATCACAAAAATAAAATATATTTTCAGTTTATTTCTTAGCACACATATTTGTAGAGTTATTTTTATATAACACTGATTAAAAAATAACAACAAATCGGGGAAAATTCATATATATATATATAGATGTTTTTTTGATCGAATTAGAAAAATTAGTTATGTTATAAGCCAAAATTAAAGTAAAGAAAAACATTATAAATTCCTTTAAAATTGACGCAGATTTTTAAAACTGCCACCTCATTATACAAATACCTAAATAAACTTGGAAAAATGAATTTTAATCCCCTGCAAGATCCGTAATAATTGGTCCCTTGAGGGAAGAAGGATGCACGTAATGTTCCAATCAATGCAGAGACTTCTTACGAAGCTAGATTTTCACCACAATGAGATATTAAAAAAATATATAAAAAAGAACCATTCCAATTTAAATATTTAATTTCTCCTATTACTGACGTTTCTTCTCAAAGTATACAATTAAAACGGTGGTTATGTCATGTCATTTTCCTCCCACTTAAATTCTCTGGGCCCTCTTTGGGAACGCACAAGGCCTTGTCCACCGCCAAATAAAACTATTGTATTGTTATAGAGTACTCCTCTAGTCTTATTTATAAACAATTTTTTTTTATAGGATTGATCTCTTTTATAAGCAACTTTCACTTTTTATCTGAAAATGTAAGCTTCTTTTTCTTATTTTATTCTTATTGAATGCTCATTTTCTCTTATATCTTATGCTCATTATCTCTCATGTTTTTTATCTATTCTTTTTCCTATACTTTTTTCATAAATAGGGGCATAAATGGAAAAAATATGACATTTTTGACATACTTATTGCTTTTAACTACCAATTCATTTTACCCAATTAAGGTGAAAGTTGTTTATAAATAGGACCGGCGGGAGTATATAATTATTTATATAAAAAATTAATCTTCAACTCTTTATAATTTTACATTTTTTTTATCATGTCGTTGTAAGTTTTTTTTATCAAGCTCTTATAGTTTCATATGATTTTAAATAAGCTTCCTGTAGTTTCAATTAATTGATGATATAAGAAAAAAAAAACCCCATATAGGTTTGATTTAAAATCAGGTGAAACTAGAGAACTGGGTAAAAAAATTAAAGGGATTTGATTAAAAATAAGGTAAAATTAGAGGCATTTACAGATTAATTTCCCTTCATATTTGTAAGATACCATGCATGACTTTTCGTTTAAGCACAACGTCGAGGCTTCATTAATAATCTACGCACTCACATGCATCATCTAATTATCTCACTAACGTTAGGCTAAGGTGTGAAACTATGGACTAGACATACAAATCTAAACCAAATCTCACTTCGTCTCGTCTATAATAAATATTAAGTGAACTACGCGTTTGTCTCTCTTTCTCTCTCTTTCCCATGATGGCATGTCTTTCCTCTTACTACTAATGTTTAATCATCAATATTTACTTGTACTTGCCACTACTATTGATTCTGTGTGTGTTATGATATGGATTATGTTTCTAATTTCTATTAGCCCTTGAGAGGAAAGTTGTCTAATTATTACAAGATCAGTAGCTCCATAATCCGCTACCTTAATTAGGTATGCATCTCAACTCAGCTTCCACTAATGAGTGGAATTATTCTATATTTAAGTGGAAAACTAACAAAGTAATTAACTATCCTGTAATATGCTTTGTAACTCCAAAATCCACCACCCTAAAATATATATATGCATTTCAACTCAATTTCCACAAATGAGTGGGAATCTATATTACTCCCTCTTATCCTTATTATAAGACATCAACTAATAATTTTCACAAACCAATAAAAACAATTAAAAGTATTAAATTTGTCTCAAAACTTAAGTAATTTCCAATATTACCCTTACAAATTACACTCAACTCTAATATCATCTTAATTATTACTCTCTCTCATTATCCTTGTTAAATATGGGCAAGCATGAAAAAAAAATATTTAATGCTCTTTGGAAGAAAGCAAGTGCCTTATAAAAAAGATCAAGAACACTTATTGGTTGGTGCTTTATAACAAGAACCGAAGGGAGTATTTATATAGGAAAAAGTAGATATTATTTTACTAATAACTTTTACCTGTTTTAATTTCATCCACTCAATTAATTAAAAAGCCTCAATACCTGATAAATCATTGACCCCATGTACTTGAGAAAATTGGGTGGAAAAAAGTTTTGTAGCGTGACTGCGTTGGTTATAATAAGGACACAGCTAATTAAGGGAAAATTCCAGAAAACTACAGTGAAAATTAGAAAAGGACAGAAAGGTGCAGTGAAATTCTCATATCCCAAATTAGTGAGGCTATAGGAATTTGGAATATGAAATCTTAATATAATTACCTAAATACCCTTGTAAGTGAGAGCCAAAAGGGAAACGAAGAGACACGAGGAGGTAGAGTTTGAAAGGGCGTCAGAACAGAGAGTGACGGGAAATCTCGGGGAGACGGAGATATGACGCGAAGGACGGTGGGTTGACGGTTGTTGGTGGCGATTTGCAGTGTCGTCGACAAAGGTGAAGGCGGCATTGTGCGGTTCTGCGTTCAACACTCCCTCTGTCAGAGGTTCAGCGTTCAACCGTTTCAATTTACAGTGTTCGGCGGCACGGTGCGGCGAGTCAAAGCTTCGGCTATGGTGGGGTGTCAGACATTGGGCGGCGCGATGAGAGGTATGTCTAGCCGTTTTCCTTTTGTGAAGTATTAGGGATTTGCTAGCGTAAATCTTTACCTAAGGCATTTAGACTACTTCTTGCATTTAGTTAATAAAACAGGAGGCATTAATGTTGAACTAGAGTAATGAGCAAACTTAGAAAGTAGGGTTTTTTTGTTTTTGGCGAAGGAGGGAAAGAAATGCAAGCCACATTGGTTCTTCTTCTTTGCACATATCAGAATAACGACATTTTCGGTCCAAAATGTGACAACGTTGACTTACATGAGTTGGTTTATACTTTTCTTCTTTCCCCTGAGTTCAATGACACCCTTAAGGGGGGGTTTTTTGCAATTTGAAGCTACGCCACTTTGTATCCATTTAAATTTGGAAGTTGGTGGCAATACATAATCATGGATTTGAAATCTTGATTTCTTTTGATTAAAATGTTCCTTCGAAGATGTTAAGCAAGGATGTTGAGTCGTTAATAAAGGAGGTGATGTTATTAATAGTGAGGCCAAATTCTTTTTGCTGTGGATTCTTGTGGGGGTGATCTGAAGAAAGGATCATTCATCTTGAAGGGTTCTAAATTCATTATTTAAAGTGGGGACTACTTATAAGGGATAGTTAGGTAAGATTCAGTTGGGAAGAGTAGGGTATTATTACTTAGCAGAGCATGAAAGTGAGAACTTTTCTTGCTGTTTTCTTTTCATGTTGCCAACGGTGTTACTTTAGAGTATAACTTCATCCAATATCAGCTTGGGTTTGGATTTTTGCATGTCTTTCTAGTGTGACCGGCTTCATGGCAACTTGCATGGTGGTATATCTTCTTGTTTTGGAATTGTGATTCACACCTTTTGGTTTTTGGCCTACCTGAAGGTCGGCTGGTCGTTAGGGGTATCAAAAAAGTTTGACCCACAAAATTTTCTAACATATAGTTGCTTGTGTCAGGTTTGTCGATTGTCACAATTGGAACCATGCTACGACTATAGATCTTTTGTTGGAATGTGATTTTGTAGCATTCTTCAACGTACTCATATACATTGGCATGGACATGCTTTATGGTTGCACAAGCATGTGCACAAGGGATCCCCGACATTTGCCACGTTTCACAACTGCAAAGACGCAAATGAAGATCAACACTTAATGATCCATATTTGGTATAAACACAAAGGCCACCCCTACCATAATTTTCAAGGGACATAAGTTCAGCATGAGCAATATTTTCCTTTAGCATAGACTCTATATTGGGGTCTATCCCATTTTTCCACTTACTCATTGCCATACTAGATGTGTACATCTTCTTGACAACCTTCTCATGATGTTCATGGATAAGTTGGGCAGCATTGTGTCTCCTCTCCTTCACCATCCATGCGTTATATGATTCAGCAATGTTAGTAGTTATCTTATCACATCTTCGGAAGGGGAACTTGCTCAATGTCCACTTATCAATATCCCCTAGATGATTCAACCACTCATACATCTCTGGATAGGAATTTCCCATATGGTCCATTGCCTTATTGAAATCTGTATCCAACCTTACATATGCAACATTATTGAGTAACCGTAATGCATCTTCCTTTGAACACCCACTAGTCTTCCTCTTACCTCTATTTACTTTCAACAATTCTAAACCAAAATTCTCCTTCACATGCCTATAACAGTAAGCATGCCTCCCCCCCCCCCCAACAAATTGTCCTCACCTCCCCTTTAATTGCATTGTGACGGTCAAACACGATTGTTAATTCAATTGATCCAACTATTTCTTTTATCTTGTATAAAAATCATGAGCAATCCTCTAATGTCTCTCCCTTCACAATAGTGATTGCAAAGGGCAACATTGTTCGCATCATAGGCAGAAGTTGAAAGCATTGTTATCTTGTATGGTCCGAACAAGTGAGTGCCATCAGTGTATAGCACATGTCTAGCACTAGTCATGAATCCCTCAATATAGCAACCATATGCAATAAATACTCGCTCAAATATGTTATTCACGCTTGCTTCCCATTTAGCAACAGTTCTCTCATATGATTCCTTCAAACGGTCACAAATCCAAGGTATCAACATATACGAATTTTGTGGTCTTCCTTGTATGTCTTCCATGGCTTTTTCCTTCACCCTGTATGCTTGCTTGTATATAAGAGTTACACCATATTCTGTTTTCAACGTCTTCCTTATTTCATTTGGACATTTGTCAATGTGATTTCTCACCTCATCAACTATAATTGAAGATGTCGAGTTAGATCTTCCACCATGACTAACCTGAAGATTGTCTTGGGCACTATAAAAATGTTCATCTCTGAATGTTGTTACTCATAGTAATGGGATCGTCTTATCGATAGCATTTGCTATTACCCTCCAAGGACATCCAAAAATCTTACATTTAACTGAAATGTTGTCCTTGCTATTTGTCATATATTCAAACTCAAATTTGTGTGCTATGTTGTACTTGTATAGTGCATTCTTAAAAGTATTTGCATGTGCAAAACTCTACATCACTCCTAAAAGTAATCCCCTCTATTTCGTACAGTTCAACTCCGACATTGATATAGATGCACTCTCTACTCCATATGGCAGTCTATTACATCCTCCACCAATTTCAGCCGTCAAACTACTAGCAACACTTTCATAATTGACTGGTTCATAATCATTTTCCACAATGCTTGGACACAGAGTGGATCTTTGTTGTAACAGTCCCAATAGATCTTCAACCCTGCAGTGAATAACAACCGTAGTTTCTTAATAACTAACAACAGCTTCATAAATAACAACAATGAAACCTAGAAATATTTACACTTATATGTCTGCCTCAACGGATATATCTGACACATTATCATTCCCTTTTTGTGCTATATACACATGCCCACTCCTTTCATTATAGTCAAACAAGTTCTCAACTTCACCATCCTCATTTAAATCTATTAGTGTCTTCTTATCAAAGCTCACTGTATATTTCATCTCACACATGTTACAATCAATACCAAGCCATGATGATATCATCAACCTCAAATCTATAAGTGTTTTCGGCTGTTTTAGCCACTTCGCCTTCACATAACCACCAATATATTGAATTTCACCTTCATTATTACACACTAATTTGCCTACAACATGAAAATAACAAAATAGTTCCTTCAAAGATGATGACCTTTCATTACATGTCATTTCGCATGCTTACCTGAAAAAAAAAACTTTACACCACTCTTTATAATCTCACTCCAATAAGCTTGTCGTGACAAAAATTAATTATTAAACCGACTAAATTTCCCTACCATCACCTACTACCTATAATTGACAACAACACTATATGTTTTAAGATCTCCATCTTCACTGTTTACAACACCCACAAATCATCACCCTGCATCTCCTATTAACAACAACATAATGTACTTTAACATCTCAATATTCATTGTTAACAATACTCACAAATCATCACCATGCATCTCCTATTAACAACAACATAATATACTCTAACATCTCCATATTCACAAATAACAACACTCCTCACATGTCGTCACTCTGCCTCTATTATTAACACCCAGCCAATAGCTCTTCACATCTCTATATTCACTAATAATACCACTCTCCCCTAACCTTACTATCCACTGCCAGCCCACTTTTCACCTGACGCAACTCCCATCCCGTAATCAGTCACGGTGAACAAAAAAGGCACAAACTTCATCAATCACTCAACAAAATACAATCTAATCCATCGCACAACCATCAACATTGTCCCATTACCTTAAAGCCACTACCTTTTTTGTCTGATCATCTAACACTCCCCTTACCCATAACGTGAAAGCTTCGATTTCATAAACCCCAACCACAAACCACAAAACAATTTTCCATTAACATTCAAGAAACACAGCACAAAGGTCATTTCTCTCACAAATTTACTTACCCGTGGCTTGCCAATGGTTTCCGTCACGTTTACTCTTATTTCGTCACTTTATGGCGCCAAAAATCTCGAGTCGTCAGCTGCTGTCTTTTTCCCTTTTGGCTCTCACTTATGAGGGTATTTAGGTAATTGTATTAAGATTTCATATTCCAGATTCCTATAGCCTCACTGATTTGGGATATGAGAATTTCACTGCACCTTTCTGTCCTTTTCTAATTTCTACTGTAGTTTTCTGAAATTTTCCTGCTAATTAAAGCTCACTTAAAATAATCTACAATTTTCAAAATTAGGTAATGTATTTTTTGTCATTATTATAATTTTTAATTGGATTGGACATATAAATTAAAGACATGAAATTAAAATTTGACGAAATGTTATCACGCGTGCAAAGGTTGTGATATGAAGTTATTGACAAAGGAGGAAAACTTGTTGTCAAATGGAATGGACTGGCGCCCAATAACGACATGGTCTTGCAAGCTTTTTATGAAAAGATAAAGTAGTAAAAAATCAATCAAAGCTATGTAACAAAAGAAAAAAAAAAATATGAATAAACGCTTGAAAGTATCTTGAAATGAATGCCTATGATGCATATCATTGGGGGACCTTATTTCCTTAATTTGCATTCTTATCTCTATTAAGTGAAAGGGTTTCGAATCTTATAGTGAAAGAGGCACTGGTGGAAAAATGACCTTTTAGACCGGTTAAAATTGACGTTTTAGACCGGTTTTGGATCCGGTTTTGATACAGCCGGTCTAAAAAGTCTGTTACTTTTTAGACCGGTTGTTCGAAGACCAGGTCTAAAAAGTCTAGACTTTTTAGACCGGTTCTTAGAATAACCGGTCTTAAAAGTACTTTTTAGACCTGTTATTCTAATAACCGGTCTAAAAATTATGACTTTTAAGACCGGTTCTTAGAATAACCGGTCTTAAAAGTACTTTTTAGACCGGTTATTCTAATAAACGGTCTTAAAAGTGATATTTTTTTTTAAAAAAATAAATATGGCTTCTTTTTTGTAGCGCTCTATCTGTATCACCCTTTTCACTCTAGACTCTGAACAAAGGGCAATGAGAAACAGAACAAATCAAAGAAAAAAAAAGAAAGAATCATCTTTTTATCATATTCACTCAACTTTTATACATAAATGCTGAATGACTTATTATCTTCTTCTTCTTCTTCTTTTTTAAACCAACAAATAGAGTCTCAGCCCCATCCGAAACTACAAAAATGAGAATGAACCATGCATAGGCACAGTTAGAGACACCTCAAATAATAACATCGGCAACAATAATAAAAATATCTTTTGGTTTAAATTAGATACCAGATAAGTTTTCTATCTTCTCAACCAAGTTGTCAACTAAATCATCAACAGATAAATGGGGTTGCCAGAGAGTAGAAACATGAAATATAACAACTTATAGACCATAATAAAAAAAAAAAAAATCCTTGCATAGCTAATCAAACAAAACACAAAGCATAACAACGTTATAAAATCATAAATAAATAAAGAGGGAAAGAAGAATACTAACTTTAGGAACCTCCTCCTTCTTATCATTACTTACAATGTACTAAAACTAAAAAGACGAAAAGATGCTTCCTTTGCAACAACGCAAGGTTGATGTTCTCTTCTTCAGCCTTTTCTAAAATGCTGAGTCTGCAAATCACATTCATGGTACAAGTCTATGTGACCAAGCAAAGCAAGACCCATATTAGAGATAGAAAAGCAACTACAGTGAAAAGTCGCAACGAAGGAGATTAGAGCAAGCGAGGTTGTGGTAGCGACAAACTCATTTAGTACGAGGGTGGGAGCACCGCAACAACAAACATGAGAATGCGATCGAGCGAAGATGACCGAGCTCACAGAGTAATCGCACCAAAAAGAGAGGTTTCAAATTAAGAGAGCGAAAATTAGGCGCGACAAAGAGGAGATTTAAAAATTTAGGGTCGATATTTTAGACCGGTTATAAATAAAACCGGTCTTAAAAAGGTGAAATTTTTTTTTAAAAAAATTTTCATATTTAAAAAAAAATCCATATTTTTTTTAAAAAAAAATCACTTTTTAGACCGGTTCTTAGAATAACCGGTCTTAAAAGTACTTTTTAGACCGGTTATTATAAGAACCGGTCTAAAAAGTATGACTTTTAAGACCGGTTATTCTAAGAACCGGTCTTAAAAGTCTTGAAATGTTTGATATTTAAGACCGGTTGTTATAAATAATCGGTCTTAAAAGTTTAAAATTTTTTATTTTTTAAATATTTTGATATTTTAAGACCATTTTTATTTATAACTGGTCTAAATAATTTTTTTAAGACCGGTTTTTTTGAGAACCGGTCTTAGAAGTTCTATATAATTACAAAACTGCCACCGGTCAAATTTTTTAGACCTTATCCGTTATAACCGGTCTAAATATGACGGTCTAAAAAGGGAATTTTGTACTAGTGAGGTTTTGATTGTTTAATCATATAGCTATATCAAAACAGGGATATCAATAAACTCAAAAGGATCTTCCTCGTGTAGTATAATGCTCTAATCCTATAATCCCTTTGGAATGATACCAATCCATATATAATAATCACATGTGAAAGTGGGGATTTGAGTTTCACCATATACGTGCCTAATCCTAATACTACGTACTTCTAGTCCTAAACCATATGAGTTGGTATTCTAAAGTACTTTTTTTTAAAATTATTTTCTTGATGAAAAACCCACATAATATATGCTATCAATAGGAAGAATTTATGAAAAATTATAAACTTGAGTTCCTTTATTTGAGATAAAAATAAACCGAGATGCTCTAATTAATTTTTCCAGGCAAATTGACATTGCTTTTTAAAGAATAATCAATCATGATGGTAGATATGACGTGCCCCAGCCCATAGTGTACGAAAATCAAAGGGATTGGGCATCCCAAGTAAAGTTAATTGATACTCCCTTCGATCTTAATTATAAGATAAATTTGATTTTTTTAGAGAAATTAAAAAAACTAATTAAATTACTTTAGAGTATTTATATTTATATTTCTTTCTCTAAACTAATTAATTTGACTAATAAACTAATATATAATCTAAGGATACTAAAAATATAAACATTCTAAAATAATTTAATTGGCTTCCTTAATTTCTTCAAAAAAGTCAACTTTATCTTATAATTAGGACCGTAGGAAGTAATAATTTGTTTTGTTATTTAACAGTATTCTCCCCCCCCAGGGCATTCTTTTCTAATACATACTCCCTCTCTCTCTCTCTCTCACACATCTTTAATATAAGAGTAATTTGAAAAATTAAAAAAATTAAATAAGTTATTTAATCATAACATATACTGTATGTCATTATACCATATATAAATTTATAAATAAGATAAATTAGTTTAGAGAAAAATGATAAATATAAATATTTTAATGTATCTTATTTAACTTCCTTAATTTTTCAAAAAAAACTAACGGCTCTTAAATATTAAAAATCAAATGTAGTATATAATAAAATATGTACGGATGATAAGGTACGAGGACGATCTATATATATATATACATATATATATATATGAGAATCCTCGGAAATTCAGTGGGCACAATAAAATAATTAATCGGAGAGGCTAGAATGGCGCGAACCTAGCAAATACAGCAGGGTCGCCTGCCTGCTGAAATGACTGAAGAAAGTGTAAGGACAGAGTGACTTGATAATTTGTTCCTTTTTTCTATTGAAGCATAAAGATTCGTTCAAGTGGCTTTGTCCTAAATTATCTCTGCCTTTCCCTTTCTTTCCTTCCTTTTTATTTTCTTTTAAAATATAATCAGCAAATATGTGTGTATATATATAAAATAGGGTTAAGGTGTAAAAATACCCATAAACTTTTCTCAAAAGTGCATCTAACACCATAAACTTTTTTAGGTGTAAAAATACCCATGAACTTCTCAAAATTGTGCAAAAATGTCAAACCGTTAATTGATACAAATTTCCGTTTTATGGGACCCACAATATTATTTTTTGAGGTGCAAAAATACCTATGAACTTTTCTAAAAAGTGCACCCAACACCATAAAATTTTTTCTGGGTGCAAAAATACCTATGAACTTTTTAAAAGTTTATGGTGTTGGGTGCACTTTTTAGAAAAGTTCATGGGTATTTTTGCACCTCAAAAAATAATATTATGGGTCCCACAAAACGGAAATTTGTACCAATTAACGGTTTGACATTTTTGCCCCATTTTGAGAAGTTCATGGGTATTTTTGCATCTAAAAAAAGTTTATGGTGTTGGATGCACTTTTGAGAAAAGTTCATAGGTATTTTTACACCTTAACCCTTGTGTAAAACATGTTGAAAGTGTCTTGTAAATAAGATTTGAGGAGTATTTGATGAGATCTAATGACAAATTCTATTTAATATGTCAGGGATTTATTTGAATGATAATTTTTTGTATGTTTTTTTAAAAAAATAGAAACAGATAGAAATAAATTTAAATTGAAAAAACAACATCCAAATTGAAAAAAATAAAATAAAATCTGCAATGTAATTATGATTGCTTCATGCCAAAAAGGAAAAAAATATTTTCTTATGTTCTTCAAACCATGCCGACATTTCTACATTATGTCGGGGTCTTTTGGAATAATGAGATTAATAAGATGGAATTGACATTAAATGGAAAGAGCTCTTTATAACAAAAGATCATGCATAAACAAAGATATTTCAAAGACTAATATTGTTAAAAATTAATATGAAAAAATTATTATATGGAAATCAAACTAGGCCTTGCTTGAATTGAAATCCTTATTTTCTTGTATACTTGATTAGATCTGGTTGAAAAATTCTATCGTGTAAAAAAATTCTTTTATATGGCCGGTAACTTCATTTATGCATGTTTTTTTTAGGGTTAAGGTGCAAAAATACCCATGAACTTTTCTCAAAAGTGCATCCAACACCATAAACTTTTTTTAGGTGCAAAAATACCCATGAACTTCTCAAAATGGGGTAAAAATGTCAAACCGTTAATTGGTACAAACATCTGTTTTGTGGGACTCATAATATTATTTTTTGAGGTGCAAAAATACCCATGAACTTTTCTAAAAAGTGCACCCAACACCATAAACTTTTAAAAAGTTCATAGGCATTTTTGCACCCAGAAAAAATTTTATGGTGTTGAGTGCACTTTTTAGAAAAGTTCATGGGTATTTTTGCATCTCAAAAAATAATATTGTGGGTCCCACAAAACGGAAATTTGTACCAATTAACGATTTGACATTTTTGCCCCATTTTGAGAAGTTCATGGGTATTTTTGCACCTAAAAAAAGTTTATGGTGTTAGATGCACTTTTAAGAAAAGTTCATGGGTATTTTTGCACCTTAACCCTTTACAAAAACCAAGAAAATCCTGAAACCTTATTAACTATCTGCCTTAATATTTAACAATTTTTCAACTTTAACTCTATTTAATATATACACTATAGTATTCTACTAGAACAAAGTCTACATAATAATAAATGAATGGGAAAATTATATATTCATATAAAAATTTAATGATAAATGTGACTTATAAATAGGACAAAGAAACCTCCTCTATCTACTTTATAAATAGGACCCAAGGAGTATGTAAGAGAGCAATTAGGACCTCAATTTATACCAAGCCTAGTTTCGATAGTATTTGTTTAAACCAAGCCTATATTACTTCTAACTTCTAAGCACAAGTCTTGGAAATGTATTTGTTTAACTGTAAACTTTTGTCTTAATTATATCGAGCAAATTTTTCATTTCATGTCTATTCCATCCCGTTCATCTCATAAATTCCTACGTTCAAAAGATAATGACATCACGTTGAATTGTCAAACAAGCTAAGGTGGGTTAAGTCACAAGCAATAAAGTTTTTTTGCCCTTTTTGACGTGAAGCAATTATAATTTTTAGTTATTTAGATTATAAGACTGCCCTTTGTAACATGCCATATCTCTAATAAATGATCAAGATGATATTATGATAGATTGATAGCTACTCATCAAAAAAGAAAAAAGAAAAAATTACAGCTAAGTTGGAGATTTTGGACTAGCAATGCCTCTTCCTCAGAATTCAATCCAGTCCGCTACACTAGAACTAAAGGGTACCATTGGCTACAATATTCCCCCAGCAACAAGAAAATTACAAGGCCTCATATTTTTCTGAACAGCATTAATATGTTATCCTTAAAATTTTCTAAAGTTCTTGTAATTAACTTGTTTCAGAATAGATTTAGGAACAATATGTGGGGAAAGGGACCGTACTCATAATGTTTTCAACCCTCATCAATTATGCTATGTCACGATTGCAGACTTATGTTATACTATCATTTTAATTGTTAATGGAAATTGTCGATTATATTAAAAAAAACTTGTTTCAGAATAAAGTTCTTGCAAAAGAGAAAAATTTACTCTTCAGTGCATGCAAGCCCTTGTTCCAGTTTAAACTCAACTATATGGTGGTCACATTTATGTTTCATCATTTAGTTATGGGGGTTTGCGCTTTGGGAGTGACACACACACATATATGATGATTTTCATGAAATGCTTTGCTTAGGTCTCTGCAAATAGCAGTTTTGGTTGGAGCTTTAAAAGTGGCGGTATAAGCATACTTTTCATCAGAAAAAAGAAAAGCTAGTTTGGGACCCTACTGCTCAAAATATGTTGTGTTATAAGCTCTCCTAAATATGGACCATGCATAAGCTCTTGATTTTTTCATCTAATCAAAACCTTCTCTTTAGCTGTTGGATTAAAATTCCGTTTGCTATGTGTTCAATGAGCTTGTCAGATTTTAAATTTATCGTCTAAGCTTAAACTCTTCCATTTGGATGGATCACTTCGAAGCTTTCTGCATTTTCGAGAGTAGTTTTCACTTTGATCTCGAACCAGTGGCACTGGCACAAAGCACCAAATCAAAAACGCCACGGAAAACACCAAAGTGTTAAGCATTATTTAATGCAAAAGTGATAAACCTTATAATATAATGGAGGGCGCCGCCTATAACCCACATGCATCAGACTAGCATGACTTTCAGTGATCAAAAGCAATGGCTCATATGATTTGTTTTTTACCCTCTGCTTGTTGCATTTAAACATATAAAACTTCCTTTGCACAGACTCTATTACTCTAATAAGGTAAACCACATTAATATTGCTATTTCATAAATATTTTTTTTTTTTGTTTTATTTCAGTTTTCATATACTAGTGGGAAGCATGCTGGGGAAGCCACGTGGATAGAGGGAAATGAAGGGATAGTGTAGGTTTTTGTTTTTACACGGGCCTTGGGCTCTCATAATAGCCAAAAAAATATAGGACAAAAACACTTCTCTATCCGCCTTATAAACAAGCACATACCTCCCCCGTGCGGTGCAAAAACTACAACACTACGATGCACTACATTTCCACCCACTCATGCACAACAAATCTGTACAGCACATTGCACTTACATTTCCAGCAAAGTCAGCAAATGAATGCAACGCTACTCGTAAAATTAAAAATGTAAGCACAACAAATACACATTACATTCATATATCAACCTTTCTAATCACATAAGGTTTCCTTCAAATCATAACAAAAAACACAATAACATCCATGTAAATCAACACAATACTAAATAACAACATACCATCATCCACAAAAACGCCTTGATGAAGTCTTAGCTATGTTGCTTCAAGTTTCTGAATATTGCCCTATAAACCACATTAACTGTTGTAGACTTACGATGATTACTCCCATCATCAAGTAAAATTTTCAAACCTTCAATATTCTTACTCTTGATAAAGCAACGTATAATTGACCATGTGTGAACACATTTAGAAAGATATAAACCAACATTCTCTAATGATTGCCCCTGACTCTTGTTAATCGTCATTGCAAAAGACAAAGCAATTAGAAATTGTCTCCTTCTCATTCGAAAAAGAAGGCTACTATCTGATGGATTCATATCCATCCTATGAATTAAAACCTTCTAATTTGCATTTGACCCATTCAATTAATGTAATTGCTTCAATCATATTTTTCACAAGAAAAGTGATGCATAGCCGAGTTCCATTACATAACCCAACAGCTTGATCTATGTTCCTTAGGAGCATAATAGGTACTCCAACTTTGAGATTGAGGCAATGCAAAGGCATATCTGAACAATTAATTGTATTCAAGAATCAGTGCTATACAAATCTTCAAATCCTTCAACTTCAGACACGTCTTGCAAATCGTATCACAACTATAATACTCCATCAACTCATCGGGCAATAAAGAACACATATATTTGTTTACATTGTTGACACCTTCAATTGTATGACATAGAATAGCTCGATCATTAAAGTAATATGAATTACTCAGATTTTGTAATAGATATGGATAAGTTGTTGAAAGCCTAAAACAATAGCATACATAGGATCTTGAAAATCATGAATAAGAAATTCTTCAGGGATTTCAACATCTGCAATACCATCATGTGGCAATCCCAATTTACCATCACCCAAATCTAGCAGCCATTTTGAGAACACTTCTAATTCATGTGTTGTCTTGATTGAATAAACATGAAAGTCTAATGTTTTTTTGTCAAATAGAAAACTTTACATGATTCCCACAAATATGATGAAGTAATGCAAGCATTCACAATAATAGCTCTTGAATCCTTTGGAATAACAGGTAAAAGTTGTCGAAAGTCACCACCCATCAAGATAGACTTTCCACCAAAAGGATTGTTGTCATGCATAATATCCTTTAAAGTTTTATTAAAAGCTTCAATACAAAAACATTGAATCATAGGTGCTTCATCCCATATAATTAATTTTGTAGACTAAATTTAGTTAGCCAACAAAGAATTTTGACTAATAATGTTGCACACCGAATCTTCATTAATTGAAATTGGTATCTCAAACCTAGAGTGAGAAATTCTTCCAGATTACAGTAATGTGGCTGCTATCCCACTTGATGCCACAGTAAGCATAATATCTCCTTTAGACCGAATAGTTGAAGTGAACGCATTCCATAAGAAGGTTTTCTCAGTTTCACCATAACCATAGACAAAGAAAAAACCCCCAACACTAGAGTCAAGTGAAGACATAACTGAGTCAAAAATGAACCTTTAGTATATATTTAATGAATTGATTATTTGAATAGACTGCTTTCCCAAATCAGCTTTAATTTGTCATAATTCAATTCTTGAAGAATAAGATGATTAACAACATCAACCTCACTGTTAGTAGAAGGTGACGACAGCAAAGGAAAATCTGAAATGCTCTTTCCATTTAACTGTAATAGCTTTTCACTGTTAGTAGAAGGAGCATCCTCCTTTTCACTTGCTGATATCTCTATCCCTGCTTAATAAAAATCAAAATATTTATATAACATAAATTAAGAAAAGCTTATACTAAAACTAAATGGGATGGCTAAGAACGTACTTGATGACACTAGATCATTATGTGGGATGTATAATAAATCTTCTGACAAAATTTGTGAAGTCTCCTTCCAAACAACCTCGAGCCGACTAAGACAATTATATAAAAGCATACTCACAAACATATTCCTCAGCAAACGACTTGGTGCTCATATTGAGGCTTTCTTCAAAGCATCAATAAATTATGTGTTATCATCTAACAATCTTAATGCAATACATGAAACATGAAATGTTGGATGGACAACACCATCAACAGTTCTAATTGCTTCATATGATATGGTCCATTTACTTTAGTTAGCAGAATCCTTAGGTAATATAGTTCCCTAGATGAAGGTGAAGTATGGGTGAGCTGACCAATTGCGAATCATCTTTTCCTTTTTTTTCCATATTTGTTTCCTATGATCATATACATAGTATTGTAGGAATTCATAGTAATATAACATTTTTGCCAAATCACCATCTTCATTTTGACTCATCCAAGCCAGAAACATGGACTCACATACTCTTGGTTTGTCTAGAATATTAGCAACATCATCTGTGTTTGAATATATGACACATTGTTGCTTTGGTAGATGAAAACTTAACCTTTCTACCAGTTGGAACCTATGATGGATATCAAAGGGTAATATACATCAAACTAGCTCATACGCAGATATATAATTGAAATTATAATACTGTTGAATCTCATCTAATGGTCTCTGAGGGTTTCCATCCTAGTCAGCATCATAGATTGATGCAACCAAACAATCATTTCGTTTATTGATGTACTTAAATAAGTACTTGATTGCAATGGACTGGTTGCATTTTTCAACATTGATATGAGCATGAAGCATGGACAACAACGTTGGATTATAAGGCACCACAAACCTGTTATCCAAAGGAATGCCTTTTACGTCAACAGTCTTGCCATCGTCTCTTCTTCTATATGTAGGATATCCTTCTTGGTCAACTATTGTCTCATCATTAAATTGTTTAGGAAAGAAATTTTTGCACTTCTTATCCACCATGCAAGTTGTTTTCTGATTAAGATGTCTACAAGGAGAATGCATCATGAATTTCTATACCAACTCATACCATTGGGGATTAGATTCTGCATCAGGGATCTCAGCTGAAATAATTCTATCCATATCGGCAGGTTCTTTTATTTTGTCATGTTCTGCAAGCTATATAATTATGTGTGCATGAGGCGGTCCTCTTTTTTGAAATTCGACTGTGTATACCTCTATAATGAAGAAAGATAATTTAACATAATCATTAACTCGATAACAACATACAAATAAATATGTTAACTTTAATGATAATAATAGAATCCATTTTCAACTGAGAGAAAATATACCTACACAAACATTACCGAACATCTTTTTCTTGATAACCTTTATAAGTGCTTAGTTTTAGCCTAAAAATCTTGGAAAATATGTAAGCCATGTTTGCAGCAAATACAAAACTACTTTTGCAATATCAAGATATTTCTGGCCAAGATAGATTGCACGTAAATGTGATTAATAGATCTGGATAGCCAGAAAATCTGTATATTGTCATGGCATCCTGATAGTTCTGTATCATATAACGTGCATCCCTTGTAAATGACGAAGGTAGAACTATTTGTTTCCCCCCTGGCTGAGGCACTTCTCTCTATACTAAATAATGTATCAAACAATCCTTGGTACATATCTACACGAAGTTCCTTCTGATGTGTTCTTTTCCATAGCAACCTCTTAGCTTTAATCATTGTATATGCATCAACCAAAAATTGTTGAAACAATCTACCTAAAAGCAAAATAGTTGATATCTCTTCATCTCTAGCCATTATCTTATATACAAAGTATTCCTCATACTAACCTTTTTTTTTGTCTGAGTTCATTCATGATCATTGTCAACATGATGCGAATAGAACTTTAGGAACATGACTATACCAATACTCATTGGTCTTCTTCTCCTTCTTGTCTTACTTGCATCAACGTCAATATCATGCATGTTATCTACTATGCCTTCAACATCATCATCTAGTTCAGATATTAACATTACAAATTAATATCATCCCTAAACATATATGATGCAACAAATACCTAAACAACCTTCACCTAATTCTGCTTCATCATTCTCACTCTCTTGATCATCAGAACCCAAGTTTTCGTCAAATAAGAATTCTATATTTCCATAATATTGTTCTGGATCTAATCAGCAAAAAAATGCCTTAATTAATAATAACAACATATATTTATAAATCTAAATAGACATAAGTACACAATAAAGGACATGGTTAATAGCAATATATGATCTGGATGGTTACCACTTGCTGAGTCGAACAAAGGCTGCCTAGTGATAGTTGATAAATTCATCATTGATCCAAATTGACTTGATCGATACGGTGTTGAATTCCCTAACCTATTGATACTATCTTCAGTACCTAAAAAAAGAACATGTCTTTTTCTGATTAGTAACAATAATTAGTATTATGCTACTAAAAGAGTTGACCCTAATTCAAAATCCAAACACCATCTAATATCATCTACTCCAGAAACTTGAGTGCATCTGCTAGTTATGGCAGTTGAGATTGTACTACATTGCTCAAATCCTATTTCCATACTACAAACCTATTGCTTCTACGTTTGACAATAATGTTCCTGAAATCCATCTCTCCTGCAATCATATACATGAGATGCATGAAAACACTGCCCAATTGTCTTGAATCTTATACGCAGTAGCATAAATGCAACTCTCATACCAGGACTTTTGTAGCTTTGAAAAGGTGACTGATTTGTAGAAACAACATTTGTAATGTCTTCAAAAACACTTCTTCTAGCTTTTCCCTTGTAATCAACTTTCCCTTCATCTTGTAAGTGAGATATTCTCTTAGGAGGCATATTGATCAAAACTATGAACTAAGACAAAGATTATTCCACATTATTGTAGTTATCATGATATCACGGTACATAAAGATTGAAAACAAAAATAATAACAATATAATAAATAGAAATTACATCAACCCACTTACAAAATTAATGCATGACCTGAAACTCTCACTTCCAGCAGTTATTATTCAAATTATAGTCGTGTTTGACTACATCTCGAGTTTAGAGAAATGTTGGTATGAAAACTCAGATTGCGCAGACTAAAGAGTGATAACTAATCGTAAAGTCTCTTGATTAAGAGACCTATATCCATCATCAAACCGCAAACAACTTAAGTGAACTCGTTCTAGTTGTCACTGAACTGACCAATCCTCAAAATGGTTTATGCATTGGTTGAGAAGTGGATATTCTAATCAGAATGAAGATAATTTGACGACAAAATCTAATTTTCCAGATTTCTTTTCACATACATCATTATGCCTAACTATAAGTTATAATATTTAAAATATTGAGGCCATATTACCAATGGAAAAATGTCATACAAAATTTCTTGGAGATAAGCAAGCTGATTTGGAAGCTTTCTAATTTCTGCCACCATATTTAATGCTGAAAATAGATGTAACAGTACTGCTATAGCTCTATCATACAAAAGCTATCTAAATCGCACCTATCATAAAAATGAGTAATTTAAAATCGGCTAGTTTCAACCCAGTTAACTTCTGAATTATATTTTAGTACTACTAAACATACTTTGCATCTCTCAACTAAAACAAAAGGAAATGAACATATCAAAAGTGACAGCTACATCCATAATCACACCTACCCCTTCTAATTAGTTTGTATCATGTCCTGAGGCTACATATGGAAGAACTATTGTTTATGATCAATGCTAAACAGATCTGTACCATTGCTTTTATATCAACCCCATCATAAAGAAGCTACCTAATGAAGAAAACCTACACAAAAAAAGATCTTCAAAGCGCCTAAAGTCAACTCAATGAACTTCTACATGAGAATTGACATCAATGACGATAGAACTTACACTATTGGAATGATAAAAAAACAAAACACTCTCAGTCTCATTAAAAGCCTTTCTAGTATCATCTTATAAAAAAACAATTTCCCTCATGATCTCTATGGTTATAAGACCTCAAGATCTTTGATTTATAGACCTAAATGTTGGAAGACTGATTCAAAGTTTGATGCAACAGATTTCCACCGAAGATTGAGGAAACAGTAAAGTGGTTACCTGAAAAATAGGGAGTGGATATTATGTGTTACTTTCCCAAGATTTAGCAAATAAATGTCATTTATTTATATTTTATTTTCTGGTTTATTGTTGCAGAAAAATTCTATAAATTCGGTGTTATTTACATTAGTAGAATGCAT
Source organism: Inga laurina (assembly GCA_963855925.1). NCBI lineage: Eukaryota > Viridiplantae > Streptophyta > Magnoliopsida > Fabales > Fabaceae > Inga > Inga laurina. Next base: position 36,785,474 of record OY979713.1, read on the forward strand.
CAAAAATGAAAACACAAAAGTAGAACCCTTCTCTCTGTACTTGAGCTCTCTCATTTTTTTCTCTCTCTGTATAATTATTGCAGATCCTCTTAAAAACAAAAAATTGGTATCAGAGCTGTTCGATCAGATTTGGGCGTGATGGCAATGGACAACAACAGTATAGTGAGCATATCTCAACCCACTATACCTATTTTTAAAGGAGAAAATTATGAGTTTTGGAGCATTAAGATGAGAACTCTGATTAAGTCTCAAGAGTTATGGAACTTGGTGGAGAATGGGTATAACGAGAATGAAGAGGAGGCTAGAGTGAGAGAAAATAAGAAAAGTGACAGCAAGGTATTCTTTTTCATCCAACAAGTAGTGGATGATTCAATCTTCTCCTAGAATGCCACTACTTCAATAGCAAAGGAAGTATGGACAGTCTAGCGAATGATGTTTCATGGCTTATCTATGATGGTTAGACTAAAGTTGCAGACTCTTCATCGTGAATTTTAGAACCTGCGCATGTAGAATAAAGAAGCTGTGCAGGGATTTATGACAAAAGTAGCTGCAATTATCAACCAAATGAGATCATTTGGAGAAGAGGTCTATGAAAAAATAGTGGTGATGCATGTATTGGGAGTCTACCATCTAAATTTGATCATGTAGTTGTAACCATTGAAGAATCTAAGGATCTATCAGCTTATACACTTGATGAGTTGATGGGTTCTTTACAATCTCATGAATCGAGAATCAACAGAAAAGAAGAGAAAATTAAAGAAAAAGCATTTCAAGTGAAGGGAGAAACTAATAAAAAACATGCTGGTAGAGGAAGAGGCAGAAGAGGATTCAGATGAAAGAATTTCAACCATAGTAGAGGTGGAGGTAAATCTGGTCACAAGGATAAAAGCAATGTTCCAGTGCCATAATTGTAAGAAATTTGGGCGGGTTAAGGAGCAAATTTACCAATGAAGTTTTGTTAGAGGAGCATTTGGCATAAATATATTTTAGAAGGGGCAAAAAAACCAATGAACAATTAAAAAGGGGCATCCAGTATAAAATCGTTAAATCCATGCTAACGCTGTTAGAGTTTTCTTCTCTTATAATTTAACGCCTTTAGTACGGATTTAACGGTTTTTGTGTTGGATGCCCCTTTTTATTGTTCATTGGTATTTTTGCCCCTTCTAAAACATATTTATGCCAGACGCTCTTCGGACAAAACTTCGTTGGTAAATTTTCTCCTTAGCCCAATTTGGGCACATGAAAGCTGAGTGCTGGTTCAAACAAAGTAAGTCAATTTTGCAGAAGAAACCGATAGTGAAAGCAAGTTGTTTATGGCATATGCTGATCAACCAAGTACAAATACTGAAATCTGGTTCGAGATAGTGGCTGCTTGAATCACATGACAGGGAGGAAATCAATCTTCACTGATTTGGATGAAACTCAAAAGAAGATAGTAAGGCTCGGTGATGACAAAGAGATAAAAGTTGAAGGAAAAGGATCAATAACAATCAATATTAGTCCAAGTAAAATGAAAATCTTGGATAATGTTCAACTTGTTAATAACTTAGCACATAACTTGTTGAGTGTAGGTCAGATTATGGAGAGTGGATATTCAGTTCTATTTGATAATAGAGAATGTGTCATGACACATAAGGCATCTAACCAAGTGGTTGCAAGGATACGAATGACAAAGAACAAAATGTTCCCATTTGATGTAAGAACCACACAAGAGTTTGCTTTAGTTGTTGGTGTGAAAGATGAGTCTAAGGTGTGGCATTTATGCTATGGACACCTAAACATCAATGGGTTGTAGCTCTTGGAGAAAAAAGGTGTGGTTTTTGGCTTACAAAAAATTTTTGCACTTAATATTTGTGAAGGCTGTATCTATGGTAAGCAAATAAGGATGTCATTTCCTATTGGAAAGGCATGGAGAGCAACAAAATGCCTAAAGCTTATTCATGCAGATTTGTGTGGTCCTATGCAAACTAAATCCTTAGGGGGTAGCTATTATTTTCTCCTCTTTATTGATGATTTTAGTAGGATGAGTTGGATATATTTCCTAAAATCCAAATCAGACACATTTGAGAATTTTAGGAAATTTAAAGCAATGGTTGAGAAGCAAAGTGATGTAAATATCAAGGTACTTCATACTAATAGTGGGGGTGAGTTTATGTCATCAAATTTCAACCGTTTCTGTGAAGAAAATGGTATGCAACATAAGCTTACAACACCTTACACACCAGAACAGAATGGTGTAACATAGCGCAAAAATAGAACAATGTTGAAATGGCAAGAAGCTTGCTGAAAGGAAAAGGATTGCCAACATTCCTATTAGGTAGAAGCTATAGCAACAACGGTGTACTTACTGGATCTCTCCCCAATAAAAGCAGTACAAGATTGCACTCCTTATGAAGCATGGAAAGGGAGGAAGCCTACTGTAAGACATTTGAGAATATTTGGTTGTATCGCTTATGTTTTATTAAATTCTCAAAACCATCAAAATCTTGATGGGAAGTCACAAAAATGTATATTTATTGGCTATTGTACTGAGTCTAAAGCTTATAAAATGCATGATCCTACTAATGGAAAGATAATAGTTAGTAGGAATGTAATATTAAATGAAGATACAGGCTGGGATTGAAGTGGTAGCAACTTAGACAACAACACAGATCATCTTCAAATACCATTAGCTGAAGAAACATCATCAACCTCAGTTAATATGCCTACTTCAGTCACTTCCAATGAGAATAGTCCAGTAACTACACTATCAAGAAGCAGCACAAGTTCAGCAAGTTAGCCTTCAGATAAGATGCCACTAAGAAGATTCAGATCCTTAAGGGAGATTTAGGCAAATGATGAGTTTACCTTGATAGCTCCAGACCCAATGACTTATGATGAGGCAACTGAAAAAGAACTATGGAGGAAAGCAATGAAAGAAGAGCTCACAGCCATAGAAAAGAATGCAACTTGGGAATTGACAGATTTCCCTAAAGGTAAAAATGTTATTGGCTTGAAATGGATTTTTAAAATGAAACTCAATGCAGATGGGGGTAATCAAAGCATAAAGCATGATTGGTGGCAAAAGGATATTCTCAACAAGGAGTCGACTATAAAGAGACCTTCTCCCCAGTGGCACGCTTTGAGACTGTGAGATTACTTCTTGCAGTGGCAGCTCAACTCAAATGGAAAGTGTACCAATTTGATGTCAAATCAGCATTTCTCAATGGAGAGCTAGAAGAGGATGTGTATGAAGAGCAACTAGAAGGATTTATGATTCATGGAGAAGAGGACAAAGTCTACAATCTAAGGAAAGCACTTTATGGCTTAAAACAAGCTCCTCGAGCATGGTACAGCAAGATTGACGATTATTTCCAGCAGAATGAATTTTTCAAAAGTAAGAATGAGCCAACACTCTATGTAAAAAGACAAGGTACATCAGATTTCATTATAGTCTGCTTGTGTAATGACCCAATTTGGGATTAAGGGCTAATTATGTTAGAAGTGATGTAATTATCGCTGAATTCAATGTGAATGTGTTTTAATCAATGCCTAAACCTTATATCTATGCTTAAGTGTGGATTAATGTCTAAATGGGTTGAAATATAGGGGAGGGCTCATAGTGATGTTAATGGAATGATATGAATGAGTTTGGAAGTGATTTGTGTGAGATTGCCTTAATCAGGGGCAAAACGGGTAAAAAGGAAAGTTACCGACCAGTTAGTCAGTTACCGAAGAGGAAACTCATTGGTAATTGGAGATCAATGGTTAGGATTGATTGATCAAGGGGTGGAATCTTGTGCAATTGAGTTCATGTGTGACATGGAAGAGGAGAACAAGATCTTGCCAAGTGTCAAAGTATGAGCCATGGGATCCAAGTCAAACATTCAACTCATTTTCTTTTCCCTCCCATTCTTTTAGGTCGGCAAAATGGGCTTGTAGAGACCAAAAATCTGATTTCTCATATCTTCATCATCATCTTCACTAACTCATCTCATCTCTCTCCTCTCCTCCATTTTTGTTGAAGCTAAGCAAGAAAGAGAAAGAAGAAGCTTGGGTTTTAGGTAAGAAAATGACTTTGAATGCCCAAGTGCTCTTCATTAATATTGTTTATGGTGTCAAGAGTTCCATTCCTATGGTTTCATTTTTCTGATTAGTAGAGTTTGAGAATTTGTGGGAATTTGAAAGTGGGAGAATCAAAGAAATAGCTTTAGGAAGAAGTTGAGGTGAGTATTTGATACCTTTTGCTATAATTATTGAGGTCATTGGTTTGGTTTTGAGAATTTTGAATTTGTGCCCTGATTTTTGGTCTAATTTGAATGCTTGAATTGGTTAGTGTGTTATGTAGAATGTGGTGTCAAATTGTGTCTTTGTGCCATTGGAATTAGTTTGAAATTTTGGAATGGAAGGAATTGCATTGTGGTGGATTGTGGTATTTTTTGTTGACATGTTGAGATTTCTATGGAACATGTCTATGTGGATGGAATTTGATTGTTTTGATGGTTTCAATGGATTCCTTGTGCAAAATTGGTGTGGAAATGGTGTTTGTTGAGAATTTTGAACAATTGAAAGCAAATTGCACAAAACTGAAATTCTGTCTCTTAGAACTTTGTACAGGGCCGCCAAGTTTTCTGGACATTTTGAATGGAAAAGTGGTGTCTAAAAATTTTGAAACTTTCCAGTCTTAAAGTTCACATTCCAAGCTTCAAAATGGACATATAATTTGTGTCATTTCGTTTTATGTGCTTAGAGTAATGACTATCTAAAGTTTGAGATTGAAACTGGAATTTGTTTTGGGGCAGTGGTGAATTTTGTGAAATTCTGTAATTGTGTGGTGATTTCTGGTAATGACCCATATTTTTTTATAAAGAGGACTTAAATATCTTTCATTTGGCTTTGGAATCACCTCATTTCAATTTTTCTGGAATTAGTTATGATTTTCGGAAATTTAGCCAAGAAACAGGATTTTCCTGGCCACGGCCAGCAGATTATGGGTCGCGGTCCAAATCTTTTTGACCCGTTTTTGGCCGTGGCCAGTGGATTTTTGGGCCACGGCCAACCCCCAAAAATCAATATTTTTCACTTTTGAAATGTGGTTTTTGGTATGATCTTTCCGAACTCTTTGAGCATGTATCTAAGCCTTTAATAGCCACCTAAAGAGTCCAAATGATAATCAAATTTAAGTCTTTGGAAGTTAGAAATTGGAATAGAGTTTTAATCCGCCGCTCTTGACATTGGTTTATAGGATTGGACATTTGCTATACTCGCGAGCCCATTGTGCTGGAGAACGTCAGGAAAGGACAAGGTAGTAACTCTTACTCTTATACTGTATTTGATGCATTGTATGTCCGTTTTGTCATTATTGTATGATGATTCAAATGTAAAAGCTAGAGTGGCTATGTGGTTGCTAGAGAGGCAATGTGCTATGTGAATGCTAGAGAGGCAATATGAAAGCCAGAGTGGCTATTTACATTGTCAGAGAGGCAACGCGATATGTGTATGCCAATGAGGCAACATGTATATGTGACAGCTTGTATGCTGTGTTTTGTGCTGTTGTGGATTATTTACTTGCATGCTTTGTGATTATATGTGGTATGAGCGATATGTTACTACTTGGATTCTTTTGAATCTCATTCTTGCCAATGACTAACCTTACAAACAAGGCAAATGGCTCCAAGGAGAAACGAACGACCATGAGCGACTAGGACTTTATAGGGATATTACTTTTTGGTTGTTGGTTATCCATTTGAATCTGGGATTACTGTATATTATTTTAGGGATGTAAATAATATTTTGGAACGGTATTGTAATCCCCTATATGGGAAACTTTAAACCCTTAGTGAATGAATCCTAGGAGTTGCTAGGACTTTATTATACATTCTGATATATTTGAATGCGACTAACTGCTCAGGTAATTACATTCGAAACTTGAAAATTGAGACCAGGGAAGGGGTGAAGTTTTGAAAAATTTGTGAAAACCCTACCGTCAGGAAATGACTCAAACGATTTTAATTATCCATTGGTCTCTTATTCATTTTAAATAAGCATTTTCGAATGATAATTACGTTTGTCAAGGAAGGGTTACAGCTTGTCTGTTGATGATATAATTTATATGGGTTCAAGTAAGTTGCTGCTAGAAGAATTTAAATCCAATATGATGAGCAAGTTTGAAATGACAGATTTAGGCTTGCTATATTATTATTTGTGATTAGAAATTGTGCAAGATGAAGTTGGAATATTTGTGTGTCAAAAGAAGTATGTTGCAGATTTGTTGAAAAGATATAACATGTCAGATTGCTAGATGAAAGCTACTCCAATAAATATTAATCAAAAGCTTCAGGAAGATGATGGAGTCCCAAGAGCAAAATCAAATCAGTATAAAAGTCTGGTTGGGAGTTTGATATATCTAACACACACAAGACTGGATATCTCATTTTCGGTAGGTGATGTGTCAAGGTATATGAGTAATCCTTCAATGAAGCATTATGGTGCACTAAAAAGAATTCTGAGGTACATAGTTGGCACATTAAATTATGGAATCTAGTACACTTGTTCAGATCACTTCAAGTTAGTTGGCTTCACTGATAGTGATTGGGCAAGTTCACTAGATGATAGGAAAAGCACTTCTAGAAATGTTTTTGGCTTAGGGACAGGAGCAGTCACATGGATGTCCAAGAAACAAAACACTATTACATGTCAACAGCAGAGGTTGAGTATATTACAGTTGCTGCTGCAGCTTGTCAATGTATTTAGCTTAGAAGAATTTTAGACGATGCACAGCAGAAGCAACATGAAGGAACAAAGCTCTACTGTGATAATAAATCAACTATTCTTCAATCATAGACAATCTCAAAGTACAAGCATTCACTGAATTCAAATAAAGCACAACAATCATATCCATACAAACAAAAGTAGGAGCTTCTAAGAATTTAGAACACCCAACAAAATCCACTTGACTCTCATCAGTAAGAGTCGAAATATTAGTAGAAGGATCAAGAACATAAATTGAAGGGATTCCTTCACTATTCTCTTGTTCAAAACAATAAGGTTTAGGCTCCAACTTTGAAACATCAACTAGACACTTAGCATTCTCCTCTCCCAAATTGATTTCCAACTTATAAACCTAGAAAAGTATTGAAAATTGTTGGTAACACTTTCTCACTCCCTATAGTTAATTGTTCACTTGAGATCTCATTAAGAATATCTTTTTGCTTTAAAGACTCAAGAGTATAAGCTATTTCACTTGCTTGAAATGCCAAATTTTGAAGTGCTAATGCATGTTCATGAAATTTCTTTTTCGTCCAATCATTCATTTCATTTACATTATCAAGAATACACTGAAGCCTATCCTCTATTGTGGGCTTCTTCTCATAAATGGGGTTGGTTTCATCTACATAGGTATTTAGTGATATATGAGGATATGAAACATGTGAAGAGGGAGAATTAGGATCCCAAGACAATAAATGGTCTTGATTCCAATGAAGGCTAAAAGTTTCATCATGCAAATTAGCTTGAGCTTTAATGAAATCATTCTCCATGTAATCCAAGGTTGAGAAATGAGAGTATTGCTTACTATAATGATTATCGCCTCAATAATTACAACAAATGTACTCATATTGAGCGTTAAAAGCATAAGGGTCATAACAAGAATTGAGATAATCATTATCATGCACAAATCCACCACTTGTTTCATTAGTCCACTAAGGATAATCCATAGACAAAAAGTAAATAATAAACACAAAACAACCAAACCAACAAAATTAACAAAACTACCTAGGATAATAAACACAACAAAAACAAACTCAAGCATAATTAATCACACAATTGCAACAATTAACCATAAAACTTTTATCATTAGTCCCCGGTAGTAGCGCCAAAAACTTGTTCGCTACTGCAAGTGCGCGAATCGCGTCAAGTAATAAAGTGATAAGTAAAGATCGTTCCCACGAGGACTAAAGCGAAAGCGGAGTAATCATCACAAATATGCTATCAATTAAGTTGAGTAAAACCATTTGAAAATTTTTCTATTTCCAAATTAAATTGTATCAAAATGAAAATAACTTGACCAAGACTAAATTGAAAATCTACTTCAAAACAAGAGGAGCATAGGATTATTTCTCACCACTGCAATTCATGAGACTTAAGTAATTACCACTCCATTCGAAATTAAATGACTTAATGTGTTAGTCTAAGGTTCAAAGGTATTTGATTAAGCTTTCTCAAGTCAAAACCAAATTTATATCCTCAATTAACATGCACAATCTCTTGCTACAGTTAAGAGAAAATAATCATTAAGCAACAACCTTAATTTAAAAATACTAGGTTAGTAACTATATCTCTATATTACTAACAAACCATCAATTTAATCCTAAACTTCAAGTCTAGCATAATTTTACCTAAATTCTACAATTAAATTAACTTCCTCAAGCTTAATTTAATTGAACAAAACAATCTAAGTAATGGCCAGTCACATAGAAGCATTAGGGACAAGATAAAATTAACACATAATTGCCATTAACAACTAAAGAGAATAATAATAAGTCTCAATCCTTGCAATGGTTTGAAATAATCCAAATGCAAACTAACTAGCTTCTCATAATCATCTTTAATCTCATACCCGCAGCAAATTCAGAGTTCTTAATCATAGGAAAAATCAAAGGGAAATTGAATGAAAGCTATAACAAACAGCCTAAACAAAAGAACAATGAAGTGAACAACTTGCTCTTCTCTCCTCTGAATCCTTGTTAACAGAGATGATGATAATTTCAGTTCACAACCCTTTCTTTTTCTCTTGCTCAAGTTCTTGCAACAATCTCTGTCCAAACTCCGCGGCTCCAGACAGCTCCGTCTCTTCCTTCCTCCTCTTTAATCTCCGTTGAGCTTGCTAGAAGAAGTAGCAGCAATGACAATGCCTCCCTAAAGAACAATGCAACAGACATGTGCTTGGCTCTTCCGATTCTTCTTTGGTTTGGACAGCGTCAATGCAGAAGAACCAGTCAGGTGACACCTTTGTTCCTCGATTCAATCACCTCCATAAGTCCTCTCGTCCTCCCTATGCAGACGATGACGAACCAAAGGTGCCCAATGCTTCCCTCTTTTTTTCTTTTGTCTCTCTATTTTTGTCGCTCAAATGTGCCCCCGAAAGAAAGACGATGAATATCGGAGGAGCTCAAGCAGTGTGGTCAGCCGCCTCCTCTCCCTCTCTCTGCCTTGCTCTCTGTGTTTCTCCAATTCTTTAACGGCCCCCCACGAATAAGAAGCCACTCCGAACTTGCAGCCCTTTGTTTAGGTCATTCCTTTAGGCCTTGGTCAGAATTCTCCATGCCCTCTAAAGTCCAAACGGTGTCATCCTATGGAGTAGCCCAAAGGAGTTTTCAAATTGGTATTCAAAGAAATTGGTCCAACCTCCCATGGCCCACGTATTCTCCTCTTTGGACTTTTGATGAGGCAATTGCTTCCCAGCTTCTCATCCATAAAGTAGAAACCACGTCACCTCATCAAAGAAAAAGATTATTTAATAATAATAACAAAAACTAATATAAAGCCAAATAAATATAATATGGCATTTAAATATTTTTTTTTATTTTTTTATTTTCAAAACATTGAAAACTATAATATTTAAAATAAAATCCCCAAATAATGCACACCCTTAATATTTTATAAAATATCAAGAAAATCATCTTAAATTGATTTGATAACTCCCCAAATTATATCAAAATGTGTCTCAAATATATTAGAAATAGGGAGTTATCAATTATCTGGTAAAAGACACATGTATCTCATAAGCTTACTTGGAGTATGTGACTTTGAATCAAAGGTGAGTGTTGGAAGACTGACTCAAAGTTTGATACAACAGATTTCCACCTAAGATTAAGGAAACAGCAAAGTGGTTACCTGAAAAATAGGGAGTGGATGTTATGTGTTACTTTCCTAAGATTTAGCAAATAAATGTTATTTATTTATATTTTATTTTCTGATTTATTGTTGCAGAAAAATTCTATAAATTCATTGTTATTTACCTTAGTAGAATGCATCAGAAATAAAAACACAAAAGCAGAACCCTTCTCTCTACACTTGAGCTCTCTCATTTTCTTCTTTTTCTCTCTATATAATTACTGCAGCTCCTCTTAAAACCAACACTAAAGTCCTCATAGTGTAGAACAGTTCTTTAAAATTGTTGCCCTACTTACATACATGTTTAATATACTTAGTCATGTGTGTATTTTACTTGATAGTAAGGACCTTATATATTTTTAACACATCAACTTTGTATTATATATTTATCTCCATAGCTTTTCAACCTCCATCCAGTACAAAAAGAAAATTAAAATAATCCAACTTTTACAAAAAGTTAATTTAGGTTTAGGTTATCCCAACTCATTTGAGTTAAGATTTTAATTTCAATAGTATAGATAGATTTTGTAGACCTTTACTACAACATTAGATGATGATTATATCATAACTGATTATTACATACATAATCAGCGATAATCCTTCAAATTGAAAAGTATCATATATTGAGCCTACATACCCAGCAAAACTCTTGCAAAATCAAAATGGAACATATCTAGATCAATCATTGCTTTCATATAACCCCTGCATAAAGGAACTACTTATTCCACACCAAGTGAACCATCAAATATATCGAAAATGCTAAACTCATATTAGTGCATTTATCTACAAAAATTTACCCTACTTGAAAGAGGGCAACTACTTCTTGAATGAAAGAAATTCAAAAAATTTTACAGGTCTACCTATATAAAAAGAACACTTCCCCTCATATTTTCCTTGATTAAATGTAACACAACTCTAGACTGTGCAAGACATTAATGCTACATAATAGTAATGCTCCCTGAAACATTTGAATTTACATGTCTAAAGTCCTTGAAACGTAGTACAAAAATTGGCATAAGGGAGAAATATATCATAGTCAACATAATCAACCATTAGAAGTAACAATAACTGTCATAGGGGAAAGAAGTTCATGCTTATGATATTGAAAAGAAACTGGCAACAAACAGAACTTTCCATTACATTGATTAACATATAATCCGAATATCTTGATGCTAAGTTAATAACATTTAAAAGGATGGGCATCACAAAAGTGGACACTCATGCAGTATCTTCAACATTTATCCTCTACAGATGGAAAAAAGTCCTCCCATCATACTTAAGTGGCATGTAGCATGCAACACAGAATGAACCACTTCACAGAAAGCTGAAACAATAGCCTAGCTAGTACATTCCTAATACAAAAAACAATAGCATGTATAGGAACCTTCTGGTCAATTCTTCTCATGCTTAATTGACTTGATTGGTTTAGAAGATGACTTTGTTGGGGACATAACTCCAAATGAAAAATTTTTAGAATTGGTGCCACTAGGTTTCTTGGAAAAAATCTTCCTTTTCCCCTTTGATGGAACTGCATTCAACACTTCAGAAATTGTTACTTCCTCCAACTCAACATTAAGGAAACTATTACACAATGTCACATAAGAGTCTCTATCTACTGAGCTGTCATCAGCAAGAATTGCATTCCTCACAAACACAAAATCATCTTCCAAGACATTGGCTACAACACTAGGTTCTCCAGCTTGAAATAGTAATAAGTGACACAATAGTTAGAACAGCACCAACCATTCAAATACTTGGTCAATTCGAGGTTAAATTATGTCCTAACAACTTCATTAGTAGCTTTGTCAAACTCATCCATAAGGTCTGCACATTTAGCATATGTTGCAACCGATATACTTGAGTTAGGATGATCCTTATTCTACTTGTTCAACTTCATCTTTAAAATCATTTTCTTCCTAATCAAATTATTAAGTTCACTTGGGAACACATAACGAAGGTCCTCCTAATATTTTAGACAGACAAACATGCAAAACAAAAATAAAAAGAGAGAGAATCAGCAATAGGACACAAAAAAAAAAAGATAATAAATACCTCTTGAATGCTAGCCTTTAATGCAGCAGTACTTTTCTTTAAAAGCTCATATGCATGCTTGTTAAAGAAGACCACGGAAGCAGTTTCAGACTCATCAGCAATGAGGTAATTCAACCTAAACCTATTTCAACAAACATATTAGCCACTTAAACCCCCTACAGGAAGTTAATAGCAAATTATATAAACTAATCCATAGTTATCACCATACTTTGATTGGATTGAAATCGGTTTCCCTTTACAATAGTTGTTGCATGAAACCACACATTTGTCTTTGTTTGGCTTAGTACCACAACCCTCATAAAGCCACCCATGTCTTGTCTCAAATTTCTTGATCTCACACAAAACAGCAAAATATTTATCTTGCATATAATTATAAATCAATTACTTAACCATCTACACCACGTTAACCATAACTGAATAGTTGTCACATTATTGAACACACCACTTCTTGCTTTGGAATCTCAGATATTTTGTTCCTCCTCACATTATTGAGTATAGTCTCAACAACTGAATTAGATTTTTGGGTCTCAATAGTTTGACTAAGTGTACTAATAGTGGGTGAAGTCAGGTTCTGAGCAATGCAGATATTTATTATCAAAGTCAGACATAAAAAAAGAGGGGGAAAAATAACAACTCATCCAATCTTATTCCATAAAACGTTGATTAAATTCTTTATGCCATACACCTATCTACAAAATGGTCCACTTCTGAGAACTTCCCATTCAAATACAACTTTGTCGCATGAAATGAACTGCATACTTCTGAATGACCTTCAAAATGACATCTACAAACATAATAAACTCAGGAACTAACTACAAAACAATATGGAATAGACAAAAACAAAATAACCCTTTTTATCAAAACCAATCCTTACAACTTAAGCAACCAACACGATAGGACTCCGCATTTCATTAAAACCATTCATGCGGAAATTCACAGCACACTCATCATACAAAACCATTTGGACAGAATTTCCCCTATTCCACACACAAGCTCCAATTACAAACTGATACAACAATACTTTTCCAATTTTTTTAAAAAAATTAAGACCAGCAATGTACTACCTCTCATCAGCCCATATAATACGCATCATGTTCTTAATCTTAGACCTTGAATGATATTCCTTTAACGGACCAATGCTTATGATGAAGGCAATCACATCTGGCAGAAAAATATATTTTCATATAGAGAAGTTAAGATTTCAGACAGGAAAACACCAAACAAGTTCATGGTATGCTTCTCCACAGTCTGCTTTAGAATGTCTCTTATAGGAAAGAAGCTGAAAACATAATATGGAATAGGAGCAGCCTCTTCCTTCACATATGTAAATGAGTTAAACAACAACTTGAACTTGTGCTTAGCAGTCTTGTAATCCTTCCCATTTGGTATCACCTCCAGGTTGGCCATGAAGTAGCAACGACCCTCGACATGATCTTTTTCAATATGCTTGAACATGTATTTGTTCATTATTAAAGCTTGTATCTTATTAGCCTTTAGACAACAATGCAAACTTCATCATTAATTATAAAATGATAGAAATAGAAGAAACAAACAACAAAAGCAATCACCTAACCAACCGACCTCTTAGTCAACCAAAAGCAAACAAATCTCATATAACTCAGTTGGTGATTCCCTTTGATAACTATTCCACCTTCTCAACACACGAACCATCCTTCACATATCAATGCTATCATCAATATCTTTAATCATTGAACACTTCCTTCCGAGCATTGAAGATGAAGAGTTATGGTTATGATAATTTAAAAACACACTAGACTTCTGGATGCCACCAAAACCACCAACTATGATAGCTTATATAGTTGAACCCAATAAAAAACAGGCGGGAACTTTAAGGTGGGAAGACGATATTTCCTTTCACTATATCAACTCTCAGCACCATGCTCATATACGGTAATGTACACTGGAACCTCAAGATCTAGGCACTGTTCGATTATCATAAACTATAAGACACTCTATGTCATGAAATAGAGAATAAAACAGAGAGCAAGTGACGCATGCAATGACATCTGAAATAGGAAAAGACGGCTGGGGGGGTTGGTGGTTGAGGGAGTAGGTGCCACCATTGTTGACTCTTGCAATATTATATGAAATAATTAGCACTATAAATAGGTGGTTTATTTTTCATTGTAAAACATTTGAGTTTTGATTAAACACATTTGAGATTGATTCCTATACCATGTCACCTAGCTACTTAGTACACATACTCTGAACCTACACCTACTTCCTACTACATATATAGATGACACTACACTTAACACCAAATCAGGGAAAATCTTACTGAATCCAATCTGACTGATCGGCATTGAATTTGTGTTCATGTATACCCATACGAATGACCTACTCTCCGGATTACAAGGGTTTCACATATCCAGCTATCACGTCGAAGGAAAATAGGATGATCCAACACGCCTAGCCCTTATAAATGTAACCTTAATATATATTACTGAATATATATAATGCTTTTATATATAATCATGTATTTCACACATACGTAAATGATTATATATAACGTACTCCTATTTACAAGACTGTAGATTTGTTTAACCAAATGGAAGATAAGTTGATTTAACAACTTGTTATATACAAAAAAAAGTTGTTAAGCCAACTCTAACGAAGTTGGCATCAATTAATGTTTACCAAAAAATTACACCTATTGTTCCAGAAATAAAGGCCATGCAAGACCAAGGTATTCTACGGGCATATACACCAACAAAAAAGAAGTTTCCCATATTACAGATGATGTCTATGCTTTCCTCGTCCTCCTCCTTGACATCAACACACGCATGAGAGGAAGGATCTCATTGAATATGGAGTTCCCGAACCTCGTTGCAGAATAGTAGTTGATCAAAGAAATTTTCCTTGAGCAAAATAAAGTGTACACATATCACAACATGTTCCATATGAAAAAAACCAGCAAACCAACGAACGATTGAAATTTTTTACCTGACTCTTTCTTCATCAGTCCATACTGGACAATGAGAGTTAGGTTAGACAGTTGAGCAACAACCTAGAAATTCTTCCTTGCTTCCTTGGCAGGCTCACCATGCAGAACATAACAGACAATTGATCGCCCCTACATAATAAAACTAACATAAAAAACAAAAGCATCTTCCAAAAGAAAATTAACTAAACATTGAACCATAAACTTAACCGTATATCTTCAACCACAAATGAGAGCTCAAGCGTCATCATCCCCCTGACCGTAACTTTCCTCAGTGGTTGATGGTACAAAGAAAACCCATGACATCTGAGAATAAGGAATGACTAATGAGATCACATGCAACCCACAACAAAAGGGAAAAAAAAAACTTTGGGGGTTCAGTCTTTCACCTCTAACCCTACAAGGAGGATACCACTCCTGAAGATCAACCACGTCCCAAAGCTTGAAACAATGTTTGGGAAGCAGAACAACACACCGCGTCACTTTCGACGGAGGCATCAAGTTGATGACATACTTGTCATGGATGCCTTCACCACATGAAGTCACCATAAAATCTTATATCAAGAACTCCCTGTCCTCCTTCAGCACATTGCCGAACCGGGCCACCACCTCGTCACTGCAAAGCCTCAGGATCATGAGACTCCCTGCTCAACATAAATCAAAAGGCAAAATCTTCAAGAGTTGGTTATACAAAGCAAATGGCAGGCGGGTTGAGGCAAAACAATTATGGCACTGGAAATTTACCTTTTCATCGAAAACCACGTAGTGAATAGAAACAACCTTCTACGGGTAACCACAGTCGGTTCCATACAAATCAAAATCCGTCCTCCAAAACTCTCTGTCAACCTTCACCAAAACAGTCCATTCAATCTTGATCAGTGATATCTCTTCAAGGCTTTGGTAGTTAATATCCATTTTACTGAAAGATGACGAAACGACAAAACAGATTCTCAGCAAGGGAAAAATAAAGCATACAGAGAGAAAGATAACTGATATGGGAGTGGACATGGCTGAACACGAACAGACACCACTCCCTTTATAGGAAAAATGCACATTAAAAACATCAAACCAAGTACTACCATCACCATAAATTCGGAACCAAAAAAATAGAGCATTGAGACTCAAAAAGTAATAAATGCAGGGTGCAACCAGATGAAATTTAATGCAACCTCAGTTACGATATAAGAAACATATCACCACAAACGTGTTCAGCACTACAAAAGGAATAAGAATGGAACGTACTTAAAAGATTGCTTTTTCCTCATTCGATAGCATATTCGAAGCTGCTGAAAGCAACGCATGACTCTCAAAGTACTGTAAGACGTAACTATGGTTATAGAACAGTAAAGTCATATTTGACCACTAAAAGAACATCAACCGAAGGCTGCATAAGAAAAATAAAAGGTATTGCTGACTGGGACGGACTTACTTTTGGGCCGGACATGCATGCCAGATGTGACTGAACCGGCTTGCTGGATGAGCCGTAACTTTTGTTATAAACAGTAGAGCAAGAGACTAGTTGTTTGTTTGGGATAGTTTAATTTTTATTTATTAGTGTTTTTAAATCGTGATTTATAGTATACGAGATATGCATGTGAGAGAAGTTTTATCTTGACTTATGTAAAAAACACTTATATCTCAAAAAAAAACTATCCCAAACATAGCAGAAAGTGTGAAGGAAAGACGGAACGGCTTATTTCCCTATTACTTTTAGAGATATATTGATAGGAGGAGAGGAGTATAGAAGAAAAAAATTGGACCTCAATACAAAACAGCCTAGTTTCGATAGTGTAATTTTTTCAATCCTGATATTCCATCTTACATCAAAGCACAAGTATTGGAAATCTATTTGTAAGTGCAATCTTTTGCCTTAAATCGAGCAATTTTTCATTTTATTTCGACTCCATCTCATATATTCCTACGTTCAAAAGATAACGGCATGACGTTGAAACGTCAAACGAGGTGGACTAAAGTCACAAGCAATAAAGTTTTTCTTTTTGGTGGGAATAACTATAATTTTTAGTTACTTAGATTATAAGACTGCCCTTTGTAACATCTCATATCTCTAATAAAAGTTTAGGATGAAAATATGATAGTTTAAGTTGGAGATGAATTCAGTGGAGTCCAGTCCACCACTCTAGGGCTGAAGGGGGCCATTGGCTACATTCCATCAGCTACGTACGTACAAGGAAATTACAAGGCTCAATATTTTACTAAACAGCGTTATAATTAATCTGTTTTTTTTTTAACAATATAATTAATCTGTTATATATACCCTTAGAATTTTCTAACGTTCTTGTAACTTGTTATATAATAGTTGCGGTTTAACGGAGAGGGAATTGCTCTCCCTAATAGGGATTATATATATATATATATATATTCTGGTTTGCCCTTTGGGAGTGGACATGCATAATATATATGATGATCGATGATTTTCATGAAATCCTTTTGCTTAGGTCGCTGCAAATTAAAAAAAAAATTGGTATGAGCTTTAATTTAATTTTCATCATGAACTCCATCGATGGTTTTGATCCAGACATTGAATATTAAATTTGTACCAAAAATGTAATTCTATTGTTCATATTTAGCCTTAGTTAATGGTTGGCCTTTCTCATTAGAAATCCCGAATTTCTTCAAGAAAATTTAAAAGAAAAGGGCACTAGTATTTAATAAGCCAGGACTAGTAATTAATAAGCTTAGAACAATAAGTAAAAGTTGGAACAACGGAGGTTGTAAATATTAATTATTAAACAAGGTAGAGTACATAAACATGGACAAGTGATGATAAAGGTAGAGAGAGATACAAGTGTTCTCAACTACCTTCTGGACACCCCTCGTTAAGCTAAAGACACAATGTGCTTATTTGGATCCGTTTATTTTAAGTTATATTATAGAGAGGTCCAAACAGGCACATATATTATAAGATAAACACATAAGTAGTTCTGACTTATGATTCATAACTATGGTTTTGAGGAAGAGTAGGGAGTGTTGTATCCTCCGTATCCCGGAGGGCTGTCTCCGCCGTAAATAGGAGTCTCGTCTCCTTCAGGAGGAGGCTGATCGTCATAGTCCTGCGTAAGTTTCCGTCCTGCAACGTAACTCAAGATATAAATCAAACAAAATATTAATATACTGGGCACGTACATATATATATATATATATACCCTCCCTCCGCTTACAAATATATAACCCAAGTGATTTTTTTTTTTTTTCTGAAGAGGTTAATAAAGCTAAATAAATTATTTAATCATAGTATTTATTGTGTATTATTAAATTATATATCAGTTTATAAGTCAGACTATTTAGTTTGGAGACAAAACGATAAATATAAATACTTTAAAATAATTTATTTAGCTTTCTTAATCTCCCTAAAAAATCAATTAAATTTTATATTTAGTACTGGAGATAGTGTGTGTGTGTGTGTGTGTGTAGCTAGCTCGAGGGAAAACATTAAAAGGAAGGAAGGAAGGAAGAGTAGTGGTACCGAGTTTGAAATCTGCAGAGGCGAGGTTGAAGAAGATGGTGAGTAAGAGCAGTGTGATCGCCATAACAGAAGCAAATGACTTCATCTTCTTCATCATCACTCCCATGGTGACCTTGTGAATGTATGGGCAGCACTAACAGCTATTTATAGATCCACAATATTACCGATAATACTTCTTTTTTTTTTTCCAAAAAAAAAACTCTTTTTGTTCGTAAGGCCAAATTGAGTCTTTAATTTATTCCTTACATTTAACTCAAAAGATTTATTTCTCATCAATTCCTTGTATTTTATTTTCTTGACCAATATAAAAGGCATTCTAATGGTCTTGCGGTCGAAATTGGGCTCCAGTGCCCTGTCAACTTCGATCCGTAGAGACCAATTTAATTTCCTTTTGTAAATATTGTGCAGTGTGTGTAACGGGTATAAATTAAATCTTTATAACAATTAGATTAAGATTTGAATAATTCATATTTGCTCTTTTATAAAATAATTATCATAATTTTAAATTATAAAAATAAAAATATTGAATTAAATTTGAATCTTGGTTACTTCTTCATTTCGGTAAAAAATATAAAATAAATTAATCATTTAAATTGATTTTTCCAATAGGATTTATCATTAGATTAACTGATGGGGCCTTTTTTATGCATCATTTTACCCATGAATAAAATTCTCTTTTCTTCAAAAAAAAAGAAAGTAATCAGTATCTCAATTGAAACCGGGCCTTGTTTAGCTATATAGTTTTTTAATATTCCTTATTCAACATCTTGAAAATATCATCTCGTTTTTTCCCCGGAACCTTTGTTAAATCTTTTATCATATATTGAGAACTGTTTGGTGGAGGAAGGTTTAAGCCTTGAAATGTTTGCGTATGGATATGATTATTTCCATGGGGAAAAAAACTTAGTTTGGCAGCTGCACGGATATGGACTAGTTTGAGCTTTAAAAGTGGCCGTGTTTAACTTGGTTCACCTCGTTGCTCATGTGTTGGTTCAAGCTTTAATTACTTTATAATTATGTTATATGATCTGCAAAACAAAGGGGTTATATGATAATGATTTTTCATGAAATCCTTTGCTCAGGCCGCTGCAAATAGGGAATTTGGTGTGAGCTTTAAAAGTGGCGCAGTATAAGTAGTTCATACTTTTCATTATATAAAAAAAACTAGTTCATGCCCAAAATATGTTCTGTCATAAGCTCCTAAATGGACCATGCGCTTTTGATTTTTCCAACATCTAATTAAAACGTTCTGTTTAGTTCTATTGGATAAAAATTCTTGTTAGAAGCTTGGATTTGTAAGTTCATTAATTAGTTAGTTGGATTAGCCACCTAGTTAGTTATTAATAATGTGTGTGTGGTCTTAACTTGTGATTTAATGAGGTGTGAAGGATGAAAGAGTACTCATCAAAGAGGAAAATTAACTACCTCATGAGAGGCTGTTTGGTACTATGGGAGGGCAGGGCGTCAGCGGAGGGAAAAAAACAGTTTGAGTTTGATCTAAAAAAATGAGAGAAGTATGGTTAATAGTTTTTAATTATTTTTTTCTTATTTTTTTATCTTAAATCTTCTCTTTATTAAAATTTTGTAACCCAACTTCTCTGACTTTTTTAAATTTAACTCGTAAAAACTTTCCCTCTCCTCCCATCCCCTCCAAATCTCTCACATAAAATTGTCCTTTGCACAAACTCTATTACTCTAAGGTCTAAGGTAAACCAACATTATGTTGCTAGTGCTGTTTTTATAGATTTTTTTCCCATTTCAATTTGGATCTTCGATGGTTGATTGAGGCTCATTCTTCTTTACACTCCTTCAATATTCCATTTTTTGCTTATATTTTCTTAAAGGGCTAAGGTGAAATTTTACCGTAAAAGTAGCCACTCAGGAACACTGGATATCCGGAAGTTTTTCAGGAACAATTTTATCTTAAAAGTATTTAAAAAAGGAGTAAATTCGGCCTTACCATTAAAAAACTATTGTTGACCATTTATATTTTTAACGGCAAAAGAAAAAATTGCTACATTTTAATGTGGTTACTTTCAAGGCAAAAATACTCTTTGAAAAGCTTCTGCATACATAGCATTTCTAAGTGATTATTTCCTAGACAAAATTTCACCTTAACCCTCTTTCTTAAAACATATATAAAATAATATTGCCGTATAAAAGAATTTTATACGTTCAAAAAGAATTTCAAATAGATCTAAGCAAGTATACAAGAAAATAAGGATTCCAATTCAAGCCAAGCCTAGTTTCCACAATATAAATTTTTTGAATATTTCTTTTAACCACTAGTCTTTGAAATATCTGTTTTTATGCATAATATCTTTGGTCGTATACATACAGAGCTCTTTTTCATTTCATGTTAATTCCATCTTGTTCATGCATGGAATTATCAATTACATGTCACTTCCAATTTCAAAGACACGACATCATAAACATAAAAGAAATTAGAAGCT
The DNA here is from genome assembly GCA_963855925.1 of Inga laurina. Taxonomy (NCBI): domain Eukaryota; kingdom Viridiplantae; phylum Streptophyta; class Magnoliopsida; order Fabales; family Fabaceae; genus Inga; species Inga laurina. The sequence goes on from OY979713.1 coordinate 36,806,298, forward strand.
GAGAAATTTCGAACATCCCAATTTCATGCTAAGAGAGTATGAACTTCTCTTGCAATTCCACAGTCAACATGAACCTCGTCAATGCCATTCTTGATTAGCTCAATGGCTGTTGTAGAGTTAGTTTCCGTGATGACATTTTTGCAAACTTAATCCCACGTTGACTGTTAGCCTCATGAAATTAATGTCAAATCGACACATTTACCTTCAATTTTTCATCTATGATATCCACATCTTCCTTCTTGTGCGATGGACAATCCGTTACTTCCTCACCATGCCATATCCACCTTGTGTATCGCAGATTTAATCCATCACAAAGTAGGTGATCCTTTATGACATCAACATCCCGTCGACTCTCATTCAAACAATTGACACAAAGACAAAAATACTTCTCATTTTTTGCAGAAGCATTCTTTTTAGCGAATTCAATAAATTCTTCCACCCCTTTCTCATATTCTTCATTAGTTCTCAAAGCATTCATCCAACTATGATCCATTTTGTTACCACCTAAGCCATTCCCAATAACATTCACACGTTTAGTACAATTGTCAACGACATATGATGGGATTGCCTTTTTTCACTTTTTTCAACAAACATTTCGACAGCTTTCCCCTTAAAAGTAAGACATCCCAAAATTTCAAGCAACCATATCTCTCCACTACACGAATAATAATCATACTACTTACTATATTATTATATTAAGGAAACTACATTAATAATCTTACCAATTTGTTTAATTGTTGTTAATTTCATCAAAATCATTCAAGAGCTCCATTTATTTATAATAATATATATACATTGCCTTTAAATTACATGGAATGGCTGTGTATGAAAAAAAATAATTAAAACCATGAATAGTAGCTTATTTTAAGTTCTATGCAAAACATGAGTCCATATAATAATTTTCTATATAAAACAGAATTATTTTTTTGCCAAAGATGACAAACGAAAACATGAAGATAGAACATATACATATATGTAGTTGCAGTTTTGTTATAAAATCCTCAAAAAAAGGGTGATTTGATTAAAATTAAAATAACCCCTACTCATTCTATTTAGGTCATGTTAAGTCATGAGACAATAATCATTAATATATCACACTATTAAAAAGTTTATAAAAAGCCACACCATTTATTCATCTAAAAATGTTCCGTTTGCAGTACGCCAAGAAAAATATCATGTTAACTTTTGTGAATGAGAAAGACTTGAAAATTTAAATTAGTAGAAGCATCACTAAAAAAAAAGTAAAAAGTATTGCAGTGGAGTTCCCCAGTACAATTTAAGCAATATATAAGCACACCAATCTCAACCATCTCAATATAAGCAATATATAAGCACAATTAACGTGATATTTCCTATTGCCTAGGCTTTTGACATTGCAAGTTTTACTTTAATTTATTCAAGTAAATTTATATTTCAAAAAGAAAATAAACCATTCTGTTACAAAAAAAAAAGAAGAAAATAAACTAACCTGATGAAGGGGGTGCCGACAGCTATGTATGCTGGAGAGGTAGTGAGAAGACGTTGGAGATCAGAGGTGTATGTACGGTGGGGAGGTACACCGGAGGGGGAGAAAGCAAAGAACCACGGTGGTGTGGAGGTGTGGATGACAATGGAAGGAAGGAGGTGGAGGAGAGCAAAAACCTACACTGAGGAGGAAGGGGTGGCCTGGTGCGTGCGTCCTTCAATGGATTTCAGGTGGAGGAGTTGAAGTTGCAGAAGGGAGGAGTTGAAGAAAGAGTATGTACTCGATGGACAAGCAAGCTAAGGAGGGAGGAAGAGTAAAGCACTTTGGTCAAAAGGAGGGAAGGGGAGTGAAGATGGAGAAGCACTTTGGTCAAAATTATTTTGGTACATCTAAACCCAGCTCCTGAGGCTAAAAAAAATATGCAAAATTTATATTTCGCGCCTGAAAGAACTTTAGGCGTCCCAAATTCAAATTAATTGGGACACCTAAAGGTTTCCCTACATACATATAATTACGAAATTGCCACCGCCTGCCTTTTTAACCACCCAATTTTAAATTTGGGACGTCCTTTGGGGTGGTTATATCCTATTTTTGTAGTAGTGAGCCTAGATGGGACAAGGTCATACGTATCTAGGAAGCGAACAAAGTTTTCCATGGTGGTATGCTTAATTTGTTCTTGTTCGAACCTGAAATAGCAAACCCAAGAATCCTATAGGTTATGAGATGATTGAGATCAGATCGTTGTTACGTTAAAGATCAGATGGTACGTACGTGCCTAACTTAATTGACAAATCCTAATTTTATTATATATTTTTATATTTTATTTAAATATTTTATCATATTAATTGAGTTTAAAATGCTTTATTTATGATAAATAGATATTAAGAGTAAGTATATTAAATTAGGATTAAAAAGGGTAAAGTTGAAAAAATAATTGTAATTACTCTTAATTATTGAGTATTGAGAGGATTTAATGTTGGGTTAATTAGTTTTAATTGTAGGTACTTGAAACATGGGATTAAAATTAAAAATGGCAGTTTGGGGCTTAAATTGGTAAAATATCAGTTTGGTCCCACAAATTTTTGCTAGCATGCGTTAGGTCTGATTCAGAGCTGAGAGTGGGGTTGAAAAAAAACAGAACAGAGCGCCGCCAAGACAGAGAAGGGAGACCAGAGTTCGGAACTTCACTCTTTATAGCACCCTCCACCTTCGTTCTTCCCGTCGCCAGCGACGTCTCTTCCTCTATCGTCGCCGGCGACCTTCAACATCCCAGAACCAGACGAACAGCTGTGAGAAAAGAGCAGAACCAGATCGAGATGTTGAAGAAGAGAGAGAGCTGCCGCAAGCAGGAAGAGGATCTTGGAGAGCTGGGGGTCGGAACCACCTTCACCTTAACCTTCCTTCTCCTCTTCCGTTCACCACCACCTCATTACCGCCTGTTCACCGCCGCCTTATCACCGTCATCTTACTCCAGCAACCCTCGACTTCCATCTTCATGATCTATCTTTATCCCTCTCTCTCTCTCTCATCACCAGACACAACAGCTCCATATCAGCTCTGTACCAGCGGCGAACCTGGAAATTAGAATCAGTGGCGAAGCTCAGAGATAGTGGCTCCCCTGTTCTGTTGTGGCCCATTTGCAATTACTGATTTGTTTGTGTCTGTAGTTAATATCTCAAGTTTAACTGGTGGATTTCCATGGCTGGGTGATTAATTCAGATGGTGATTGTGTTGCTTTTTGAGGCTGGTTCCATGGTATTAGTGGGTGAATTCTTAATCCCTTGTAGCAGAGACAATGGTATGAGGTTGAAGCTTCAAACGTGGAGTTTTTGCTCTTTTATTTCTCTATTTATATATTGTAATTGTGATTTTTAGATTTTATAATGAATTTTATAATATTGAATTGGATTATTTTGATGTATTTAGATATTGGATGTAGCTTGAACCTTTGTTAGACACTTAACATTGTGTTTAATTAGTTTAATTATAATTTCTTTGTACCGGTTAATCATTGAATTGATGATTTTGTGAATATTGTATGCTGATAACAAGGTGATTTGATTAGTTGATCTATGGTGTCTTGTGTTTGCATTGATTAATTGAAGGTGAATTTATTAATTTTATTTAGCATTAGGTTTTATCATTATTAATCTTAATTTTTCATATGGGTGGCCATTGTTAAATTAAAATTAATGAGAAAATCAAGTGGTTATGTGAGGTGGCTCGGTTATTGGATCAAATGCTAAATATGATTTTTAAGTTCATTTAATTGCTAGAATGTTTAATCAACCTAATTTAGAGAAATTAATATGCAACGGGACTTGGTATTCATCAATCTAAGTTATGCCTAGTTTAAGTGGTGGTCCTTAGAGTCTTTTTGAAACTAACATGATTAAATCTCTCATAATTATTTTAAGTGGGGATTGCTTGTGTCATTGCTATGAAGGTTGTTTATTACATTGTTGTTCTTCTTATTTCTTTCATTTCATTAATTGCATCATCATTCCATTTCATTTTGTAAAGAAAAATCACAAAAAGAATTAGCATAAAACAAGTTAATTTTAAATTGCATAAAGTAGTTTCAAAAGATTAAATTTTCCCTTTTTATCATTTTATGTCAATCATTACACTTAATTTATAGGTAATTAATCAAAGGATCTTCGAGGGATAATCCGGGATTACAACCTATATTACAATCATTAGTTTAATTTTGAAAAAGTTACCAAGGCACAAAGCCGACAACGCCTTCTTCATTGATTATAGTGAGCTGAGTATGAAGAGCACTAACTTGTGTCATTAGTGCAAGTGATGCCCTGGTCCCCTCCATGATTTTTGCGTTGACCCGAAACTTACAATAATTAAGCACTTTCTTTGTCCAATTTCTTCAAATTGCAAGCATAATGTGTGTGTGTGTGTGTGTGGTGCAAGTGACGTAATGATTCAACTTCAATATACTAAAAGGTTTCACTAACCTAACCCGAATCTAAAAGCGCGGCGAGTGGCATTTGCTTGTTGCAGCACATAGAATGTAACGCACACCTTATTGTTATGACTTTTATGCACACCAAAAATCTCCTGAACAAAACCAAAAGATGATCATATAAATATCCCAAGCAAAAGAGTCTTAATTAACTGTGACATGTAATTTTCAATTGTTTATGATTTTTAAAGAATAAAATTATAAATACTTTTGAAAATTCCAGAAAACTACAAAGGAAATTAGAAAAGGACAAAAAGGTTGGATGAAATTCACATATCCCAAATCAGTGAGGGGTGAGGAATCTGGAATATGAAATCTTAAGACAATTACCTAAATACCCTCCTCTTAAGTGACAGCTAAAAGGGAAATGAAGAGACACGAGAAGGCAGAGTTGAAAGGGTGTCAGAACAGAGAGTGATAGGAAAGCTCGGGGAGATGGAGAGACGACGCGAAGGATGGTGGGTCGACGGTTGTCGGTGGCGATTTGCGGTGTCGTCGACGAAGGCGAACGAGGCATTGTGCGATTGTGTGTTCAGCTCTCCCTCTGTCGGAGCTTCAATGGTCAACCGTTTCAGTTGACGGTGTTGGGTGGCGCGAGGCGACAAGTCGACTATCTCACAGCAAATCGGACAGCAACTTGTCATGAAATATGTGATATGACAACTGATAAATATAAGAAGGTATTAATCAACATAATGATGTTGTTAATATCGAGCGGTTTAGTGTTATTACCCATGGAACATCTATTTTTGCAAACTTTTTTCTAAACACGTCTTCTGTTGTCTGTGTGAATGGAAGATGTCAAAGATGTTGCGTTTGGGCAGTGACGCTAAAACTTTCCCATTTCTTGTTGGCCAAATGTTAATCAATGAAATAATGTCGTTAATAATGAATATGATCTTGGTAACTGTGGGTGGGGTGTTGTTTTGGGATCGAACTTGTGATTTGGCAACCAAATGATTCATTAACGGCTCTACCTGCTAGATTAACATCTTCAACTGAAAGCTTTTGCAACGTCCCAAGTTGTATGCCGAAAACAACATATGAGCCATAATTAACAACTTCATCTTCTTTGTTTACGACTACGCTTCGTTCATTAACATCTTAAGAGTAATAAGTTAGGAACGTTATAATATAAATGGGAAAACACAACATCTCTCCCCAAATTAACAGTATCATCTTCGTTGTTAACAACTCTGTTTTCTCTATTACCATCTTGTGAGGAATAAGTGGGGATCATCCTAATGTATATGAGAAAACACAAGATCTCTCCCTCGATTAACAACATTACCTCCATCGTTAACGACTACATTTCATCCATTACCATCTTGTGAGGAATAAGTTGGAAATATCCTAACATAGATGGGAAAACACAAGTCAACCTCGATTAACAACATTACCTCCATCGTTAACGACTACATTTCATCCATTACCATCTTGTGAGGAATAAGTTGGGAATATCCTAACGTAGATGGGAAAACACAACAAGTCATTCTCGATTAACAACATGAGTTTCTTCATTAATAACTCCTATTCCTCCATTAACATCTTCAAAGGAACAAGTTAGGAACGTCGTCATGTAAATGGAAAAATACAATATCTATTCACATAATAACATCATTATCTTCGCTATTAACGACTCGACTTCCTCCATTAACATCTTCGAAGAAACAAGTTAGGAATGTGGTAATGTAAATGGGAAAACACCTCTTTTCCCGTAATAACATCGTTATCTTCGATATTAATGACTAGACTTCCTACATTAACATCTTCGAAGAAACAATTTAGGAAAGTCGTAATATAGATGGGAAAACACATCTCTCCCCATAATAACATCATTATCTTTGCTATTAACGACTCAGTTTTCACCATTACCATCTTGTGAGGAATACCTGGGAAGGTTGTAATGTAGATGGGAAAACACAGCATCTCTCCACGTATTAACAACTTTATTTTCGTTATTACCAACTCAACATCCTTCATTAACATCTTAAAAGGAATGAAGTTGCCAAATCACAAGTTCGATCCCAAAACAACACCCCACCCACAGTTACCAAGATCATATTCATTATTAACGACATTATTTCATTGATTAACATCTGGCCAACAAGAAATGGGAAAGTTTTAGTGTCACTGCCCAAACGCAACATCTTTGACATCTTCCATTCACACAGACAACAGAAGACGTGTTTAGGAAAAAGTTTGTAAAAATAGATGTTCCATGGGTAATAACACCAAACCGCTCTATATTAACAACATCATTCTGTTGATTAGCACCTTCTTATATTTATCAGTTGTCATATTAAATATTTCATGACAAGTTGCTGTCCGATTTGCTGTGAGACAGTCAACTTGTCGCCTCGTGCCACCCAACACCGTCAATTGAAACGGTTGACCACTGAAGCTCCGACAGAGGGAGAGCTGAATACACAACCGCACAATGCCTCGTTCGCCTTCGTCGACGACACCGCAAATCGCCACCGACAACCGTCGACCCACCATCCTTCGCATCGTCTCTCCATCTCCCCGAGCTTTCCTATCACTCTCTTTTCTGACACCCTTTCAACTCTACCTTCTCGTGTCTCTTCATTTCCCTTTTAGCTGTCACTTAGGAGAAGGGTATTTAGGTAATTGTCTTAAGATTTCATATTCCAGATTCCTCACCCCTCACTGATTTGGGATATGTGAATTTCACCCAACCTTTTTGTCCTTTTCTAATTTCCTTTGTAGTTTTCTGGAATTTTCCCTAAATGCTTTAATATATCTGATAAAAATTAGAGAGGATGCAATCTTGTTACTTCCTCCAATTCAAAATATAAGAAATCTTCTAAAAATAAATTCTGATCCAAAATATAAGGGGTTGATAATGTAATTAATGTTTTTTTTCTACTTTTTTTTTAACATTTGTTTTCTAATATTACTCCTTGCAATAGAAGGGGGTTACAAATAATAAATGCATCTTTGAAAATCAGTTCTTTAATAAGAGTAAGATAGTAAGTAAATTTTTTCAATTTAAAACATATTAAATGACTTAACTAACATCCTTTAGCTTGTTTTGTATGAATTACTCGATTTGGTTTTATTTATAAGTAACATTCTCTCTTATAGGCTTAATTCTTTATATAAGCAGCAATTTTATTTTGTCCAAAAATTTGAGAGATAAATGTCATCAAATTTGTCATAGTTTACAAACAAAAAACTTTAAATCATCGCAAAGCAATCAAGATACAATAATTTAAGAGATGCCAAGGTCACAATGGGAATGTGGGACTTTAGAATTTTGTAATATTACCACATTTTTTTATTTTTAAAAAATAAAAAAAAAAGTGCAGGCTACACTGTGCAAGCTTGTGCGGCCAGCACATTTGTTGGATACACAAGTGCCAATCCTAACCCGCTAAGTAGGGGGTTAAGTTTGCATTACCGACTCTAGTTTAGTCCCATTTCAATTGTTAAAAAGGTCAAAATATAATTTACTATATTTAGAACAGTTTATTCTTCTTCTTTTTTGTAAATTAAGATCATTTAATTATTTTTAGTGAAATGTGCTAATTGTCAGCACTTGGGGAAAGGTTTGAATCCTTAAGAAGAGAAATGCTCACATTTTGTGCTTAATAGTACATTGAATAAGATTGTCTTTGATAAAAAAATACGTGATGGCCGAATAGTGCATACTAGAGATCATTCAAATTCTCTCTCTGTTTTTTTTTTTTTTGTACAATAAAATTTAGGTGAGTTTGATCATTCAAATTCAATCAAATTTAATTTAATATGGGCTTAAGAATTGGCGGGAAAAAAATCATGGGCCGATATATATAAAAGAATTCGTTTGTGGGCTAGGCGGCGAGAAAGGTTGGCGCAAAAAATTGAATATGCATGGCACAGGGCTTGAAGTTATTAGCACAGAAAATTGGAATATGACAAACGAAAATCAGACGAAGCCTTGTAACCAAAAAAAAAAAAAAAAAAAAAAAAATCAGACAAAGCCCAAAAGAAAATATGAACTAAATGCATGTTAATACATGTATAAGGAGTTTTGTTTTTAATTCTAATTTTTCAATATTATATGCCTGTAAATGTTAAATCTGTGAGTTCCGGATAATTCTATATTTAGACCTCCTTTTGCTGTCTATTTGACAGTGGAAAGGTACTGTCTTCCAAATGAATCGTGCTTTCTTTGTTTTGTTAACGTTTGCTTTTTATGTTTGGAGTTTGTTGCGAACTCTTATCAAGTAAGCATTTTCTTCTAAAAATGAAAATTCTCAATTATAAATCTGTTGGTAAATTTGGTTTTTAGGTGTAGTCGTCGTCATGTCCAGCTCTGATCTCTCTTATATTGTGTTATATAGTGTAGCTAAATTCATTCTTCCCTCTTCTTTAAAATTGAAGAAGTTAATTGTTCATAATTTATTCTACTATTTTAAAGTCATGTTGTATCAAGAAGGCTAGTATATTATTAGATCATTAGAAAACATTTGTGGCAATAAATATCATTTGATTAATTTATCTTTTTTTCTTTTGACTAAAACATTTGATTAATATATGTTGCGTAGGTGAAATTTGTCCAATTCGTTGAGTTGCTTTACTTGAATACTTGACCATAATAGACTAGTCACTGGATTATTAGTTTATTTATAATAAGCAAGCAAGCTTTGCGCAGTTGAGGAAATTAAACTTACGACTTATGAATATAAATGCCCTAGAAATTAAGGAGATGAAAAAATGGGGTCATTAATTAATGACTTAAGGTAAGATCAGACGTGATTAGTAGTACTGTTGACCAAAAAAACAAAAAACAAAAAACAAAAGACTTGTACCATCTGAGTCTAATGTAAAGACTAAAGAATATTCATGCATCTCTAATAGTTCTTCATCAAGCATTATCTTGGTTTTATTACCTATTACAAGTTAAGTAGTTTGCCTATTGATTAATGATCTTTCATCTCTTTTTTTTCAATACAAGGCCACAATGTCAAAGTTAAATTAAACGTGTTTGTGACTCTCACTCTCATAAACTATTCCGATTTTATTTGTTATTTTTTGACCTGAGCCATGGATTCAAATCCCTTGTAATTTCTTAACAAATTGACATCCCTCTCATGAAAGCTTCCAGCAAATTGAATATGAAATTATTGTCCATATGATTCATAATTAACCTCCATATACAAAGTCACCATCACGGGCGTTAAAAATAATGTGAGCTTCCACGAAATTAAGTCAAATACATAAAGGTATGTAGCCTTCTAGCAAACTCAGACTATATATATAGCTAGCTAGCTTCTTAATTTCTCTCCACACATTTTCTTGCTCACATAGCTTTTATATGCGATGGCCAACCCAAATCACTATTACCATAGTTACCTTATAATGATTTATTGTGTTGTGTTGTTAACAGCTCAGATTCGAGGAAGCGACGATGAGGCAGGGTCGTCGCTCCTAGGAGGGAAGAAGTTGATAATTGGTGTACCTAAGAAAGTAAGCTTCATCCAATTTGTGGACACACAACTGAATATCCTTTGAACAAGACACAGCTAGTGAATGTTACTGGCTATTCTATTGACGTTTTCTTGGCTGCCATAGCTTACCTTCGGCGTTCAAATTACAGTATTTCTTTTGAGTTTCGTGCTTTTGTGGACAACAATGGAAAAACAACTGGGGGTTACGAAGTTCTCGTCTACCAGGTTCACCGTGTGGAAAGGTTAGACACTGCTATCTTGGATGTGTGAACCAACAATATATTTATGTGTGAATATGTGTGTGTGTGTAGCACTGTTTGTGTGAACAAGATATCTACGCACACAAGTATGTCGAAGTCGGGCCTGTAACCTCATCAAGGCATGGAAGGTGGCCTTGTTATAGCAATTTGCGATTGATATCTTCTAAGGTATTGGTGCTGAAGAAACGAGAGAGAAAGCGAGATTAATTAGTACTACCTTGGATGAGAGTCCGTTGACTTTTTTAAAAAAGATTAAGGAAGCAATATAAATTATTTAATCATAACATATATTGCATATTATTATATTATATATTAATTTATAAGCTAGACTAACTAGTTTGTCTAACGATAAATATAAATACTTTAATCTAACTTTTTAATTTCCTTAATCTCCCTAACAAAAGTGAATTGACTATTATTATATTAAGGATTGGAGGGAGTATGACTAAAAAAGCTGAGACTAGCTAAGCGAATTAATTGGTTAGACCAGGATTGACCAATTTTTTTAATTTATATATCATTTATTTTTTTATTTTTTGCATTTTCCATCTAAAATGTGGTACTTTAATCATGATGATTGGTTTAATCGTGATTCGAACATTTGAACCGTTAATCCTCAAACTAGTATCTCATTCAATTTAAGGACAGATCATGTTTTGTAATCCTAATTTCACAGAGGTAGTGTCTATTTTTCTCACTTCTCAATTCAGTAGCAATATAATTTAAGACATATGTTTCTATTGTTCATGCTGACAAGCTAACTGTATGACAAGGTTGGTTAGGCTTAGAATATCCATTCTCCTCACTATTTTCGTGTCACAGGGTGTTTAAATTTATTCTTCACCGTATTCAACACTGGACTTGATATATACACGAAAACTCTCTAACTTGAACATTCGATTTTCTTTTGTACAAAGTACGATGCAGCAGTGGCAGATTTGACGATTGTGGCAAATAGGTCAAACTTTGTAGATTTTACGTTGCCATATGCACAGTCTGATGTGAGGATGCTTGTGAAAGTTCAACATGGTCATCGCTTGAACTTGTGGATTTTTGTACGGCCGTTTAGCCGGGACATGTGGTTGTGCATTGTCCTGGTCTTTATTTTTACAGGGGCTGTCATAGTATTCATGGAACGCAATGTCAACAAGGAAGATTCAACACTTAAAAAGTCTCCCATTAAGAAACAATTTAGCGGGATTTCTATCCTCTGGCTTCCCGTAGTGCAAGCAGTTTTTCCTGAAAGTGAGTCTTTTAACACAGATTTGGGGTGTCCGCTGCCCCTATTCTGAGCCGTTGATTGCAAATCCGGTGGCTGGAATTCTACCACAACGTGGAACCAAAATATTGAATAAATTATTGACACCAATTTTGGCCAAAGAAAAAAAAGGGTTCTATCATGAGAATCTAGCCACTAGCTGGATTTGCAATCAACGGCTTAGAATAAGGTAACAGACACCCCGATTCCCCTTGCACACACACACATATCCCCATTTTATTAGTGTACATTTATATGCCATTAAAATTTTTGTATAAGGACTACTTTTCCCTGATTTTTCCTATATATTTACCTTTCTTCCTATATATTTGTGCTACCTCTTACTCACTGATCCTTTTTCTCTCCCGTGTTAATGTTTTGCTTTGTTTAATTACAGGAGAATCATTGGCCAAGAATTGCTCTAGGTTTGTGCTTGTGTTGTGGTTGATTCTAGTATTTGTACTCATGCTTGTCTTCAATCTTGACCGTACATCAGCTTCAATCTCGTTATCCTAGTGGGCATAAAATTAGAACAGACCCCAACATTT